>CABEGB010000858.1:0-306677 GCA_901521435.1 Crematogaster levior | reverse complement strand
GCTTGTGCGTGTGCTTATTTAATACATATAATAAAGTTAAATAATCAGATGAATAAAAAGATTTTATAAATAGTAAATTTTTAGCAAGTAAATATTTTTTAAAACAGATTATGATAAATTACTTTTTGAATGTGCTATACTGTTTATACTGTTTTAACATTAATTAATTAATTTTTTAATTTAAATCGAATAGAATAACAAAAAATCAGTCGTTGAAATCAAACATTTATTTTTTTAAGATGATATACAGAATGTGCTATCTGAACGTTGCGACATGATAATTTTATATAGTTTTGGTTTGTTTATGGATTATGATATTATAACGTTAAATGATAAAGATATAATATGTGTTTTTTTACCACAAATTCCGAATGTGACAATAGAATTGTATGAAGTGACAGAATCTTTTATGGAAACGTGGGATGTAAATGATATAAATGTTACACCTACATATTTTATGATTTTTCACAATTATTTTGGTTTTACCCTAAAACAAAAGTTCATCTCATTCGTGCAAGAAAGGTATCATTTATATTTAATTCAACAATACATACCCAAATTTATTATTCAGATATCATTCAGATATTAATCAGATTTACATCATTATTTCCACCTGTTGTACAACAATTGCTAATGTTTGGTAACACGTGTTATTTATGCTTGCATATATTCAGGGAAACATTTAAGCTTGTTTCGATGTCAGCTTTTATGTTGGACGATATTTATGTACCAGATAAAACTAGTCGGATATATGGAAGTCCAAATTGTATTGCTCTCGTGATTACTGGTCCTATAGAGACATGGTCCGTGATTTTAGAGGAGGAATGTGATACACAGGAGGAAATTGAAGCAAAATTACAGTTATTTAAGGATAAAGTAAAGTTAAAGAAACATTCTTTAGGATTTATATTTTCACATTCGATATGCCCACAGCTTTCAATCAAAAATGGCAATAACGATATTCAAAAGATTATTCCCTAAGATAAGTCCCTTAGTAGGTTGCTTTGTCCATGAATTTGATCATAGGTATTTTGAAAAAACTACCGATGAAGTAAATGAAGAAAGTAGGTAATCTTTTATCCTTTTTGATAAAAATTTCGATAGGTCGATATAAAATTTTCTTTTGTTTTAGAAAACGACGAGGACGATCATAAATGTGGAATAGTTCAATCTTCGTCTAATGATTTCAATATTATGTTTTTGATACTTACATATGGTTGATGTTTTAAGAGAAAATATGCATGAGTATTGTGTGTTACGAACATTTTATGCATAATTTTAAATTTTGTATTTACTTTTTCTTTTTTAACATGAAAGCAATTATGCCCTGACATTCACACGATAAAAACATACGATATAACGAACTTTGTTAGCAATAAATTGGATAACAAACAAAATCTTATTCGTAAAAAAACATCTTATTCGAGAATTAAATCGAACGCACGGTCTTGAAATAATGTTACTGAAGAATAAGAAAACAAGTTATAACTTTTGATGATAGTATTATATTATGTTAGTACTAGATATACGTTTTTCATTTTTTCTTTTGTGTATATTTTACTTTTCGGAAATGCTTTTAAATAATACAAATAGTGTGTCGAGCAAGCGATTTTCCAACTACTGTGACCCTCATTGTTTAAAACTTTAAAACACGCATGTCAGAGATGTAATGCAAATAATCCACGATACTCAGTTACTTTACAATGTTTGTCAAATTATTGTTTAACAAGATTGTTTTAACTGATTTACCGCTGGTCAAGTGCAAAATCGCACACTACACAGTTTCTGTTCAAATCTGCAGCCTACTGAATATAATTATAATTTTCGTCTTGACAGTATTTCCACGTAATACAATGTGAGACATAAAATAGAAACTAGGTCAAATAGATGTGCATCTTAAAATTATATTGTCAGAATTTGAAAAGGAGCATATGTATCAATGTATCATATATTTAGCTGGATATTATAAGGATATTAGATATAATTTAACTTTTTATTCGACTACATTTAATTGAATAAAATTATTTTGAAGCTAACTATGTCAACGATTATCCTGTAAGAAACGAATACTTTTTTGTAATCTTAATAAACTTTTATATACTTTTAAGAGTGTGTGTAATACCATCTTGTATTTTCTTTTTATATTTTAATAAAAAATGAATGAATTGATCGAAGCAAACACCGTTGATAAGGGTTTAGACAGATTGAGAGTGTAATTTGTGTACAGTAGGAAATATTAAACAATATTAAAATAAAAATATGATACACTATATGTATGACACTTACATTTATTTCCCAAAACTTGTATGTATATGTCGAATTGTTATTGATATATCAAATGGTTATATGTCATCTCAATTACTTCCAGAAAGTGTCTTGGTTTTCTAATCATGGAGAGTTATAACTATTAATTTATTCAATAATGTAAGTGCAAAACTTGAGCTATCTGAATAAAAGAAGGGATAGATCTATACAATCAGTAATTTACATGTTTACACAAATATATATGCAAATTTGCGTTATATTTTATGTTGTGTGTATGTGTTTTATAATTGTTTTAAACTTTTATTTTCGAGATGGTGTTGTGTCGTCCTATGACACTGTGGTATTTGAAACTGACAGTCTGTTCAAATCGGTTAGACAGGACGGATGGAGGACACATCGCTACAGTAAGTTGGGAAAGAAAGACCTGGTGTGTCCAGAAATGATGGAGCAAATCGATGAAAATGCATTGCATTTGAGTGTCGATCTGGACGACGACTGCCTGGAATTTCTCTTTCGATATTTAAATGGGTGGGACCTGGAAAACGCTACAATGGTTTGCAGGTACGTGTCTAATTTATTAACGATCCGTGATAGATTTGATCTTAAAATGAATAAACTTATTTGATGTAAGAAGAATATTTATTTTCTATATTGTATATATGAATATATACACGAATAAGATTTGACTAACAAATAATATCTTTGATGTCTTACACCTTTAAAAGTTTTTTGGTTAAACTTATAATAGTAATATTTAACACTATCCCATCTGTGACTACAAATGAAAAATACGTGAGACTTAAGTTGAACCCTGCATAAATTTGAGTATAAAATTATTCTTTTCAGGTCCTGGTTAAATGCGGCAAATCGTGAGAAATCAAGAAGAGGTCATTGTCATTGTCTTGTAAACCCTGAGACAATGGATAGTTTATTAAGTTATATCAACAATATAAGAATTAAACCAATGATAGGATTTTTTTTTGCTCCATATGCTCTTAAACATTCAGGTTTAAACGGTATAATATTTTTTTTTCTTCTATATTTTCTTTAATAAGCACAAATACAAATTTTATTTAATGTCAAGCTTGTATTTTAAATTGCAAGGTGAAATTGAGGAGTTTTATAAAAGTAAAAATCCTAAATTTTTTAATTTATTGATATATGTAAAATGTATGATGAACAATGTGTACGTGCGGGTGTACGATATACCACATACATTGATTGCTTGTGCGTGTGCTTATTTAATACATATAATAAAGTTAAATAATCAGATGAATAAAAAGATTTTATAAATAGTAAATTTTTAGCAAGTAAATATTTTTTAAAACAGATTATGATAAATTACTTTTTGAATGTGCTATACTGTTTATTACTGTTTTAACATTAATTAATTAATTTTTTAATTCAAATCGAATAGAATAACAAAAAATCAGTCGTTGAAATCAAACATTTATTTTTTTAAGATGATATACAGAATGTGCTATCTGAACGTTGCGACATGATAATTTTATATAGTTTTGGTTTGTTTATGGATTATGATATGCTATTTAGTCGAGATACAGTATGTGTTTTTTTACCACAAATTCCGAATGTGACAATAGAATTGTATGAAGTGACAGAATCTTTTATGGAAACGTGGGATATAAATGTTACACCTACATATTTTATGATTTTTCACAATTATTTTGGTTTTAGCCTAAAAGAAAAGTTTATCTCATTCGTGCAAGAAAGGTATCATTTATATTTAATTCAACAATATATACCCAAATTTATTATTTAGATATCATTCAGATATTAATCAGATTTACATCATTATTTCCACCTGTTGTACAACAATTGCTAATGTTTGATAACACGTGTTATTTATGCTTGCATATATTCAGGGAAACATTTAAGCTTGTTTCGATGTCAGCTTTTTTGTTGGACAATGTTTATGTACCAAATAAAACTAGTCAGATATTTGGAAGTCCAAATTGTATTGCTCTCGTGATTACTGGTCCTATAGAGACATGGTCCGTCATTTTAGAGGAGGATACACAGGATACACAATGGGTAGGAGGACATTGAAACGGAATTACAGTTATTTAAGGATAAAGTAAAGTTAAAGAAACATTCTTTAGGATTTTTATTTACACAGACGGGTTTCATTTCGTCATACTCTCAAATGGCAATAACGATATTCAAAAGATTATTCCCTAAGATAAGTCCCTTAGTAGGTTGCCTTGTCCATGAATTTGATCATAAGTATTTTGAAAAAACTACCGTTAAAGTAAATGAAGAAAGTAGGTAATCTTTTATCCTTTTTGATAAAAATTTCGATAGGTCGATATAAAATTTTCTTTTGTTTTAGAAAACGACGAGGACAATCATAAAGGTGGAATAGTTCAATCTTCGTCTAATGATTTCAATATTATGTTTTTGATACTTACATATGGTGATGATTGACGTTTTAAGAGAAAATATGCATGAGTATTGTGTGTTACGAACATTTTATGCATAATTTTAAATTTTGTATTTACTTTTTCTTTTTTAACATGAAAGCAATTATGCCCTGACATTCACACGATAAAAACATACAATATAACGAACTTTGTTAGCAATAAATTGGATAACAAACAAAATTTTATTCGTAAAAAAAACATCTCATTCGAGAATTAAATCGAACGCAGGTCTTGAAATAATGTTACCGAAGAATAGGAAAACAAGTTATAACTTTTGATGATAGTATTATATTATGTTAGTACTAAATATACGTTTTTTATTTTTTCTTTTATGTGTATTTTACTTTCCGGAAATGCTTTTAAATAATACAAATAGTGTGTCGAGCAAGCGATTTTCCAACTACTGTGACCCTTATTGTTTAAAACTTTAAAACACGCATGTCAGAGATGTAATGCAAATAATCCACGATATTCAGTTATTTTACTATGTTTGTCAAATTATTGTTTAACAAGATTGTTTCAACTGATTTACCGTTGGTCGTGCGCAAAATCGCACACTACACAGTTTCTGTTCAAATCTGCAGCCTACTGAATATAATTATAATTCCCGTCTTGACAGTATTTCCACGTGATACAATGTGAAACATAAAATAGAAAGTAGATCAAATAGATGCGCATCTTAAAATTATATTGTCAGAATTTGAAAAGGAGCATATGTATCAATGTATCATATATTTAGCTGAATATTATAAGGATGTTAGATATAATTTAATTTATTCGACTATAGATATAATTTAATTTAATAATTTTTTATTCGACTACATTTAATTGAATAAAATTATTTTGAAGCTAACTATGTCAACGATTATCCTGTAAGAAACGAATACTTTTTTGTAATCTTAATAAACTTTTATCTACTTTTAAGCGTGTGTGTAATACCATCTTGTATTTTCTTTCTTATGTTTTGATAAAAAATGAATGAATTGATCGAAGCAATCACCGTTGATAAGGGTTTAGATAGATTGAGATTGTAATTTGTGTACAAGTAGGAAATATTAAACAATATTAAATTAAAAATATGGTACATTATATGTATGACACTTACATTTATTTCCCAGAACTTGTATATGTATATGTCGAATTGTTATTGATATATCAAATGGTTATATGTCATCTCAATTACTTTCAGAAAGTGTCTTGGTTTTCTAATCATGGAGAGTTATAACTATTAATTTATTCAATAATATAAGTGCAAAACTTGGGCTATCTGAATAAAAGAAGGATAGATCTATACAGTCATTTACACGTTTACACAAATACATATGCGAATTTGCGTTATATTTATACAAATACATTTGCGGGTTTGTGTGTGTGTATACAATGTGTTTTGAACTTTTATTTTCGAGATGGTGTTGTGTCGTTCTATGATACTGTAGTATTTGAAACTGACAGTCTGTTCAAATCGGTTAGACAGGATGGATGGAGGACACACCGCGAAAAAAAGCTCGAGTGGAAAAATTTTATATACCCAGAAATGATGACGCAACGCAAAGCGATGAAAGTACATTGCATTCGAGTGTCAACTTGATCTACGATACTCCGGAAGTTTCGATATTTAAATAGGAGAGACCTGGAAAATGCTTCAATGGTGTGCAAGTAAGTGTCTAATTTACTGATAATCCGCGCTCGATTTGATCTTAAAATGAACAAACTTATTTGATGTAAATATTTATTTTCTGTATTATGTATATTTATGAAATATATAAACGAATAAAATTTGACTTACAGATATATTTTGTGTCTAACACTTTTACAAATTTTTTGATGAAACTTATAATATTAATATTTTTAACATTATACCATCTGCTGTGATTGCAAATGGAAAATACGTGAGATGTTAGTTGAACGCAGCATAAATTTGAGCATAAAATTAATTTTTTTAGGTCTTGGTTAAAAGCTGCAAATGATGAGAAAAAGGCATGAGATTTTTGTCATTGCTCTATAAACCCTGAGAGAATGAATAGTTTATTAAGTTATATCAAGAATATAAGAATTAAACCATTGGCAGGATTTTTTTTTATTCCACTTTGTTTTAAATGGAACAATGTAAGAAGGTATATCTTTTATTTTTTTTCTTCTATAATTTCTTTAATAAGGATAGATACAAATTTTGATTCTTGTTAAGTTTGTATTTTAAAATACAATGTAAAATTGTGTAGTTTTTTTAAAATCCTGAAATTTTTCAATTTTTGATATATGTAAAATGTGTAATGAACAATATGTGTGTTCGTGTATACGTTTGTAATATATACATCGATTAATTGTGCGTGTGATTATTTAATACATATAATAAAGTTAAATAATCAGATGAATAAAAAGATTTTATAAATAGTAAATTTTTAGCAAGTAAATATTTTTTTAAAACAGATTATGATAAATTACTTTTTAAATATTTTGTACTGTTCAATACTGTTTTAATATTAATTAATTATTTTTTTATTTATATTATACAAAAGATCACACAAGAGGACAGTCGTTTAAATTAAAAACATTAATTTTTTTATTGTTACACACAGAATGTGCTACTTGAACATTGTAAGATTATGATTTTATATAGTTTGAGTGTGTTTGTGGATTATGAAATTGAATTTAATCGAGAAATGATATGTGCTTTTTTACCACAAGTTCCAAACGTGAGAATAGAGAAACGTATAAAGTGACAGAACCTTTTATGGAAACATGGAATACAATTGATATAAATATTACTCACGAAATATCTAATTCAAATCACAAGGCGTCTACATGTTTTATGATTTTCTGCAGTTATTCAAAAAATTATTTTACCATAACAAAAAATTTCATCTCATTCGTGCAACAAAGGTATAGTTTATATTTAATCCAATAATACATACCCAAATTTATTATTCAGATATCATTCAGATATTAACCAAATTTATATAATATTTCCATCTGTTGTACAACAGTTGCAAATATTTGATAACGTATTTATTTTTGCTTGCATATATTAAGTAAAACATTCAAAATTGCTTCTGTATCGGCTATTATGTTTGAAGATACTTACCTACCATGTAAAACGAATCGGATATCATGAAAGAATACTTGAGCCAAATTGTATCGCTGTCGTAATTACTGGTTTTGTACAGACCTGGTCCGTAATTTTAGACGATAAATATAGTACACAGGAGCACATTGAAGCAAGATTATTTAAGGATGAAGTAAAGTTAAAGAAACATTCTATAGGATTTATGTTTACGCACATGTCAGAAAATTAACGAAAAAACTAAAATGGCAGTAGCGATATTCAAAAGATTATTCCCTAATATAAAGCCCTTAGTAGGTTGCTTTGCAAAAGATTTTCTTGAGTATGGCATTTTTGAAAAAACTACCGTTGATAAAATGAACGAAGAAAGTAAGTAATTTAAATAAGTAATCTTTTTCTTTCCTTTTTAATGAAAAAATATCACGGTAGATTGATATATTTTATTTTAGGAGACGACAAGGACGAACATAAATGTAAGGACTTTGATGTTTGGTTTTATATTCAATTCTATATTGAGTTTTTGATACTTACGTATGGTTGAATTTTTGAGACGAGATATGTATGAGTGTTGTGTGTTACGAACATAATTATACATATTTTATTATACTCGTATTATTAATTTTATACATTAGAAAATATAATATGCTTGTTATAAATAATAAAAAATCTTAAGGGTAAAAATGCCAAATATGTAAAGAACGAGCCAACAATTAGATGACATTAAAATTATAAAATTAAAAATAACGTATTTATTATTATTTTGGAATCACATCTTCGAATTGATAGCGATTTTTATAGCCGTGTAATGACAGGAGAATTTAATTATGTACAGTTAAGTTAAATGTTCTTTTCGCGTGCTGATGAAAACTCCGTGAAGTCGAAACGTTCACTTGTGTATTTCTCGATAATAAATTCGAATAAATAAATAAAGTTATTATTTTTAATTTTATAATTTTAACGTCATCTAATTGTTGGCTATATTTGGTCTTTTCACCCTCTAGATTTGTTATTAATTTTAAATTTTGTTTTCACTTTTTCTTCGTTAACAAGATATTATGCTCTGACATTCAGGAATAAAAGCATACAATATAACATCGTGGCGATAAGTCCGAATACAGATATTGCACTTTATTTATATACATATATAAAATTTACGAATGCACGTTCTGTAGTCCTAAAATGATGTTACCGAAAAACAAGTAAATGATAATTTATAGTTTGTGTGATTTATAATTTATGGTATCATGTCTCTACAGGATATACATCTTTTTATTTTTTACCCTTTCGTGTTCGCTTACTTTTCTGAAGCGTTTGTTTTAAATAGTGCTAATTGTACCGATCGTCCATTCAGATCTACATTTTTTAAAACACGCATCGGAAACATAATGCAAATAATCTACGATACGGAGTTGCTTTACGAACCTTGTAATTAACTATCCGGTTTCAAGACTGATTTAAAGTTGGTTGTGCGCGATATGCACGTAAGTCGCACACAACCCAGTTCGGTAGTGTATGCACCCTTCTGAATATAATTAAAATTCCCCGCTTGACAGTATTTCCGCGCTCGCGCGATACAACATGAGATAAAACAAGAGAAACTGGGCCAAGCGAAAGGGTACTAGTGTCTTATCGTGATAACGCCAGAATTTAAAAAGGAGTCTCCACCCTCTGTGGTACCAGTGATTTAATTTTCGCGGACGTCGTTCGCAGTTTTAATGGGAGATTTGCATGACTCACGATCCATGTCCCCTTACAACGATGTTAAATATCAGTAAGATGTTACCGAGTCTAGTATTGAGACAAGTCTTCATTTTTATTATACTGTGCTATTCCGTATACTCGCAACCATGGGAAAGCGGTTTGCGCCAGAGATACGACGGCTATGGGGAGGATTGGATATTCATGCCTGACGGCAACGGGCAACCCCAAGTGGCAGTGTTAAAGGTCGAAGACAGTGAAACGAGAGGCGTATTAGACTCGGAAATAGCCTACATAATCTACACTCGGTATCTATTTGCGAATTCCAATTGTATATCTAGCAACACATTATCGCATTCTGTCGTTATTACTCGATCTAGCCTCCCGTAATGTTTTTAAGATCGAATCCAAAGAAAGGCGTACGGATAACTCTAAATAACACTACAAATCTCGTTGGCTCCGACTTTAAGTCCTCGCGAAAAACGAAATTTATAACGCATGGGTGGAAGTCGAGCGCCATGAGCACCGGACTTTTGAACATGAAAGAAGGTACGGTCGCTTCCAATTTTTTTCCAATTAATTGATTTGTGATTAATTGTGATTAATTGATTGAATTAAGTCTCGGTTTATTAGTAAGGCGAGATTTGTATTTTTTCGAACAGCTTATCTCACTCATGGCGACTACAACGTTATCCTTGTGGATTGGGAACCTTTGGCCGCGAGCACTTTTTACTTGGGCCCAATGCAGAACACCGTAAGGGTCGGAACTGACGCCGCCAACTTTATAGACTTCTTAGTGAAAGAGACTGACCTAAAAACTGAAGATGTTCATTTTATCGGTACATTACTTTGTATAATACAATTGTACTATTATATGTAATCGTAATTTCTCATTGCGGTTTATCTATAAGGTCATTCCCTCGGGGCACACGTGGCTGGAAATGCAGGTGGTGCGACAACTTCCGGGAAATTGAGCAGAGTGACAGGTTTGGATCCGGCACTGCCGGGATTCCACGTGCTCGCCTCCGAAAAAACTCGGTTGGATTCCACAGATGCGGTATTCGTCGACGTCATACATTCCTGCGGGGGTGTATTAGGTTTTCTTCAACCACTGGGAAAAGCTGATTTCTATCCGAATGCCGGTACGGCAATTCAACCCGGATGCTGTTGCGTCCCTGAGATAATGGGTAAAGTATCTCTGTCATTAGCGCAGATTCTTTCTAACAGAAACATCTTATTCTTTCCATTTATTCTAGAGGCTTGCAGTCACGGACGATCATATGTATACTTCACAGAAAGTATAAATTCGAAAACAGGACTGCCGGCTAGGAAATGCGACAATTGGGATTCGTACATGAACGGCAAATGCGGCAATTCACAAGTAGTGCTCATGGGAGAGCACGTTGATCGGACCATCGAGGGTCTATTCTTTCTTAGAACAAGGTCGGACCCACCTTACGCGTATATACCAGAAGTAACCAACAATAGTGTGTCTAAGTGAAAATGACAAACTATCACATCCTTACACACATCTTGACATAATTTCTGTTGGATCTCATTTTGATAAGCGAGCAAGAACAGCAAATATAAAATATCTGGCTTTAATAAATATTAATTACATTATACACATGACCGAGGTATAATAAACATAGCGATGAAACAACCATTTCTGGATATTATAATCTTATAATCTTGTCACAAAGAAGCTCGTAACTTCTTTATGCAACAATGTCACGTCACTCGGGCACCTGTTATCCCGCGATAGTTAAAAAATGTACAGCACCAACAAACACGGGAATGACTTAACATTTAAATCGGTTTGTAAAGCAAAGTTGTAACATATTTTTTGCGATAGCGATGCGTGGCTGACAGGACCATCACGCTGTCTTTAATGCTCAAAGCGTAAAGATGATTCAGCATAACATGATTTGGCTCGGGTAGAAGAGTAGGCTCACACTAAAAAAAATGGTATTTGAAAAATTACTCATGAATTTTCATCGAAATATTATACATATTTTTATTGAACTTACGGATAATGGTGTGTCCTTATTAAGGATAACTTGTAGTAGGTGCGGCGGCAAGATAGGCGGTCCGGTTATCTTCTCCCAAGGCTTATGTGGTGGTATTTCTTGTCCGTACTCTGTTTGAGTACTACTAACAACACCTTCGCTATCTTTTGCGAGAGCTTGAAATACCTCAAAGTCAGATTTCCTTACAGAAACTAAATTATTTTTGGAGCCCATGCCATTGTCTACAATTTTCTATAACATTGAACCAACAGTCGTTTTGTATTTAACATGTGACACATACAATATACAAAGTACAGATACAGTGTAAATAATCTACATAGAGCTATTAAATTTAGAAATTTAATGCTTACCAGCCCAGGGTCATGCCTCCATTCTCCATCGACAAAAAATTTATACTGATGTTCTCCCTCTGGCAGATCAATTATCGTGACAAAATCCCCATGGCTCTTTACCATCGGTAACGTTTTCCATCCAGTAAATGTCCCACTAATATATACCTGCTTCCCACCTCCTTCCCACTTGAAAACAGTCGGTAGTACCTTACTGTCTGCAACTTTTGTTCCCTCAGACACCGTGTTAGACCTTGGTCGCTGTGATGCAAAGTCTTCTCCATCCTGTTGGCCACTCTATATATTCATGTAAAATTATATAATAATGTAACATTTTTTTGTCTAAACGTCATTTTGATATCTGTTGATATTACTTTTGCAAAGTATGGCTCTTCTTCCTCGTGGGAGGATTGAAATACAAGCTTCTGGCTGGACTTTTTGTCAAAAACGAATGCTTGGCCTTCCTTTCCTGGAGAAGGTGGTGGATGATCTTTGCTATGTCGGTGCTCTCTGTTTACTGTAGTGCCATGATGATGGCCGACAGGCTGATTGCTTCCCGCATTACCCATTATTGCATCTAAATCCAACAAATGCAGAAAAAAATTTCGATTTTACTCTCTGTTTTGATCAGATAATTTTAAAGGTAAATTTATTACGCAGTAAAATGTGATGTAAACACGAATATATATATTTAACCTGAAATTATTTAATAACAACGTTATCCTTTTTAAGAAGGAATATGAAACGATCGTAATAAGAAAGTTTAAGAATCCAAAATATCATATAGCGCGATCGATGCAAAATTCATTATGTCCAACAAGTGTAACATCATCGTTATTCACCTGTTTTACAGCAATCTCACCTGGTGCTCCGATATATGCGTCAACGACGAATCGGGAATGTAAACATTCGCTGGCGACGTTAAGGCTAGGTCGATCCGACCTCGAAGAAATTCCGATACTATTCTCACAAGTGTTTAGATCGTCCCAAAGACCATTCGCGAAACGAGAATTACATTATTTCTGATCGTAGTTGTACACAACGCATCTATCTCATGTCACAAGACTCTTTTATCACTTAAAACAGTTATCTAACATCGACATGTAGACAATAAAATACTGCAGAAATTTGCATTACCAAGAGAGCGTTAAGTATCGATATATCTCAAGTCGATAAGATCGGTAACTACAGCCACTATTAACCATGCGAGCGCTCCTTAACAACATCGAACATAGACGTTTAGTGTCGGTAAAAAATCAACTCCCGATATCGCGAGACAGAACGAAATTCGACGCCTTTACCGTTCGTCGAAAGTATATTGCGTTCAAAATTCATTTGCAATTATATGCAATATATATTGCAATTATATACAATATAACATATAACATTCCGCAATAACAGCGATGAAATAACGGTTAATCGAGAGCAAGGGGTATCGAGTTTCGTATCGTTAGTCGCAGCGTTTAGATGTCGCGCGCATGCGCAGTCGCCATGATAGTTTCGCGCCGCGCCGCGACGATCGTGCGATCGTGTCTCGTCGCGTTGTTCGCGATTTTCCCGTTTTTCGCGCGAGTGCCGGAAGTGTCGAGAGGACTGTCACGCGATCACCGCGTCGCTACGATTTGGCAATCGCGGGCACAACTGTCTCGCCGCGAAACGGCATCGAGAAATGTCGATCGGGACATTCTCCGTGAATCACAAACGTATCGTGAGCGCGCACGCGCGGCCGCCATGACAGTTCGCGCTACGTCGTGACAATTCATAATCGGCGCTCCCGCGTTTTCTTTTTCTTTTACACGTCGAAACGTGAATTGTACGCGTTCGAATAAGTGAAATGCCAGAAGCGTGGAGTGAAGTACCGATCGATCGTCGTGACGTTTCAACTCGCGTACGCGATTGCGATTACCGTCGCGCCTTGCCAATACGAGCGAGTGGTGTGTTAAACGAAGTGTCGAGCGTGAAGTCCTGGAACAACCCTATTCTATTAGTTTAAATCATCGTATGTACGCGATTACGCATCGCATGTGTCGATTTTCGCGACTGCTTCTCTTCGCGGCTTTGGAGGGCTTCATCGGAAAGTTCGAAGCTGGAAGGCACGAGCGGGTGGCAAAGCGATCGCGCGGCGGCTGGTGAGTGTGAATTTATTTTGCATGCAATTAACTATATGATTAATTGTACACGATTTATTAAACGACGAGGTTTTCGAACGGTTTTTTTTTCGAATACACAAGGACACACGTTGCGCAGAGGATTGAACAATGGAAAACTTTCCATTAGCGCCTTCTGTATTTCGCAATTATGTCGCCGTTGCGACGCCAGAGCGCAGCACCGGTTAGTTTTTCCGCGTGCGCCGACAAAAAAAAGTAATCGGTGCTAAAAACCGACGGACAAATTGCGACGCTCGTTCCGAGTTCGTTCGTTGTCGGCAAATTATCACAAACTGTGCCGCCTTGCGTTCGCGAGGACATTTAATTGAACCGAATTGAACTCCGTTTCTCCCCTCGTTGCCCTATAAAGTTATCGAAACGTGCTTTTGACGCGTGAGGAATGTTGTTTATGTTATCGGTGATTGTACCGGCCATCGCGTTCTTCTTCGTAGCACATTTTTACCGTCCCCTTCCGTTTCGCCTCTCCTCCCTTTTCCTCTGGCTCAATTTCTTTTCCCCTTGCTCTCCCGTCAACTTTTTTCGCCCGTTTCCTTCACGAATTTATTATTTATAAAGGCGAAAGCACACCCCGGGCGTGCTTCGTCCTTCGTAGCCGGCGGCGAGCGCTTATATCTTGTGGCTCGTGTAACTTACCCGGTCTTCGCGGGGTCGGCTCGGAGGGGTGGACCGCGAGTAAAAACGTGCCCCCCTCCCGTGTATTAAATATCCTGCAATAACAGTAATTACGGTTACGGTGCTTTGCGAAATTGCGCGGCTACCTCACCGCGACCGCGAATGCGATCTTCTTATGGGCGGCGGATATCACGTGGACAGTGTACGCCGATTCCGGAGCGAATCGGGCGCGCGATCCTCGAACCTCGAGTAACCGCTCATTTATCCTTCCTCCCCCCT
This sequence comes from Crematogaster levior, assembly GCA_901521435.1. Lineage (NCBI taxonomy): Eukaryota > Metazoa > Arthropoda > Insecta > Hymenoptera > Formicidae > Crematogaster > Crematogaster levior. The sequence goes on along the minus strand of CABEGB010000858.1, from coordinate 291,794 downwards.
CTCTCCCCCCTGCCGCTCGTAATCACGAAAGGAATAGATGCGACGCGCGCGAAAGTATCCCCTCGCGTCCTCTCGCCCCACCGATGTAATTATATTTAAATGCACGGTGTTACGTTTTAAATGAGAAGATAGGTTGAAATTGTAGAGCTGCTTTTATATGCGCATTAAGGAGGACACTGAAATGGTGATTACATTGTAATCGCGAGTACAAATCGCGATTAGAAAATTCGAATTGAAAAGACTCGGAATCGTGTCTTCGCGGAGGCGTTAGTGTTATCGGTGTCGATACTTTTTCCGGAATCGATCATTCGACACGTAAAGAGAGATTTTGACTCTCTATTGACAAAGCGATAGGCACTTTTTTTTTACCCGGTGGCGATAAGTCTCTGACATTTCACTTATCGAGATAGTATGAATTTCATTTACCGCAGCATGCGGTGTATATTGATTGTTAAATGTATTCCTTATTTAATGATGCTGATTAGATTAGTGTGAAAGGCTGGGATTATATCTAAAGTGGGAACATCTGTTCGTTTCTGGCAATTGCGCGTACGTTATGTTCCGTGTACGATTAAAAAATTCTTATCTTGATTTTCAATTCTGGACGTATTTGTTCGAAGTACTCGGAGATTATATATATATATATATATATATATATATATATATATATATATATATAAAAGATTGAAAGTGCGATAATAATTCTCTAAAAATATTATGCACTAATAATTACTTACACAAGACATTTATTTATTTTTTATTTCGAAAATAATTCGCAAAGTCTAAATTTAAAAAATAATTTAACAATCATAACCAAAATAATAAATGTAAACAAAATAAATAAAACAAATAATTTTTCAAGATTTACCGAGTTTCAAAATAATTTAAAAATAATTTAACGATATGTATGTTGTTTCTGTGTTTGTGTTGTATCGATTACGTATTAAATTCTGTTTATTCCGGGATAGGAATAAGCCGCCTTGAATAAACGACGTTCTTGCTTCTATTTTTTTTTTTTGCATCAAAAGAACATAACTAATCTTTACACCATTATTAATTTATTGCATTAAAAAGTCATTATCGTAGCTGCAAGACATCTTCAGAATTAAATTTTACTTTTATTCAATTTCGACTTTCTATTACGATATTCTATTACGTACTTTAATTGCTCGTTACAAAACCGATCGACTTCGCCGTGTATCGAACGATCCGGGCGGGAAGTCGTCGACGGAAGAGCATAAAATTCGTGACGGGCCTCGAAAAGTCGTCTAGGCCAGATGTCGAGCGTTCAAGATAAAAAATACTAAAGCGTATTCTCGAAGAGAGGAAAAAAGGAGTACCAAGATGGGAGGGTAGCGGGGGGAAAGGATCGGCGAGAGGCGGTGTGTGCATGCGCTTAATCGATAATCACCGGCAAGTGGTTTCGTCCGAAAAGGGTGCGGTGGATACATCTGCGAGGTATCATCAGCGCCGCGTACAAAAGGCCGATCCATCATCGGCCCGACAATCCAAATTCAAAATTGGCCGGCCAGTTCCCAGCGACCGCGCGTGCAATTACAATGGAGATTAAAAACAATCCAAACAACTTCCACGTCGAGATAACTTGGCGATTCGAAGACACGTCGTCGAAATGAGAAATCCTCCGCGTAACGGTCCCCCCTCCTTCGTTCGACTCCGACATTTTGCTCCGTTTTTATTTATTTTTTTTATTTATTTCGCGACATCTCGGGGGGACATTGCGTAACATGATTGTAGCGTGCGGTGAGAATGCGCTGTGTTGTAATCTCGCGTTATTGCTACAGTGGCGCACGCGATTTTCTGCTTACGCGCTCAAATACTGAAATATCAATGTTGGGGGCTGTTCATTGAACACGTGGTATGTCAGATTGTCCGTTCCTGATAGAAGAATAGCCTTCGCGGTTTGAGCGTAATAATAGGTATAACGTCAACATCTTGTTAAGCCTTTGGATTAATAAGTCCTCCGCTAAGAACGCAGGCGCGGTTTCTCTCTCTCTCTCCTCTCCCGTGTGATTATAATTACGAGCGATTTTGAAATTTTGTCGATTTAATAATTCAATGCCAGCAGCAGCGGGGCAGATCAATATGTTAAAAACTTTCGGACCAGTTTTCTCTCAAATGCTCACATTATTACGTAATAACGCATAAAATATATACAATAGAAGCTAGCGCCGATTGTCGGGTCTTATTCCTGGAAAGACGAAGTAGATTGTGAATAATCGTGATAAGAGAAGCAATCTAAAAGCGGCAGATTTTTTTTTTACATCGTTATCTTCCAGAGTTGAACTTTGCATAGCGAAGCTTGAGAGTTTTTGTCCTTAGTACATGCTTTTCTCTAAGTTATGTTCGAATAGCGCAAAGGAGAAGAGGATTTTTTAAAAATTTTGTACGACAAGAAAACGAGATGTGCGAAAACTAAGGTGCGGTGCAAAAGCGAAGCAAGGTGAACACCGAGTGAGAGAACAGAGAGAAAAGGAGAAAGAAAAAGAGGAGAGAGAGAGAGAGAGAGAGAGAGAGAGAGGTGGGAAAGGATTACGGTGCGTCAACGGCGATGACTGAACGGGCCGTAATCGCTGTGCCGATCTAATATTTCGAATAGTTCGCATTTACAATGGGCTTTATTGGCGGGAAAACTGAGGGGGTATTTTGAGCAGGCGGGACATCCATCACGGGGTGTCAACGCGATTGTCTTCCGCGGCGTTTGCCACGGGAAAGTATTGACGTTCGGGGCTTGCGCGCAACCGCCGAAATACCGGTCGCGCTCATCGTCGCTCGGAAATGAATAAATGTCGTTAAAGTAATTAAAATCGGGTGCCGGCTGTCCCGCGATCTCTCGAATAACGACCGAGTTCCCCCGATGCGACGATATCGATTCGCGCGCGACGCCTCGTCCCGTCGAGGATGACGCGTCAGGAAACGCGATGGACAGTATTATTTCGGCCAACGAATTTATCCGGACGACACGGCGCCCGGCTTCGCCATTGTGTCGTATTTAAATGAGCTTTCTAATGTATTTAGCTTGAATACCGCGTGTGGCGAAAACTGTACTACCCCCGTGTGTCACACAGGCGCATTTTGCCGTTGCTGCCGTCAATATCAACAAGAAGATCGTTTTCGGCATGATTCAACTTTTCGTTAAAAAAAAAGAAAGAAAGAAAGGAAAAACGCAAACAACGTAGCAAATTCACTTTGCTTTAAAATAGAAGCAAAAATAGCAGTCTAAAAACCTTCACACACAAAATTTTGTAAGGATAAGAAATTTCTGTAAGTGTAAGAAAATCGACCAATTTCAATCGAATATGGTTTTCTCCGAGAGTTCAATACTTGATTAGGATTCGACTTTCTTACACAGGTCGATTTTCCACTTACATCTTCCATTTTACACTTACATCTTCCAGTTTTTACGGAATTTTGTGTGTGAAGGCCTTTAAAATAGAAACCTAAAGTACATACATTTCCTGACACGTTGTTTAAGTTTTTTTTTTTACCGACGATTTTTTTCTGCCGTTTGTGGATTTATAGAGAATCGGATTTGACAGGCATTCATTGCGGTCTCCCGCCCATGTCTTATGCAGGAGATAATGCGTGCGCGAGCATGCGCGCCGTAATTTGTATATCTATCGCAATGTGTATCTATCGCGTCTGAATGTGCTAAAATAATAACGAGAAATTGCGAGCCGCGAGTAGAGCTGCGTTTGCAGGGGATGCCGACGTATAATCGAGGCGCACCCTCTCTCCCGGCTATCTGTTTTATTTATCCGATAACACGCCATTATGGGCGAATCGTGAATGCGGCTGTGCCGGTAACGATTGGCTATTTATAATAACACGTGGCATACGGGTAATTAGTTGCGCGCAAGCCACAGTGAAAAACCGAACGGGTATCGGTATCGAGAAAAATTACCATCGTTTTTCATCGCGCCTTTGTCTACTTTATTTGGACTTTCATCACCTTTTTTCTCCCTCCCCACCTCCTCCCGCCCTAACACTTGTCCGATCGAGAAACACTTTCGATCGCAGTTCCGATACGTGTCCCATTGGTGTCGGTGCAATTAAATTTCGCATTGCACTTTGACGATTTTATCCACGATTGATTTTTTAATCTTAACTTCACACGAGGGGGCTTGCAAATAGGCCACTACTTATATAGCGCGTGAGATGAAGCGATCATAAAAAGATAGGCCTCTTCGATAACTTTCGCGTTCAATCTCGCCCGTGTTTCTATTCGATATTTTCAGTGCGGAAAAATCTCGTCGATGTTTTTTTTTCCAAGAGCCGCCGAGTAAAGTTACGCCGAATAAACGCCTTGTTTGCTCTTCCAAAGGACAGATCGTACGATTTCAATATATCGTTTCGAGTCGACGCGTCGCGTTTCGACATACCGAAATTAGAAGGAGGGGGGACGACTTTGAAGCCAGTTATGAAAAAGAAATTACGAGACCGCTTCTGTTTAATTCGGACGGCCATTCGATCAGAGAAGATTATGCCAGGGATTTCATAGGCTAGGGAGGCAGAGATATGGTGGCTCGGATAAAGGAGGGCAGGGGAGGCAGGGCGGCTGGAAAGTCTTGTCCATTGTGCTGGACCTGTACAATGCTTATCGACGGTGATTGCTTCATTGCGGACTAGAACGGGGATGCTGGATGTAAGGGCGTGATGCATACACCGACGCAGCTCGGCGTTATCGGGTTATCGGCCGTAATGCACACGCACGCCGACCACCTTTCTACTGGGTTAACATTTCAATCTGGAAAATGTAAACCACCCCATCCTCCGCTTCGTTCGCTCGCTCGATCTTCCTCTCTCTCGCTCTCTCTCTCTCTCTCTCTCTCTCTCTCTGTCCATCTATCTCCCGCTTTCTGTCTCTCTCTTCGTCGACACTCGCTCGTTTGCATATCGCCCGCTTGTTGTTCTCGCCCGGCGAACGGACAAATTTGACTACGGCGACTACCGATTGATTCTGCGATTGTGATTCCAATAGCGGCGTATGCCGATGCAAAATTAAAACGGTAGAATTGGCATTCGCACAATATTCCAGCGTGAGAGCTTCGTAACGATCGATATTCATCCGCCACGGGAGTTATCCAACGATGAAACGCGTTACCGTTAAGAGAGGGAGAGAGAGAGAGAGAGAGAGGGAGGAAATACGGTGAACGGTGCACGGCGTGAACATCGAAAAGAGCAATCGAGCCTGTTCTCAATGCACAGTCCTCCCGACGCGAATCTGCTCAACTGCGTTTAGATGCGCTCGTGTATTCTCTCTGTGCGAGACGAGCAAAATCCGTCCGTGCGCACTCCTCCTTTTTTTTCCATCCGCCTTTCGCTCGTAACGGCGGCGAAACCACCCTCCGCCCTCCCTTTCTCCATATAGGCGTGTAACGACGATGCGCAAACAATGACGAGGGTTACGTAACAGCTATGCACGATGCAAACACACCGTGTTGCGCTAAGCGCGTATCTGTAACGGGGTGGGCAACGAGCGGTAACAGGGACTACGGTGGCGACGGCGGCGACGTCCAGGACGAACAATGCGTATCACACGGTGGCCTGTCTGAAAATGCCCGGCGCTCGTTCCCCGTCGTGCCAAACCTCGCGCCAAACGCGAGCGAGAGGCGCGATATCGGTGTGCTTTCGAAAAATAGACAGAGAAAGAGAGAGGGGGTGGGAGGGGTGGGGCGAGGAGCAAGGGAACGGTATGCGTGTGATATCGAGCGTAATATCCGAAATAAATTTCCGATAATCGAGATAATCTGAAATTCTCTAAAGAATAGATTAGGAAAACTCGTCACCGTTAGGTCTCTCGCGCGTACATATTATTTTAGCTTGACGTTTGGTTCATTCAAATCAAGCTTAACGACGCTTTTTTCGAAATACATATGAAATAATGAGATACGCGATAAGGCCCATTCTACATTGAGTTGTAAGTAATGTAATAAGTCTTAAGCCGTAAGGAACTGACCAATCACATTCCATTATTTTCTTCATATTCGACTTTGATTGGGTCAATTTCTTACGGTTTAAGACTCACTACACTACTTACGACTCAATATAGAACGGGTCTAAATCTAACGCATTATCGTAGTTACGATTAATACGAACGCGTGTTTACATTGAACCCACCACTTTGAAATTTAATACTTCGTCAACGCCCGTTTTTTTCTTTTTTTTTTTTTTTCAAAGTGCACCACGACTCGCGCGAATCTTTCCGGTGGTAGTCGAGCGAAATTAGCCAGCCAAGTTTCTTAACGATTCAGTGGAGCACCGCCGCACACACAACACACAGTCTGTAGACTTACGGAATTTCATCGGTAACCGCAGAACGAGAGGAGGCGGTGATCGCACTTCCACGAGCGAATGCATCGAGGTATAGGTACGATGACGGGATTGTCCTTCATTACGCACGAAGGAAAGTGCAGTCATCGGCGCGCATACCCGTAGGTATGCACACACAGAGGCATTAGCTCCCCCAAAGCCCAGCCGGTATTAATTCCACTAATTGGACGTGGTTTGGGTCGCGGCAAACATCGGTCCCCTGCCGATCGCCTCCTCCCCCCCTCCCCCTCCCCATCCCGACTTGTCCGGACCACGCGCATCGATCTCATGATCGATCGTCCTCCCGCAAGACAAAGGACGATTCTTATTCCGTTTCTGAACGAGTTATTCGAACCTTAGTTTTATCCCTCAGCGCAGATAGGGTTCACGCACAATTTGTCACATCCGCGGTGGTTTCGAAGTTACAAGAATATCAGTTTGCAAACTCGCGTCCGACATCAATTTTTTTTTTAGTTATTAGCATAGTCAGTAGCGAATCTATTTGACCGTTATTAGATCGTTGTACGCGGTTTATACGCGAGCGATACGATTACAATGGATAATCGATCGATAACGTGCGTGTCTGCAAATTTTGCGAGACACGCTAAATGCTCTGCTCGAATCATCTCCGCTAGTTGAGTTATGGTTTCTCACAAATGTGGAGTGTCAATTAACGTGCGAGAGACGACATGTAACTGTCCAAGTGTGGGATTTATGTCGACACGCATTGGCTGGATTTGCGAATGTACAAACGGGCTTTTCGCTTGCGCGCCCACATTCAATGAAGGATAGGCCTAGGGGGTCTCGCTTGGTTTAGGGATCTCTAAGGTGGCGGGATCAGCTGTTTCGAGTAAACGTATCTACGGACCGTGGAATCTGTACGTGAGCACGAATACGATCGTGTGTGCGAGTCGTGTGTACGGTCGGTATAAACACATACGACGATACTGGTATCGCGAAGGGTCTCCCTAGCGAATCTGGGTCACCGGGCCGATGAGGGACGATGAGGGGTTGACTGGCCAAAAGAGAGGAGAGAACGCTAGACTCTTTTCCCCTCCGATCGCTACCAGCCACGAAGCGTCTACGAGATAATCGGAGACTGATTTCGGATCCTCCTTGCCGTGTGATGTTTCTCGCGCTTGGTTCGAGCCAAGAAATGCACTTGTAATGCACGGATTAAAGCTCCTCAAAAAGGAAAAGCTGGGCTTCCTGCTCCCGTCCAAGATGATGAAAAGACGTCGCGCATGTAATATTGAGTTAGTTAGCATGTGAATACGGAATACTCGACTCCTCTTTTCGTCAAACTCCTTTCAGGAGTGTATTCTGCTCTTGAGATTAAGCGTCTTGTTTGTTACATTCGCTCGTGTAATTATTCGTATCCGTGTACACGGTTACAGTTTTCATCTCTGTCTCGCGAATCGAGGCACTCGATCGCGGCAAAGTTCACCTCCAGGAACTGTCGGCGGATACGGGCGCCTTGGGTATGGCACAAAGATATTAAGCACCCATACCCTAACCGTGTCGGAGCTACGGAGAGCGTAGACTATCCTATGTGCTGGACTGGTGGGGATGGAGAGGCGGAGGAAACGCGGAGGCGCGCGCGGTAGAGAGGGGGCAGGTGGACTAAGGGTGGGCGAAGGCGCAAGGGGGTGGCAGAGCAGGAGAGAGATCGCAAGGAAAGCGGAGTTACCTACAGAAGAAATAAGTGCGCGCGTGTAATGTTGATGGCGAATATGGTAGAGGAGATCTGAGGGAAGAGTAGAGAGGGTGGTGGAGAAGGTTGAGGAGGAGGAGGAGGAGGAGGAGGAGGAGGTGGTGAAGGAGGACGTAGAGAGGGGAGAGGAGCAGGGGCAGATAGAGGAGTGGGCTCGCGGACGGCAGAAGGGTAAAGAAGGGAGGCAGCGCGCGAAAGCGAGCGATCGATTCGAACGTTGGCGACATTCTTCGTCGTAGGGACAGGGAACAGTGGGAGAAAGAGGAAGCGAGATAGAGACACGGGCAGTACGTGTGTGCGCACGTGATGCAGAGGGGGATGACGAAAGAAGGAGATAAAGCGAGAACGCAGGCAGAGAGGGCTGGTCGCACGAGAAAGCGCGAACTCGGAGAACGCGGAGGGTGGGAAACGGGGAGGGGCGGAAGACGAGAATAGTATCAGAAAGATAGGAAAGAACGGGAGAAAAGTGAGAATGGCATACACGACCCCCGAAGACTCGGGAATGCAAAAAAATAAGAGACTAGCGATATGCGGAATGAATTAAAAGTAAAACAAAGAATTATTGAACGAAGAAAAAACTCGGACGTAACGAAGGAAGAGGATCTCGCGATCGAAACACGATAGAAATAGTGTAAACAATCGGAAAAAGAAGCAAAAACAAGAACTGAGCAACAATCAAGATGCCCGAGAGAGGAACAGCATGCGAAATAAGAGACAAGAGCGAAAGATATAAAAGCGGAGAGAGTGGGGCGAAGAGGTACGCGCAAGTGAGCGAGTGAGCGAGTCGAGGCAGGAAAGAGAACGTAAGATCTACAACGAAAGAAGACAAACCCAGTGAGGTAAAAGAAGAAATCCCCCACTCGCGTCGCTCGCGTCGCCGGTACGTTCCAGTCGTACTGTCCTCAGGCTCTCTACGCGTCTGCGTCTGGTTGTCCCTCTGTGTTGGTAGCCCCCGGAACCGTCCTCACCGGCGTAGTCGTTGTCGTCTACCACGTCGGTGGCAGAGGTTGGCAAATAGTGGGGGACGCGGGGGGCGGGTGGCCGAGCCGCCGCCACTCGGGGGAAGGTTCGAAAGGCGTAGACAGTGCGAGCCTGCCGTCCAATAGCGAGAACAGCCGCCCTGGTGGCTCCGCCAACCGGATAGTCGGTTGCGCGCACAGAACGCCCATCCTCCCCGTTTGTCGGGCTCCCACTGATGTTTTTATTTATTACATCTGTGACTGGGTAGGGAAATACTCCCGACTCGACCGAGAGAGCGTTTGCTACTTTGAGAACGAGCGACGCGCGTCCCTGCGAGTTACCGCGGCAGCCGCCTCCGTTGTCATCGTCGCCGTCGCCGTCGTCGCCGCCGCCACCGTCGTCGTCGTCGTCGTCGTCGCCGTCGTCGTCGTCGTCGTCGTCTTCCTTGCTGTCATCTCGTCATTGACATCTCGTCACAGTCGTATACACGTTACGGTTCCCTCGTGCTCACGCGTTTCGTCCAGAGTCCGGTGTTAGTTGTCGCGATTCGCTTTCCGTTTTTTGTGACATGAAGATATCGTCGTGAGCCAGTGAACAAGTAGCCTGACGCGACAACTTTTATCACCGTGTTGTCAACCTCGTTGTAGTGTTATTGTCAAGTTAAACGTTTTCGCGATGGATCGGTGAAAATAAAATACGCGCTGAAAGTGGACTGAAAGTGAACTGAAAGTGGGCTGAAAGTGGACACTGAAAGTTTGTTATGGACACAGAGGTTCACGTGCGTGTAAAGACTGAGGAAATCGTGCGGTCTGACCTGTGCCAAGACGCACGATTCTCGTTTATAGTGATAAACGCACCTTCAAAGGACGTTAGTTCGGAAGGTTGAATTATTTTACGCGTCAATTATCGGAGCATCTGGGGAGAGGAGCTCGAAAGGAGGCTCGCGGAAGAAACGGCTTTAACATGCATTGAAACGATTCACGCTCGATTGTTCGAGTCGTACCGATATTCGCCAGCTGGGCGAACACAGTGGACGACGTGAAGGTCAAGAGGCACGGAGCATATCGCTGGCGACAGAAACGTGCCGGAGTGTCTGGTCGTCTCTACGAGTTGTAGGAAGAGCAGGGACACGCGTTTCCGACCCTCCATGGACCACGGAGCGATGGACAGCTCTTCCGACCACAGCAGCCGTGCCAGTCCCGTAACCGGCAGTCCAAAACATCCTCATAGCCCGTCGACGCAACAGAGCCAACAACAGCAGCAACAAATCCACGGCAATCAGCATCAACCGCCGCCGTCTCATCAGCAGTCGCACGGGCGCGATCAAATTCGCGATCATCAACCGCAGCATCGCGGCGTGCCAACACCGGGATCGCCTACGAGAGGTTCACCACCCCAGGGCCTTCCTCTGAGTCCACCGCCGTTGTCGGCCGGGGGCGGCCCCGGGGCACCACCGGGTATGGTGCCTCGTATGCCGGGACTACCGCCGCCGGGACTGGGACTGTTGGGCCAGCTCGGTGGTATGCTGAGCGGACACCATGGTTCGCCGTTGGAGCTGATGGCGGCTCATCACGCGGTTCTGCCACCAAGATCCTACAACAGTCCACCGCCGATTAGCACTAGCGATCCTACCGCCAACGAGTGCAAGTTGGTCGACTATCGCGGCCAGAAAGTTGCCGCGTTCATCATCGCCGGCGACACGATGCTCTGTCTGCCTCAGGCCTTCGAGCTGTTCCTCAAACACCTCGTGGGCGGCCTTCACACAGTCTACACGAAGCTCAAGCGACTGGATATCGTGCCGTTGGTGTGTAACGTCGAGCAGGTGAGGATCCTACGCGGTCTCGGAGCCATCCAACCCGGCGTCAATCGGTGCAAGCTGCTCAGCTGCAAGGACTTCGACATTCTTTACAGGGACTGCACCACGGCCAGGTAGGTTAACGACTCTCCACGTTTCACGACGATAGGATTTTTCTCGTCTGTTTGATTCTCGTTCGTCGGTTAGGTCGTTGCGATTTGCGAACAGGTATTTCTAGATCAGAAAGAAAAGCTTGTGTTTGTGTCTAAGTTTGCGATATTAAGTTCACAGACTGACTATGCAAGATGTTCAGAGCAGATGAAATAGCAGAGTCTTTAAGACGGTGACTTAATAATCTCGACGAGAGAAGCAATTTTTTTAATATTGCCTCGTGGCGATCGTGCCATTGCCATATTTCGAACGTTTTTGAAGAGAAATTTTAGCCATAATAGCGACGAGCAGCAGATGTTTGTCGACTGTTATCCATAATTAATGCCAGTCTATCTCGATAACAAGATAAAAAGAAAAAGAAGAAGATTCCGGAAATAACACTCGCGTATTGGGCGCCTCGACGCGCTTTCTTGGCCGCCGTTACTACGAACGGAAGCTACGATCCTCGCATACATTAATAACGCATGGTGTCGCCGCTGGGCAGCACTTTATCTTCGCCCCATACCTTGGCTTGGCTTTCACGCTACCAGTCCGCCAAAAAGTACTTTAATTGTGCACCACCTACCGCTCCTTAAGACTTGATCATCGTCGAAAACAGCTCCCGGTGACCCTCGGGCCTTTTCGTATAGGCAATTCACGAACGATCCCCATGCATCGTGAAATTGCCTTCACGAAATTGCATTTTGCGTTTAGAAGGAATGCCATTTTTCGAGAGTAACTTTATTTGCATTCAAAATGGATGCACCAAAATGAGAGACGTATCGCATCCGCTTGATAAATATTAATGTTTACGAAATAGAACAATCGTATTATGAGTTATACACCGTACGACAATAGAGAATTAAGATATCCGGGTCGTGTGGCAGCGGCACGTGCTCCTCGTTTCTAGGATTGTCACAGAGTTCCCGCGCCAACAGGTGTCCCTTTCACGGCAGTTTCTCTGAATGAATCGTCCCCGAAATAGGGAGAGAAAGAGAGGATGTCGAGCGAGAGGAAGAGAGCCTGGTTGTTCCAAGCTCTCTCTTTCTCTCTCGTACCCCACCCACGAGGTAGATGACAGACGAAACGGAATGGTAAACGGAACGAGGGGATTTAAGGTCGTCAGAGAAAGTGTTGTCCTCTCGACATCATCCCTATCAATCGGGATCATCCCATCGATCAACATTTCGTTCCAGTCGATAGGCTCGACAATTTCGCTCGATATACTCTCGACAAATTAATCACGCGCTATGTTTAATTGTTACGGTACGACCGGGATTTTTTCGTGTTTGCGTGGCAAACGGGCAATACTTGTTCAGCATGCGATGCGCAGCGGCAGTCACAACGGAAACGGATTCAACGCGACACAGAGAGAGGGACCGAGCGAGAGGGAACCGAGGGATATCCCGAGGGACAGAGTGAAAGAGCTAGAGAGATAGCCAGAAGGAGAGAGCGAGCGCGAGAGGTAGAAGGAGGAAGCTCGTAGGGATCGTAGGGATCCAAATAATCCGGAGTCGCAGTCACAGAACAGAGTTCCGCGAGCCGTCGGCTCGTGCGGGTCTTGCTTTTCCCGACCACGTTTCGTTGCCTCGCTAGATTGCTCTTTCACGCGATGTCGAGTTGAGCTTGATTAAAAAATCGCCAGTTCCTCGATATTATTCCATTAGATAAACAATCTTACGTCTTTGTTTTTTTCTTACAAATATAGTTACGACATGAAAACGAAGGATCGCTGTCGAACTCTGGCTGTTTTGGAATTCTCTCTAAATTATCGTGTCATCTAATGTCAAGAACACGATTCGTTATAATTGACGATGATATGTTAAAAAGAATTCATTACGTTCATCGCGTCGTGATCATCTCAAAGATGAAACAAACGACCTGCCTCTTGATTCTTTATCCTCAGATATTGTTTCCACCGATTCTTCGATTCTGATTGCGAAGAAACGAAATTGTAGAAAAGCGAAATAGCGATTGCGCGGAAAAGCAGAATGATCAAGAGGCTGCGACACAACCGTTCTGTGAGGTCCGATCGCGTGTAGCGTTTGACGTCGTTACATTCTGATAATACATGGCAACGGTAGCGGCAGCAAAACGGATACACACGGTCGTGCCACATTTACGACGAGCCAAACACACGCCCGTACGCGGGCGGTGTAATACGCGCGCGCGCGCGCGCGAGCGCATGCACTTGCACACCTACGTAGAGCGGCTGTATCGGACCCGATGCAACAGCATGCGCCCAGAACCACACCAATAATTCAGGGGGATTTTTCTTGCGGTTTACAGCGCGGCGCCGGGTGCGTTATTCCGTCCGGGCGACCCGATTCTGTATCTATGGGCTCGGTAATAATGTTAAAAAGCGAGGTATGCAGGCGACAACGACTGTGAATGCGAAATTATAACGCCGCGAGGAAAAGAGAGAAAGAGAGCTCGTTCGTGCGGGAGATAGTGCGTGTAACGAACGCACAATGCCTGAATCGTTACTGCAGCATGGTGTATTTTTAAATGCCGCGTTTATTTCTTATCGCGCGAGTACTTCCTCCCCGTAGACACCGTCGTTTGAGCACGTCCTTAAGATGCGAATCCGAGACGGGGAGGTCGCTATCTGATCGAGAACGCCGACAGATATTCTTGTTACAGGACTGAAAAAGTAATCGACTGCAATAATTGCGCACGTCGTATATCATGCATATAAGTCGATGCGAGCCCTACGATAATCGGCGGGGAAATAATAACGCGGCCGCGTTGCGCACAGCTAACGAGACGAGTCAATTATATTAATTAATTTGCCTAACTCGGTCGGACGAACGAAACGAACGATCGCCTCGCCTCGCAAACTGCCTTTTCAGAATTGAACCTCTAATTGGGAATTCGCGAAAAGAGGTTGCGTTGAGGAGGGGCAGAGAGGAAAGAAGGAAAAAAGAACATGGAGGAGAACGTAAGGAAGAGCATACGGAGGAGAAAGGAGCAACGCGTCATTTTTCTTCATTCTTCCTTCTTCCTATCGAGCGCGACGCTCATATACCTGGTATAACAACAGCCAGTTGGAAGTACGTGGGAGTGCGCGCGGCCCTGGACTATAATTCTATGCGCTATTAGCCGTTTAATTATAAAATTGTGCATAGATTAATTGGCTCCCGTAATGGCCCTAACAATGCACAGACATATTGTGAGAGAGCGAGAGACACAGGGGAGAGGGGTAGCGAGGGGAAGAGAGAAAGGAGGGGTATATACAGAGAATAGAACCAATGAAGAGAGGGATGAGGAGAGGGAGAGCAAGAGCTTGACAGACAGAGAGAAACAGAGAGAGTAGAGAGAGAAAGAGATGGCAGTAGAAAGCCGTTATTAATATTTATTTCCTCTGCTCGCTCCTCCCAGCTCCTGGTTGTTGCTGTGCGCCGATGCGTGGTTATAGGCTACGTAAGCTTTTAATATCTATGCGCTCGTGTTAACTGCACGAATACACAAATAGGGCTCGGTAAAGTCCTCGTATGGACGCGATTGTGCTTTCTCCGCGGCTATGCGCTCTCAGGAAGCGTCGCGATATTATTTGACGGACGTCTCGAAAAGGGATCGCTCGGTTCTTTTTGCTACAGTTACGCTGAGTGGAGAATGATCATCTCCTCTTTCCCCCACTTCTCTCACACTGTCTCTCTCGTTCTCTTTTTCTCTATACGAACACGTATCTATCTGGTAATTGTATCGTTTACAGCAGCTGGCAGGCCTCTCGGCCTTTTTTCCCCGTTACGTATCCTGCGCAGGGAATTGGGCCGCCAGCGTGATATTATAAAGGCTCGCATGACCCTATTGTTAGCATTACTTTTCATCGAGATATACGCGCATGTTGTTGCCGCCGTTCTGTATGTACACGCGCTCATAGGCTCACCCACGACGTGCGTGAGTGAATGCGTGCGTGCGTGTCTCTCCATTAAATCTGCTTGTCGATTAATCCCATAACCGAAAACGAAGTCTGCACGTTTGCCGCTACTGTGCCCGTCAGTATCGTGAGAATAATTCAAGCAACTCCAATCGATGAAAACCGCGAGGCGGATAAGCCTTGAACTTTATAATGTACAACGAAACACAGCCGCGCTCTGGCTTTTTTATTGATAAAAAGCGGGAGAACTGTTTGGAAAACCCCGAGTGTGTGTGCATCGTAACGTATCTGGATGCTGGCCGGTTATTGGCTATTTCGAAGCTCGTGGCCGAGCTATTTAATAATACGCTCACAACATTGGTATCGTTCATTTATTCATTTGTTCGTTTATTTGTTCGGTTTAACAGCTTTCGGATACAGTAGTTTATCGAGTTGTTTAATTACTCGACGACCACTTCGGGGAAACCGGAGCGCGGAGCGGCCTTCTCCATTTATGGAATTCTCTTCGTAGTCCTCGAAGCACGGCCAGCGGTCACTAATCTCTTCTTACAATCGTTCTTAATTTACGGAAATTAATTGAAAACACAAATCTGAGAGGGGTGCCTTTCTTCCCAGCATCCGTCCGTCGCACCCCCATCCCAGCCTACTCCCGCGCTTCGCTCGTAATTCTCGGTAATTAATAATCTGCAACAAGTAATAATAAAGCCAGTAATCCGGCTGCGCGCGGCACCGCGGCCGGGCAACGTTCTTAATTCTGGATAATTAATGCAAAGACAAACAAGAAGGATTAAAATCGAGCCACCCACCCACCTTATCGCTCTTTCTCTCGTTGTTTCTTCGTACTTTTCCCCCCTTTTAATGCTGCTCGCTTCTACAACGCTTCTAAAGATGGCCGACCAATGTAGCGTAACATGAGATATCCATCTTTTTCTTTTCCCTCTTCTCTCCTCAGAAAACTTATAATATTCGGAATTGTGTCGCCGGACTTCAATGTGAAACGTTCAATCGACGGCCTATCGCTATTCAAAGGATCGCAAGATGTAATCGCAGAAGTAATCAGAACATATTGCTGCGTTCATTCTAATTGCGCGAGTTCGAAGCAATTAAAGAGAGTGTTAATTTGCGTCTAGGCAGGGAGAAGAGAGTACGTGTCGGCTGTGCGTAACACAACGATAAAGTCACAATATTATTATCGCGATCTCTAGTCTCGTCTGCCGGCCGTCTGCACGCGGTAAGATGAGATCGTTTCTCGAAGACGATGGGAACCCCGTGTACGATACGTCCAGAAAGGAGAGGAGAGCTGGGAGAGAGAGCAGGATGCGAGCGGGCCTATGGCTATAATCACGGGGCCTCTTGATGGCGAGATACAAATGCAAGTCATCGGGGCCCCGTATTGTATCGCAATGGCGCCAGGCTCCCGTTCCGCATTTCCCTTTCGGCGTTCCCCGATGCGTTCTTCTATCGTGCCGTGCTTCTCGATGGAACTTGAGAAAGGCTCCCAATTTAGGGCGTTAAATACGCCGATATGACGCTGGTATTTTGTATTTCCTGCCGCGCCGTTAACTCATATTCTCGCCAATCACGATGGGCCGATCGAACCGCAGTTAGTTTATCTCGTCACTTCTCATATTATTTACAAGACAAATCGATCCTTTTATTCGCACGCATTATATTTCGCCGTGTATATCATGTACAATGTCAGTAGTATCGATTTTTTTAAACGTTTCTATATTATTCTGTAGTAAAGAGGTATAAGCAGATTATTCAGTTATCTTTTGGACATTCTACGTGCAATTTTAAGTAATTTTATAGTGTTACATTTTAGTACAGTATTATGAATGCAGACTACGCATCCGATTCTCATAAATTTTTATTTTGCAAGCATAAAATGTTTCGATCCTTGAAACAGACGCACGGTAAGCTTGGTGGCGTCGGCCGGAATGTTTCGTCATTGATGAAGGCGCTCGAGTTGTGTTGCATTCTTTTAACATTAGCTCCCGCATCACATTGCAGGAACCAAAATCGATTGTTTCTGCGCGAACCAGTGACCCACATTAAAACAGCTGATTGTGGCAGCGGAACCCACGAGTCCCATTTCCTTTCCCCTTATTGCGACGCGGCCACCCTCGTAAAGAACCATCCCCAAGAGCACATCCTTTCTCGCTCGCCCGATAGGCCGAGTGAAACCTAGCAACAACTTCACCGAACGAAACAAGGGTCCTTAATCCTTCTCTGCTTTTATCGTTACCCCAGTTTAGACTCGCTCCTGTCGAGCAAGTACGTGAATATTCGTTTTTACATATGGCAATAATATAACGCACGTAAATTCGCAAATGATTCAAGTGATAGATTGATCAATTAATAGCTCGGCACAGATCTCTCATGAAAATCTCCCTTCTTTGTATCAGTAGGATGATTGTCTCATTATAAACGATGGACTTCAAGATAGAGAGAGAGGTACATAAAGTAATATTATAAATATAGATCGCGATAAAGTATTTCCTTTCTTCAATCGATATTGTCTTATGTCGATTCCTTACGGTATCGTGTCCCGCATTACGGAAAACATTCGACGCGGCGGGCTCTCTAACCATCTCCCTCGGGAGACACGTTTAAGAATCCCGCGTTTGTACATGCAATCGCGTGTTCACGTCGAGTAAGCCGTGCCTCGATAGCAGCCGGGTCTCGTCGTGGACGTGTCGTGCTACCGGCACACTCGGGGTCCGTAAATCCTTTACGGCAACAATTTTATGCGGCCGCAGATTTAACGGAATCGATCCGAGGGTCAGTACGAATCCTATCTCGACTATATTGCTTTCTTATTATCGTAATCGCTCATATCCGATAGTAGAGATCCGCATTAGACGATTAGTTTCTCCTGCGCCTTTTATTCCATATCTCTGCGTTTGTTTGCAAATCTAAAACTAAGTTACTATCTTTATCGATATCGTTACTTACGGTGTCATTCGTGAAAAGGTAAATGCCTGTTTCGCCTACGTTGTCGTAATCATTCTGAAATATATCGAGTTTACTTCAGTTCGATTCGCACGGTATAAAGTATCATTACATATAATTTATCAATGATTGATCGGCCGGAAATGGTATAAGAAACACTCTGACAAGAGGTATGCTTGAGCATCGAATTATTATTAACTAAATATCTCAACTAGATAATTATATGTTTACCGATATATATCTTTTTGCAAGCGAGAAAGGTGTACGCGACCTGAAACAGCTTCTTGATCTGCGAAAATGTCGCCGTCGTTTGTCGGTGGCGTTGCGCAATTGCCACAATTATGCGTCATATCGCTATGGCATTATAATCGTCGTCGTCATCGTCTCACGTCGGAATGCTATAGTCCGAACAAATTTCAAGTTTTCGTCAGCGGTGGTCGAGCTGTGTGCAAACTGCACGAAAGGCGCCCTTTCCGCCTCTCGCGGCCTGTCACAACGATACTCCGTAATTTCGAGTGATTCGTGGACGACGTCAGCGAGCATATCGCACCCCTTTCTCGAGAGGGGGAGGGAGGCCTTCGTGTGCACGCTAGCCACTCCAACTCGTTACATACGGTAATTAAACGACGCACGAGACCACCCGAGAAGCTAGGTGGCAGTTAGAACTTGGGCGTTTAACAGAAATCAAGTCGTTGTTAGAACTCGTACGCTTCGTCTCGAACTACTATGCTTATGCGGATCGATTGCGCAAACGTCACGATTAGCATCATAGTGGCCTGTGATTAATGCGATTTACTTTCTTCGTTTGTTACGATCGTGGATAAGAGTTTGTTATGAGAGGATAAGTACGATCTAGCGAGCATTATACCCGGAGACGACCTCGGTACGCCTTAGCACCGCGTTGTGGCACGATGCATGGCGCCGAAGTCGCGATTGTTTGCGATTTCGACGAGGCGAAATCGGCGCCGATCGTGGAGGCAGCGGCAGCTCAAGCGAAACCGTCTGTTTAGCTCGCGTGCCGTCGAGTTTGGCGCAACGTCGCGCGTCAATCAAAATCGGGCTCTCGGGTAGCTGCTCCTATAGTAATGATCCCTACACTCGATGTCGAGTCGATCTTACGTACATGGACGCCTGATAGCCCCTGTGATATACCCTTGAAGGGTGCCCAAGCTGCGAGTCGTCAGCCCAGTCAGCCCAGTCAGCCAACTCGACCGGCGTTTGCCGGTTTGTCGGGCGAGCGAGCGAGGCGAGGAGCCATCTTTACACGCGTGCGGTCCGCTCGCGTGATGCACGCATGCCACCTCTCCTCCTTGGTATTCCGCTCCTTCTTTCTCCGTGGGGCCGTCATCTCTAACTCTTTCTTTCTCTCTCTCCCCTCCTCTCCTCCCCCTCCCTTTTTCTCTCTCTCGTTTCTATGTACGTCTTTCAGCGATAGCGGATGTTTTACGTGCGACCGTTTACGCGCTTTTTCCTTTCGCGCACGGCTACGAATGTAGGCTTACAGGATAAACACCGCGCGTGAGATCGCCGCTGGTAGATATCGATCGAGCAAGTTACGCGAGAATCCGCGACGAAGTTAGTGCCTCTAGGCCTTTCCTTCCTGATAGTCTTCATAGTTGTTGCTGACGAGGCAGGAGAGAGCGAGATGGGAGAGGAAGGTGAGCTAACCGTCAATAATTATTATCGATTACGCGCGGATCTAGATTCGTCGTCAGTGATCCGTTTATCTAAGTTGCGCGATTTGTATACAGTTCTGTTTAAGGTTTTGTCGTTTGAAAATCGGATATCTTCTAGTGAGGTGAGGAAAAACGGGTGATCGCGTGTTAGGTACGTTCTGAAATACCGGACGGTAATGTACGCGATTGTTATCATGCATTGTGGTACGTTTTGCGATTCCACGATATCGCGTAAGCAAGGATATTTCTTCTAAATCAACGAGTTCGCCGGGCTATTAAGCTCGAAAGCAGAAATATGCAACTCAACAGCCGCGACTCGAATCCGAATCGTTTTTTGGCATCGAAAATTGCCCTTTCATTAACACGGCATCGCGATCCCGAGGAGCCCGGCGAGGGAAACCGGCTCTAGACCGGCACGCCATTTCTGGTGTAATCTCATGGAGTGAATCATCCGATTTCCATCTTCCTTCCTCTCTTCGCGATCTAGGCGATCTCGAACGAGATCGACGCAAAGAGGAGGGGCGCCTCCTCGTGCATATACTTCCAATCCAAGCATAACACAACATGCAAATAATACGAAACCGATTCGGTCTACGACCTCTCCGACGATGACCGAAAAAAGAAGCGAAATGGCGATCCTCCGGCTACTCCTCGATCTTCGATCCCTTTTTGCCATTTAAACTTTTAATTACGATCAAGCTTTCTTCAAAGTACCGACTAACGACTGTTATATATGTGGGTTATCTCTTCTTGCTGCACTCGAGTTAAACCTAATTTTTTAAATCACGATCGGCGATTGTACAGTTGTGAATTTTTTGTGCGGTTGCAATCACCGGAAAGTTCTTAATAACGACGAAAAAGTCTCAATTTACGTTTTCCAGCGTCTCGTGAATTACTCCTCATCGTCGGCCGTGCTTAGCTGGTTGTCGTGTAAAGGTCTATCAAAGGTCTATAACCTCACATTTAATTATTTTCTTCATATTCGACTGTGATTGGTTAGTTTTATGACCTACAACTGCGACTACGACCTATGTAGATAGACCTTAACGCGCAATTTTTTAATTCGCGTACTCGAGATAACGACGAATAATATCATGTAATTATATTATTATATTGTTAGGAATTAGCTGGTCGGCCAGTTGTTGTTGCACACAGTTCGGGGGCCCACGAACGAGCAGTCGAGGTGTTATTAGCGCTTGACATTGATACATCCGACCACGTCGTGTTCGCAGTGGCGTAGATATATCACGTTATCCGCTCCGATATATCCTAACGGTTCGTCGATCGTGTCAGCGACGATTTCCGTAAGCAGGTGCTCGCCATATTTGTTCGCTTTGATGAGCGATAACGAATCGCAATGATCGCGAGTTAATTAGGGCGGATGCAGCAATAAGTGACACGGAGTTGAGAAACATTTTTAATAACTCAACCTCAGAGTGAAGAGATATTATTGCACTTGGGACAGATTGTACAAACCGTGCGTTTATACAAAGAAATTGATTCATTTCGGGTTACTGTTAATTCACGTGGTTAACGTATTGAGAATCGTAAATATCTCAAGAATAATCGAGGATAATTTTCGATCGAGATAGACTAGAACAAAACGATCTGCTCGGACGCTGAAAATCTTGACTGTTGCGCACGGCGAATATCCACGAGCGAGCATAGGCATGTAATTACGCAGGATTCTGGCTCTCGAGAGCGTTCGCTATTTATCAACGTCGCTCGTTATGGCGTCTTCTCGGAGCAAAGATATCCGGCAAAAGCGGGGAAAATGATCCGTGGGCGGTGTTTGGTTTAATTGTCAAAATCTCTCTCGTGAAAATATGTAATGAAAATATTGAAATGTATGTGACTTTATCGATCGGTAAAAAACCCGAGTCCATTAGACGATTTAATCTCTAATAACGTTACAGTATATGATATATGTATGTATATGTACCGCCATGTCGGTCTCGACAAGAAGCGAGGATCGTACCGCATCGCGCTGCGAATAAATTATAGGATGATCGTGCACGATCGTGACGTTTTGCGAGAAAAGTTATGGGCCGTAGGCCGTCAAAATTGCTTCAATTACTAACTTTACGTTTTCCGACGTGCGTTGCTTTGCGATCGCGCGTTCGATCGCGATAAGAACTGCGCCGCCGATTTCTTTCTAATCCCTGCTGACGATCCGAAACGTTGAGAGCGTTCGTCGTAGAGCGCGCATATGCCAGAATGCGAGCGGGGGCGGCGGATCCTCGCGCGGTGTCTCGGGCGATTATTATCGCCTGACACAGGCCATAAAGTACATTTTAATTCGCGCACATCGCGCGAGATAAGACCGGCCTAGACTAGCTAACCGAGCACTGTGCGTGCTCGGGTACGTAGCGAGCGAAGGGCGTACGTACGATATGCCGGACGATCGTGGGACAATCAGACTTGCAAAAACGGGACTTAATTGGGCCTTTAATCGCGACGAAATGATGATTAATCGCGGAAGAGTCTCGGGCGTAATCTGGGGTACTGTGGGGTACTCGAAAACGGGCCGCAAGATAAATCGCAGGCGTCCCCGTGGCGGGAGAGCACCGGCTACGTGTGTACGCCAGAAAACGATCGTAACTTAAACACCTGCGAGTCTCGCGTGTAATATCCCGCTGAATTATTTATCTATCGACAGATGATAGATATCCGAACTCCCGCGAGAAGAACCGTACGACGATGGAGCGCGCGCGCGCACGTTCTTAAATGCATTCGAGTGTGTTGCCGTTAACTTAATACGCGGTTTCGTCCGTAACCATACGTGCAATATATGAACGCCGGCTCCTCGTTGACTCGATCGTATCTCACGCCGCTAAAGGAGTTTAGACAACCGTTGCCCGCGGAAATATCAGCATTGTATAAACTTGATCCCGCGTGTTGGGGCGGGAGGGGGGAGGGGTTATTATATACGATGTATTACGGGAATCTTCTGCTCGGCCAATTTCGGATATGAGAGGGAGCTAAAGAAAACGGACGCAGAAATAGGAGAGCGGGAGAATTCCGTTCCGTTCGTTCGTCCGTCCGTCGTCGCTCGAGAGAACGAGCGCAGTTTCGTCGGCGCGGACATTCCGTTGCTTACTCTCATTCTTCTCTTCTTCTCCCTTGACCGCGGTACTCTAGGCGGGAACCTACCATCTGCCTCTTTTTCCCGCGTTCGTTTTCCTCTCGGCCCTTTTTTCTCGTTTTTACTTTTCACCGCGCAGATACCTCGGTTTAACATTTCGCAAGATTTAAAATTAATTGCATGCTTGTGCTACTAATCGACAGATAATGAACATAGCACACGGAAACCATTTTACAAGTCTTTGAATCCATATTCGAAAGACGAAAAAAACGTCTACGTCACGTTCGCGCGAACACGTGTCAAATATTTTCGAAAGTCGGCCGATTTCGGCGAAATTGCGATCTCGCGATTGATTGATAACCCAACCATCCTGCTTCCGGTGAATCCGTGGTAGCGTGACGACGTCGAGGACGATGCGCGACGCGGTGCGACGTCGTCACGTTTTCCAGTCCTTTAAGAAAGCTCGCAAACGAGCTGCCGCCGTTAATGAGGCGATATTTTAGTTTTTGAATAACTGACCTAGCCCGGGAGAAAGAGTGAGCCCGGAATACACGTCGAACCGGTTCCACGAGCAGTCTCGGCCGCGTCTACCCGTGGAAACATATGTCTCAGCGACGCGGTTTCCCCCTCCCCCCACCCCTCTTCATTGGGCCTTTGTCCAGCGCGTTATTGTACGCGCGGCCGCTCGTTCTTGATTTTATCGGCCCGGCACTCATAATTCGCGCGTTGCATGCGTATCTGCTCATCTGGCCTGGAGTCTTCCGCGCACCTATGCGCAGCCTTTCCCCTTTTTTCGCCGTTGCTTTTATCGGCCGCGCGTACACTGTGCACGTATACGTATATACGCGCATACATCATCCGGTCGATTCGGTACCTAATGGCCGTTTCAGTCCCGGACGTGTACCCTACGCTTCGATCCGTCTCCTCCCTGGCCTGGCCGCGAAGTTTTTCTCATCGAATCTCGTTTTCCTCGCGCATCGCGCACGATGTGTGCAACGAGAGCGCGCGCACGAGTGCACGCGGTTTACCGTTCCCGGTGCATCGGACGCGAAACACATTCCTTTTTCTCCATCTTCGCGCCGCGCGAGATCGGTTGGAGATCGATCTCAACGAGATATCTCGGCGAGGCGAGGACACGCTTTTTTTCCGTTCCGAATCACCGATCGTTCCTCATGTTAATAGACGTTTCATCGGCCGGACGAGGCCGAGAGGTTGTTCCTCGCTTCGCGACGAAAGGTCCGGACAAGTGGCGGGAGGGACGAAGGTGCCCAGGTTCGATCGAACGAGGGCTGCTTCGGGCAAACAAGAAGCCGTTGCGGCTGCTGTTCGGTGTATACGCAACATAGTAGCGTAGAGAATGAAAAGAAGAAAGGCCGCATTGGGTATTGAGAGAAAGAGAGAGAGAGAAAACAAGAAAGAGAGGGAGAATGAGTGAGATCGACGATCGAGGGACACGGGCGAAGAGATTCACTGCCGATCAGATATCGACGAATCGAAATGAAAACCAAACAAGCCCACCTCCCGCCAATCCGATCCCACCCGTCCTCGCGCCGCTGCGCCTCGCTCCATCGATAATTGATAGAATAAATTAAATCATTTGTCTTGGCGGGAAATTAAAAAGGTAATTTATATACGGATAGTCGGGGCGTACCTGTGGCCGAGTCCCGATCGAGAGAAAGAAAGAGTGAGAGAGGGAGAGATACAGACGAGCTACACCTACACACGTGAATCCGTTTGTTTCCTCGTGGCGCACTAGACATGCGGAGGAAACGGATGCATCATTTCGGAATTACCGAGTGGACCACGTGAGAAGGTGAGGTAGATGTGAGACAGAGAGTAGGTATACGCGAAGGGCAAAGAGGTGGGGGATAAGAAAAGAGCGGGAACGTGGTGGGTGAATCGTTTTGTTTTTGGCTCTTTCGTCTTTCGATTTATTCCTCGCTGATGAATCAGGTGTGGCTTTTTCTCTTTCTCCCTTGACCGAGGGCGAGATTACTTTTGTGGGCGGGTCGCTTTCTGTCAGTGCCTCCGAGGTTACATCCAGGTATATCCAGAGAGGAAAAGAGAGAGGAGGAGGAGGAGGAAAGGGAGAGATAAAAAGAGAGAATCTCGCGCTACGTGGGCACATCTTGCGCTCCCGCGTCCTCTCTCTCTCTCTTTCAGCTTGTCTTCCTGATTTGATGTAAATTGGAACACGAGAGTAGTGATGGTACTGTGTGATATCCTCTCGTGACCATCAAATACTTCCAAGCGCGCGCGTATATCAATCCTTAACATTGTACTTTCGTGTCGCGAACACAATCTCGCACGAGATATCAGTTCCTTCGAGCATGATGTCGATCCGTCGCAAGCTGAAAATATCTCGTGCTATTACATCGATGATGTGCGTTATTGTGTCGACGTAAAGAAATGTTCGTTATCATTTTATAATAAATAGGAGATTTGATATAAGATGAAAATGACCCGATGTGATGAAGGTTAACGATAGGTCAAACGAATTTCTTCGCGATGCGGATCGCCTATTGAGAAGGAATAAATTCATGGTTCAACGAGGTCGTAAAACGCCCGAGCGCTCGACCGGACAGAGAACGGAGCACTGGCTCCTACGAGAGAGAGACGAAACTCGACGGAGGCGGTCCCGGCGCGAGCTCACGTGTTTGAAATTACAATAAATATTGGGCGCCAATTAGCAGGGATGTTTTCACAGATGATACGCGCGCTGATGTACATCATACACACATGTATCTGTGTGCTGCGATATCTCGCGAAGGGAAAATCGTACCGACGCCATGTGTCATGCCATGATCGTCATCGTCATTACTACCGTCATCGTTCTCAACGGGCAGCCAACACGCGGCGCCTCTGATGATATTGGTTTAGGCGCATCACTCCTCGCGATTGCTAATAAATAACGAGAGGAGCTCGTCGAGCGTCGAGACGAGCGAGGGAGGGGGAGAGAAGCGATTGCCCGGCTTTAAGGAACGAGAAGGAAGGGCTCTCTGCGGCGGGTCCGGAATAACGTGTAAGGAAGAGAACGAGGAGGGCCCTACTTTGACGGGCCGATGGTCGGCCATGGCCCGACCGTCTGTTTTCTCAGGCAACAACAGAAAACGAAATATATGCGCGCGAAACGCAACACAACGCTCTCTTCGTCTTCCTCCCCGCTCTCTTTCGCTCTTCTCGTATCTCTTCCTACTTTACTTCATTCTGCGCTCTCTGCGCTCCCTGTCTATCCACCACGTCGCCGTCTCATCTCCGTTTTACCTTCCCTACCACTCTATTGGGATGCAAAGCGCGAACAGTGTCGGTCGTTAAATTTGTTTTCAGCTGGGAATGGCTCGGAGGCATCGCCGGAATGATATCTTATATGTTATTTATTTTCGATACTTAATATCAATATTATCGAATAGTAAATGTGTTTCAGTAACACGCGATAAAAATGCAAAGCGATAAATCAATGTAATTAACATGTCCGATAATTAACAGACCTACGATTCTCAGCTGCTTGAAGAGAGATCTTATTGGATAGTTTTTGATACATGTGGACGATGACACGTGGACAGGTGAGAAGTGCTGGCGAAAGCTTGACGATGACTCGACGCGCGATGCCTCTCGTGCCAGTTTAAAACGAACGAGAGAGAAAGCGATATCGCACGGAAAGCCAAAGGGCCAACAACAAGGAAAAACAAAGCCCAGTCTCGAGAAGCGGCAGCGAAGGACGATTTGTTCGCGCCGCGGGAGTTCGGCTTAACGAAAATAAGCTAACTTCTCACATAATTCACGGGGGACTTGGTCCCGGGACTCGGGGCCCTTCTCCTCCCCCCCTCCTTCTCACGAAACGAACGAAACGGACGAATACAAATAGAAATCATTAATGGTTTTGTTTCGAGAGCTCGGCCTCGAGCCAGGGCGGAACGATAATGATTCGTTAATGATCGCCCGTACCCACGTCGCTACGAGATTCGATTCTTCCCTTCTGCAAGGTGGAAATGACTTTGTCCGACCGCAAGTACAAAATCGTTCTGGCGATGGAACAATCGGGATTTCACGCGGATCGAGTAACATTTCGTCTCGACCGTAACATTGAGACTACGGTGTGTAGCGCGGAGGAAGTCGGCAGGTTTCGGCTCGGACCCCTTGAAAACACCGCGTCATACATCATCGGCTTTTCAACACGAATGTTCGAAAGTGTTTTAAACTGCGTGCGTTAAGGCGATACCACATCCACATACCTGACCTTCGTGATAATTTTCTCATAAACAGATCGTCCTCGTTTATTATAGTTTCAATTTATCGTGACCTCGAATCTCACGATTTGTTTCGGCCGAACGGCTGTTAAAGTTTGGAGCTTTGTGAGCGTTGTAATTGGTAAAAGTCTTTTGAAATTTTGAAGGAAGAAGGTAAACTTCTTCTAGTACTTGGAAGTATTTCGCACGATAGCTACACGCTTTCCACTTTGACTTGTCGATCTTCGGATCTGAAAATGATCGCTGAATATCCGACATACGGTTCGTCTATCGGCGTTAGGGTCCACAGAGTACATACGTGAAAGCATTTCTTCCCAGCAGCCAGTCGGAACGCGGTGCGGAGCGTCGTATCGATCAATGACAAAAATGTTTCGAACAATACGACCCCGTTTCTTTATTATAGTCATCAGTCATTCGGTATAAATATTAAATTCGCTAAAAAACTCGCCTCGACGGCTACGGGAGGTGGGGTCGAAATTGCACCGTCAGCCTGCGGCACAAAGAATACATGAGAGAGCAGCTGACCGATATCGTCGATCGAGGAGGGGTGTGCCGATCTCGGTGGATTCTGTACGATCTGAAATCGACTTTTGCGATTGCTGCCTGATAAAAAGGGATTACGCGCTGTCACGACGATGGAAACTTAGCCCTGTAGCTCAACTTAATTTTTATCCAATACACTTGCTGAGTAATTCAGGATTAAATTACAAGCGTCGCATTTAGTCGCTTAAACCAACTCCGCAGACTGCCACTGTTCTCTCTGAAAGCACATCTTTTTCACACACTTCATTACTAGAAGAAGCGAATTCGTTCGAGCATCTTGAAGACTGGTACTTGCGCCGTGAGTTAATGCTTCATTGTCGCCTATAATTGCACTCGCGTGTAACCAACTTGCGCTTTCGCGAATATGCCAATTACCGGGTGGCTTGGATACGATGAATCTCAATAGCGAGGAGACCCCGTAAATATCCAGGAGCAAAACGGTCTCGCGTCTCCTTCGCGCCAGGTCCTCTCGAGGCAGGGGAATCATTGTGGCCGCTAGGAACAAAAGGAATTTCAAAAGAAGTAGCCGAGGGAGCCCATTGTCGTGGGAAGCGGCCGTTTAGCGTTCGATAATGAAGAACATCTGAGATGGAGAGAGAAGGCAAATGTACGGAGAGTGCCTCGGGAGGAAACAACGAACGTGTCCGGGCCGCAAACTAAACGCGCGCCTCGTTCGAGCACCTACGAGAAGAGCACTTCGGCACTCGGGAAGGATAGCAGGATACCGGCTGTTCTCTCTCGTCTCGACTAGACAATGCGTTCGATCCTCGTAATAGCTTTATAATTGTGAACGCGACAGAATGGATCGTGCCATTGGAACGAAGAATTTTTCTTCTCAGCTTCGTATCAGAATTCAGTTAGTTCGAGATATTCCAACTGATTTCTACCACTTACTTTGCCACAATGTGAAGAACATTTCTCAACGACTGTAAATTCACTCAGCCTATTTTGATCGCAAGAAAAACGCGAGTTTCATCTCTGTTTCTATAACACGCGCATCCAGATTTCTATATTCTGCTCGATTGAGGGGAAGAAATCAGCGGCGCGACCGCGCGTTTCTCCCGCGACGCGATGAACGTACACGTGTTTGCGTCCTCGATAAGCAGGATTTCACGGTGGCCGATGATGGCGGGAACACATTGAACCGACCTCGCTCGAGAAACGGCGTAATCGTTTCAGATAGAAAACCGGAAGCGCGAGCGTGATCGACGAGCGAGCGAGCGAGCGAGCGGACGAATGCGCCTACTGGTTTATCTAACGCTAGGCAACGCGCTAAATAATCGCTTCTGTAGGCATAAGCGAGCACAATGGTACTCGGCATTAATTAACGTACAAATTAGCATCACCGGGGTTAGCGAACAGCAGTGATTACGTTTTAATGATACCAACTGGCGGCGGCGGCGGCAGCGGCGGCGGCGACGGCTACGATTCCTCGGGTTGTTGGCAGCGAGCAGAGTTAGATACATAGATACTCGAGGCGGGAATCGCCACTCTTTTTTTCATATCCAGCCAACGTAACTTCTATTGTCTCTCTTTATCTCTGTCTCTCGTGCGCACGCTTTTCTTTATTCCTCGCTGGAATAGCGGTACCAACTTGAAAGTATAGCCATAAAAACGGATCTATATATTAAATTCTTTCGAAAGATGGCGAGTCCACAGTATTGCGAACCGACCCCCAGCTGTTCTCTTACATTCTTCGCAGTTACGTTGTCGTGTGTGTTTCTGGTGTACTTTTTAATTCTAAGATTTCGTCTTCCCGTTACATTTTTGAAACAGTAGAAAATGTATCATTATTGTGAATTCTTAATCCTTCCTTTCACTGCGTGCGGGTCGATGTTTTTTTTTCTACAATTGTGAAATATTGCGGAAATTCGCGATTACCTGTTTCAATTTCCGTAGACGTCGCCAATGTGAATCTAATTGCTAATTGTGCTAATTCGTATGTATCGCACACAATCGTAACATAATTTTGAACCGCCACGCCGATTGCATTCGCCGCGCGCGATCCTTTTCTTTTCCTTCTTTCATAGTAATGTCGTTGCGTAATTCCATAACTTTTCCGCGAGACCACGCGGAAGTATCGCGCCCAGTTTTACCATAGATCCTGTTCGTGCGAGAAACGTTATTGTGATAATCTAACAATAAGGCGCGTCCTGCCTGTTCCTTCGGTCACGCTCTCGCGCGCGTAACATACCGATGCGTTCGCGGCACGTGGTGCACGCAAGACGTTTCGATTCACCAGAGGCACGACTGAATGCATGCAATTGATGCGAGCACGCCGTGAGATTCATTTAACTTCTAATTGCAAACGTACGGCCTCGGAATTTTTTTTGTCGACTGTTACATCGATACCGAATTCATCATCGGAAATATTATCTTCGGACAACTGATTTATGGTTGGTAATCATTTTTGTGATGCTAATTTATTTCTGGGGGTTAGAAATTTGTGATAAAGCCATCACACATAATAACTTTACGCTAATGCCGTTGATAATCGCAATAGCGTGTGAGTAACGTTAAATTTTCTTGCATTTAATACTCATTTAACTGATAACATGTGCTACTACCGTGCGAGTTCGCTTCTTTCCGGAATCTCCATGCGTTCTTAATTAGTTTCCTCGCCCTCGACATTGTAATGCACCTAGCGAGGTCGTTAATACGCGAGTCGTTAATACGGCCAGTCTAGAACGCATTAGCGTTACGCGTGCACTCTTTAAGCTTTCGTGCGTTTAGGCATTAGCATACGTTCATATACAACGACGATGCATCCTGGAAACTTCAAATGAACGACGGTATGGGCGACGTGCGAGGTGGAAATAAATAAAATCAAACTTCTTATCAATCAAATATTATTATCAATCATATATTATTACTATCAAATATTATTCTTCTGCATTTGTCCCGCAACTCTTATTGTTAGACCCGATTTTTCATTTTCTTAGGTTAGTAGTCAACTGGTTAACTCGGCAGTTATTTATATATAACGATTTTATTTTTTTCAGAGGTTTATCGATTCCCTATCTTTTTTCATGTTATTACCTACGAAGAGGTAGAGAATCGATTAACCTTCGGTTGACAGCTGACCACGAAGTAAAAAAACTGGGCGTTAGAGTTTCATTTGGGAGATACTTGGGTATCGTCATGATGTCGATCGTGTTATAATGTCACGAAATGCCGCGACGGAATTCACCTTTGCGAAAATAATCGATCGAGTCCTTGGCAAGTCTGGAAGCGCCGTGTAGAAACTTCCGTTTTTACCGCACTCTCACCGCGTACGGCACCTTAATTATTAAAGAACCCGATCCTAGATGCTGGGAATCGCGAGGCGTTACGCGACGTGCCTCTCTCCGTCTCTGCGTACTCCGAACTCGTTTCCTTCTCTCGACGTTCTTCTTGACGCGGACAGCTCGTACAACCCGCATTCGCCTACCGCGATCTCCCCGCCTTTTACGTCCAAGAAGATCCTCGCGCGTTAATTAACGGTCGCATTATTTCTCGTCCCGTGCCTCTTTCCAGCGTCAGCTCTCAGCGACGTGACTTCTCGTATAACTCAGCAGCGAACGGAAAATCAGATTGCCATCGAAACGACGGAAACGCGGGCGTCTCTACGCGGAGAACTAACGTGTCAATGATATTACATTATCTACATTACGTATGGATTTTCTCCGTAACGTTTGATGTGCGTGAGACAACGTATGACAGACGTTGCTGTTGGCGTTTACGCATTCCATCATCTCTTCGGATAACGAACGATTGGCGATTACTTTTGTTAGCGCTGCGTTATTTATTGTATATATGTTTCGCGATTACTACACACATACACACACACACACACAAAATATTTTAATAGTGTATTTCTAAAAAATAATGAGAGCCAAAACTTTTCATATAAAAACTCTTCATATACGTAAATCTTATCTGCTACCTTTATAATTGATCTTTACCAAGTGATATCGATTTTTGCTGATTTTGTCTTCGACGTTATTGTATATTAGAAAAATCAGCTGAGATTCGCAAATTGATTATTAATAGTAGATATTAACTAACCTTACAAATTAATTCTTAAAAACTTAATTCTTTCTCTTTAGATTAAATTTGAATAATTTATTAATTACTTTACTCGAGAAGAATCATTAAATTTAATATCAAATTTGAGTTTAGGTAATCAATTTAATTTTAATTTTATATGAAATCAATTTTAAAACATTAAAATTAATTTATTGCTGTGTTATTATTATTATCTCGAAATTTTTACGTTCTAGGAGGAATAAAAGTGTATGATATCAATAAAAATTGAGTATTTTTCATTATTATTATCATATTTTTTTAATGATTTAATTTTATTGACCTGACTTATTAAAATCACACACAATTCCTCAGGTCATAAATGTTTAGCAACATATAACAATAATTAATTAATGTACATGAATATTTCCTCGATCAAAATAAGGTCACATGTGAATGTGTAAACGAAAATCTATCAATTAATATCGTTACGAGTTTATCGCTTTTAATTATATCCCGCTCACCAAACTTTATTTGTTTACAACTTTATTATTAAGGATGTGTAAACGAAAATTTGAAATGTACAAACGATGAGCAATCAAACGAGCTGTAAAAAGTTATTTTTTAAAAGGTGGGTAGTTTTTTTCTCCACGTGTCCAATTATTTCGCGGCGACAACGATTTGACTGGCAGCCGTACAGCTTAAAGCATATTGTCTAACAAGGTTACATTGTTGTCATTCACATGGCGAGACTTGAGCGTGTAGGATCCGTGAGCCTATTGTATTGCTTCTCGAGATGTCATTACGACGAGCGAGAGATATCAAATGTGATCCTTCTTTTACTTTACAATGTTATTAAAATTATTAGTTATCGATCTATAGGAGTACAGAATTTGTATGTACGTTTAAAAAATAAAAAATAAAAAATTATATTAAAATAAAAATATTATATTAAAATAAAAATATTATATTAAAAAATAAAAAGTTTTTGTAACGACATTTGCAAACATCAAGATTTCTCCAAAATATTCTATTATAATATGATATAGTATAGTACGGTAGTTGTAGGATTCTGTATAAGCATTATAACTATTATAAAGAAATTATAGACATTCGGGGGTTACAGTGTTAACAGAGAGCCAAGGAATATAACATTATAGAAATTAATGTCGAAATTGCGCTAATGATGATTAGCCGCGTAATTTTATCGACGCGATTCTTGGCGCGTCCTTCGCACGGAGGGAAGTCTCGAGCTAGCCGGCATGAATAAATCGTTCGTGGTTACACGTGCTTTTTTTTCCACTCGCGTCCATCCGCGTGCGTATGTGCCTCTTAAGATCTTAAGCGCGACCGAGCGCCTGGGAGTTATGGTAACCGTAAATAATCCCACGGGCGCAGTAATGGCAATACCTGAGCGCATGGGCATCGTGATTGTGCGCGACGCGCGGTTATTTGCGCGACGGTTCGACTCGGGGATTTCAGATAGACACTGTGTTATTATAGACGGTCCTTTTTATCCGGCGCGCGGCGCCGGATGCTTATCAGCGATGCATTTTTCGCCGACCGTGGTAAACGGGGCTGCCGGCCGCGGGGATCGGGAATACGCGTCGCGGATACCGTATGTGCTCCACGTTAATAACACACGCCTCCTTCGATTCCGCTCGCCAACACCCTCCTTCTAGAAATTGGAGTCATCCTTCCTCCGTTCTTGCGCCGTTCAACCTTACTCGAGTAAAACGCGAGTCTGTCGGACTTGTCATAAATTCGAAACTAAAATTGCTCCGCAGGATAGAATTTCAGCCTTACGAGGTTTTGCGCGACCTTTAATAGCAAACTTCTCTTCGTGCGTACGTGGGTTTCTTTCTCTCTCAGCTTAGAGCCATTTAATTTTCTCCCGGTGTTTCCGCTAGGTCGTCCACGACGTGACCTAATTAAACTAATGAGTTTCTATGTGGTTGATATTAAAATGTATCGTCGCTCGTCTCGAGGGTGCGATGTTTTGTTCGGGTTAACGCGCCGCGTAGTCCACGGTGCAACCGGGTTTCGGATTCAGACCGAGGTGCCTGCCCTGTCGTAATATCTCACGCGCTGCACTCTCATGCTTGGCACGCTTGACCGTGTCTGAAAGGGCACCGCGCCTCTATTTTCATCGGTGTGCTCCTGTCGTCGTCGTCGTCACATAATCGCCCTGCGGGTGTCACCTCGCGTTTAAAGAGGCGACCGATTTCACGCCCCCGTCGATCGCCACGGGTGGCCGACATTCGGTTGCGCGACAGTCCTTGCCCGAACGATGGCTAAATGTATTCTGAATGCTCTCTAAAACCTCTTCGGACCGCCTCTAGAGATAGATAGAAAGAACGAGAGAGAAAGAGAGGGACAAAGAAAGCTGACGCAGGCAGATTCTCGCCGTCGCTTACACGCTACTGTCTCGTTGTCTCTATCGTCGTTCCATCTGCCCTCCTCTTTCTCTCTTCCTCCACCTCTCTCTTTCTCTTGCAAATATCGCTCACGCCCCGTTTATCGCGGTAAATAGCGGGATTTACGCATCCCCAAATTATCTTGGATATGCGCCGAAAAAAAGGAGACGTCGACAGGAGGGTAGCTACCGGATGGTTTCAGTTTGCTGGTACTTATCGACACATTGTCATCCTGACATTTATTTCTTTTTTATTTATTAGAAAATTACATGAAACATTGAGTAGAAAAAAATATAATAATAAAATTTCAATGCGTCGCTCGAGTTATATCGGTTGCGAGCAATATTTTTTTTCCTCTCTGCGCCCAGGAATTGTTCTAGCTCTCGGATTTCACGATCCGAGTCCTTCCGCCGTGAGATATGTTTCATCAATCATGTCATAGCGGTTCCCGCAACATTGTTCATCGGAATCACGCGTGCGCATCGAAGAGTGCGTGTGTTCGGCTGGCTGATTCGCCCCGCGGAGAGGTGGGATACGCGTTATATCTTTCGCTCCGACAAATTGCCCTTAGCGTTATCTCATCGTAGCTTCCGGTAGCGTTGGAACCTCTGGTGCACGGTGCTCCTCGTATACATCTATCGCGTGCCGCGGATGGGGGAGCGAGAGAGGAAGGCAAAAAACGCGAGAGAAAAAGAATCATACGTTTGTGTGTTTGTGTATGTGTGTTTGTCCAAGATTAACTCAATAAATAATAGCGACGTGATGTGGCGGGTGTTCCGCCTCTTCACTTTATTATCTCGAGATGCGAAGGCGTAACGGTCGCTCGAGCCATTGATCGTACGTTTTCGCAATGCAGATGTTACAGAAGTGTACGAATGTCGATAATGCGTAAGTCGGAGTTAAAATCCTACGCTCTGTTGTGCCACGAATCACCGCTCCTTCATTACGATTGCACGATTGCATTTATAATACATGTCTCTTCATTGTGTCTCTAGATCGCTAAAGTTACTTGTAAAATTGTTTCACATTGGTTGGAAATTACCGTCGCAACATTTTCGTGACGTTCGCAGACGTATATCACAAATGTCCGCTTTTCCTCCCCCCAGGTCTGTCCGAGACTTGGCGCAATAATCGCGTTTAAAACGCATTCGTTTCAATCTCACTTCGGTGCTCGGTCGCTCGCAAGAGTTTCCACTCCTTGCTCAGCTGAGAGATGAAATGGAAATGCAATAAAAAGTTGTAATCGAGAGTCGGCGTCGGGTATACTCAGGGGATCAGACGAGCGAACGATGAAAGCGCTTGCAGACAGCTCACCCTGCTTCTTCCTCCTCCTTCCCCCTTTTTTTTCTTTTTCTCCCCGCGGGAGAGAGTGAAAACGCATTCGATACGGAATAATGCTGGAGTTTTATTATTCCGACGCGAGCTGTACAGCGTCTAAAGAGGTCCAATTTCGCGGAGTTAATCCTTGCAAATGGATCTCGTTGACTCGCCAACGAGGTCCCGCTCTTTACTTCTCGACTTTTATTATTGTTTTAAAAAAAAACGAGTGATTGCTCGCGAATCGTACTTTTACTTGAACTTTCCAAGCTACAAATCTTCCCAAGATTCCTTTCGCCAGAGAGAATCGAGCGTGTTGGAAAAACTATAGTAATTAAAATGTAGGGTTGAAACTCTAGATATTTATTGCGCTGCGCAATTTTTCTCCCAAAAGTTTCGGAGAAAATGCATTTCATCTGCGTGGTGGAAAGAGAAGCTGGACCTTCGATGATCTTGTTGGTGCTCCGCTCGATTCAATTTGTCGAGGGATCGGTCGCGGTGAGTCCGGAATTGAAACATCCAACGACGAAACATCTCGCGCAGATATTGGGAAATAAAATACCTCGCATATTCCGCACACGAACGCACACGATACACATACATACGAAAGGGCCGAGCTGCTTACTTGCTTCTCGATCAAGCCGAGGACGTAGAGGTTCTTGTCGTTTTCCTGACCGCGGCGAGGACGACGCTGCGGAATTATAATGCGGCGGTGTACAAAACGAGTTGGTGTTTTCGGTTGTAATTTATTCGAGGCCACCCCGTAATTAGCGGGACGACCCGACGGGCATACTATTCCCACTCCTGTCGCGTTCCCCGGATTCCATTTATCACAAATCAGCAGCTGCCTCGGATACCCGTGGCCCCGCTTGCGGTGTGCTGTCATGGTGTCGGACATGACATTCTGATAAAGCTCATAAGCGAAATTAGAGAGTACGTTTTATTTTTCACGTTTCTGATATTTTTGCCCGCTAATTGGATTAGAGAGTACGTTTTATTTTTCACGTTTCTGATATTTTTGCCCGCTAATTGGAGCATCATCTTCACTCCCGGTTGGAATCTTGAAATTTTTCGAAACGCGTACAAAATACGCGGATACAGGATATTACATTTGAAAATATACCCGCGAAACAATCAAGCGAAATTACAGGGGAAACAATACTAAAGTATTGTTTTATAACAAAAATGAAACTTTACGTATAACCGTGCATTTTAATTTAATTATAAGTATGAAAGAGAGAGAGAGAGAGAGAGAGAAAAAATTATGAAACAAGAGCTGTTAATTAAACAAGAACGTACATTCTACCGTTCTACCGTGCTTCACACCAACCTGTAGAATCGTATTCTCACCGATGCGTTCATGATGCGATGAACTTAAGCCGAGTGATATACGAATATAGCCGGAAAGAGCGCACGCGAAAATACCTAAAGCGAATGGCAGACGCAGAGACATTATTTACGGCGTCATGCTCACCTCTTTCCGTTTCCGAGCGATACCGGTTCGAGTTCGTCGAGGGTGGATCAGTGGTATGTTGCAGGATCACGCGCGATCGCGCGTCGCTCGACACTCGGCAATGACGAGGAATCAGGATGTCGAATACCTCTACAATTTCCTCCTCCCTTCCCCCTTCCTTCTCGCTCACGCTTCCGCGATCGAGATTCCTGTTTCTACGTTTCTCTCTTTGTCGTTGCCGCGCGGAGAGCAACAGCAACAGGTGTCCGCGGGGACATTCGCAGAAACTGCGAGGGATGCGAGAGGGTGGAAACGTCGAGGGCAACCGGGCGCTTCGAGAGAGCAAGGGAGAATTCCTCCTCTTTATTTATGAGCTTTTTATTCGACTTGTTGAGCTCTCGCTTTTGCCCTTCTCTCTCACTTTTTCTCTCTCTGTCCCTTCCACTTCCTATCTCATCCTCTCGACGAACGCGAGTACAAATCCGGAGAGAAAAAAAGACGGAGAGAATGGGAAAAAGGGCGGAAAGTACGCGGCACTCCTTCGCCCGAGAGGGTGCCGGAAATCTCTCGTTTGCCAAGGGCGGAAAAAAATGCGACATTTTTCCGCGTAGCTGGTAGGGTCGCGCTTCCCGATTTTTCGCATAAAGAGGCAGAGCGACAAAGTCACAGCTTAAAGCCGAATATATCCGGAGAATAACGCCCGAGTACAAATCCGATTATTAAGTACATTTGTGCATCAATTGTTATTAATAATCGCGTATAAATTATTTTAAAACAACAGTCTTCTTTTAACTATCATTTCATTTAATGCTGAATGTAATTTGTCGATTCTGCACTTTATGTGTTTACAAAGATCGTGCCAAGGAATGAATCCGTTTTTGGATAAAAAATTGTTGAATACTTTTGAAAATTGTACAGAATCGCTTCGGTCGAATCATCCGTTTGACCCAATCTTTTCTGGATACCAATTTTTTTCTAAATAATTTTCCTGAATACCAATTTTCCTGAATATGCATGCTTTTAACACGCAGTTATACAGGTGCCCTCTCCGCCAAGATAAAGCTAATGAAAGCCGATCTTTGCACAATATTCGCCAACGATCTGCGCATAATAAATGTCGGTAGAGGGATTCCTCACAGACAGGAGAGAGATTAAATCTGCCTCTAAACGAAGCGCGAATCTTTTAACGATCTCCCTCCTCCTCCTACTCCTTCTTCTCGAGCGTGCTATCGCGCGCAGGTGTAATAAAATTTTCAACTCCGTTATCCGGAATCGCCGCATGGATCTCCGGAGAAATCAAGCGCTTCGCGCGTTGATGCACGTTTGCGGCGATGCGGTCGCCGACCAACGCGATGCCGCATCCAGGAGTCGGGCCTGGCAGATCGTGACAACGATACCGATCCAAACGCCACCGACAAAAGCTAGCTTGGGAGGGTAAGAGGCGAGGGGAAGAGGAAGAGCAGGAGAACACCTTGGAATCCCGTCGGTTATTCCGAAGAATACTTTCTCGCACAGTAGTGAGCGAGCCTCTCCTCCCCCTCGCTTTCGTCGGTTTTTCTCTACCTTCTCTCCTCTCTTCTCCTTCCAGTAAGTCCATCGAGGTTTCAGGTATTATAACACTTAGCCTCGGCTACCCGACGATCCCTCGCTGCTGTTGCTGCGAGATCTTCCAGGTATATACAACGATTTCTCTTGACAACGCGGGGACGCGAGAGAAGATAGATACGATTTAGGCGTAATCCGTCAAAGAGTTCTTTCAACGTCCGCCAAAACGTTTTATCTATGATCTCCATTAAAGTTCAGTTAACGCCCTCTTGGCCCTCTTTCGCTTTCCGTCCAGAACCCCCTTCTTCTTCTTCTCCTTCTTCATCTGTGTCTCGCTATGCGCATGCTCCCAAGCTCTTCACGAAAACGGATATGGATTTCGACTGGAGCGTCTTTTTTCCCTCGACAATTCCTTTCAAAACACATTTTTCGTTGCTATTACCGCTCTGTTACAGAATTCAACGTAGCACAATGCGTGAACATTCTATTTTTTTCTCGCATTTCATTCTCGTTTATCTCTCGCACTGATTTGAAAGTACATGATAAATACGAGAATTAAAGAGTCTTTTTCTTCTCCATTCTGTATATAATAGGATATTTATTGTGATGGATGAAAATTTGTAAAGGCATACTCCAGCGGGAAACCGGGCAATTAGTTAACCGTATCCGTACACTTAATTGACGTCGGAAGAGTTGAACCTAGATACAGCAACAGATTTTTATAGCCTCCATTCAGTCGGTCCCACATGGTTCGTAATCGTTTTCGTGTACATTGATACATTACAACAGTACATTACAATAGAATGGTAAAATTAAACGTAATTTCTACAAACTGTCTCATAACACATCTCATACCGTCCCAGTGTTTTACGTTCATTATCGTAGATCCTCACCACGTTTTGTTTTCTGCGCGAAAGATATTAACGATGGACGTTGTAAACGTGAATTTCTCAGCTACCCGTTCTTCAACCCATTTCGACTTCTCAAAGTGCCTCGAAACAGAGCGTGGAGAGCGATATTCGGCCGCCGAAGCCGAGGCATTGTAATTAAAACCTTCTGAATAAAGCAAACGCAATCTCCCGGCTCGCGCGAGCGCGGAGGCGCGTCGTTTAATTTCACGTTCATTACGTCGCGAATGCGTGCATGCGTACGTGCGTGCGTGCGTGTACACGCTCTTGTAGCTGGGGGCGCGTCTCTCGACGCGCAACCCTTCCTTCTTAGATGTAGCCCCCTCGAAAGCCCCGTCTCTCTTTGCCGTCTCGTCCCTCGACTCGCTACTCGCGATCCCTTCCCGCTACTCGAAAACGTATCGGGTTACCTCCGACATAATTCCGTTAATTATGATTTCGTAGTATGATTTTCCGTCGACTCGAACGAACGCACGAGTCGCGACTACCCCCGGGAGAATTATTATTTGACACGCTGTCTGTAACTTGTCGCTATGTAACACGAGTAGAATAAATGTACCTGAACGCGTCGCTCAAATTCGTTCGCACTTTTCTCGCAGTTTTTGTCATTGTTCTGAAACACCTCGCATCTTGTTTCTGAGAATTATCTCACAATCAGACAAATGAAGGAAAATTCAACGCCAGCGAATTTATTAAACATGTATCTCTGTCTCTTTTTACTTCTTCCTTTTTCGATTACGAACTGTTATGATTTGAACTATTTCTGCTAGTTAATAATTGTTTTGGGTATTACGATGATTTGTATTATTTTCGGTGATTTAAACTCGTCTTAGCGACCAAGACGATATGGAAAACCGGGAACAGGTTGATCGTGACAGGCGGAACAGGCGATGGGGTAGGTGGTACCAATTTAAACCTCATAAATGCAAAATCGCGCGATGATTGCGTTCATAAAGGTCTCCGTTAGTCCGCGTGGCATCTTGGCGACCTCCTTCCGCAAGTCTCTCTCTTACCTCTTACCAGGATAATTTACATTGATATTTATGCCGTGTCATAACCGAGCCTCCGCCGGGGGGTTGCGAAACGGATTCGTATAGCTAATCCCCGCCTTGCCGGGGGGTTGTTTTAATTGAAATCTTACTCGGTTCCTCGGATTCGCGAGCGAGGGCAGAAGACGATGCACTCCACCGAAAGGGGTTAACGAGGGAGTGTTACGCGTGCCGGGGTCGCTACGCCGGCTTACTTTACATTGTGCTCAGAAGTGTTTTGATACGAGTCTGGCAAATCTAATTTCGCATTAACCAAAGATATATTTGATTAAATTGTCAGGATACATCTAAAAAAATAACGTCAATTTTGATGTGAAAAGGTTGCTGTTCATTTTAATTTTAAATTTAAAGTATCTTATGTCTAATACGATTTAATTGTAGAACTTGAATACTGCGATAATTCGAAAATTACATCAATGGAACAGCTGAATCTTCTCTCTTTTTGGTAATTTCTGGCGGCGCGGCGTGTCGTACATGAGTAATTCAGTATGCTCTTGGCGAATATCTGCGGGTTGCCGCGCTCACTTTTTCTCGAAACGACGAAAGTTGAGCAATTCCGCGAGATCATGCCGCACACCGAAATGTCAACCGCGAGACCACTAAAGCGAGAGAAACTTTTAATTCGTTCATTTCGTCGGGCTCAAAGGGTCGGCGAATGAGACTTATTAAAATTTATACGATCCGCACCCCCTCTCCTCCTTCCGCATACAAGCAGCTCGTTTGTTCTCCCTCAATCGTACCGTCTATCGTTCTGTGTATAGATCTCTGGAATATTTTCTTATTTAGTGGGAGAGACAAGACGAGCGACTTTCCTTCGCAAGGGACTTTGTTTGTGGTACGAAATTTGGACAAGAGGACTGTCGCTTTCGTAATATAAATTTCATATCTTTATTATAAACAAAGATACGCTTGAAATTGCACAGTTATGGAAATATTTTTCCTTCGGACTGTAAAACAACAATTTGTAGAACGGAAAACGACTGAGTGCGGGGGATTAAACCGTTTTTTTCTTCGGTGCGGTGGAGTATAATGTCGAGTATAAAGGAAAAAGAGGTTAGAAGATAAGGTATAAAAGCAGTCTTCGTCCTCGAGAAATTACACTTTTACTTTAATCCGCGAGACAATACCGCGGGCGGCTGTGGCCGGGAGCAAAGGGTTGCGTTCGCATCGACCTTCCGCCCTTCCGCCCCTTTTCCCTTGTCTTCTATACTTTCTCTTTCTTTCTTCGGGGGTCTCTCTTCTCGACCGCGCTAATACTTTTCAAGGGGTTAAAATCTAATTCCTGCAACACAGCCCCTAACGGCACAACCCCTCTATACGCGGTCTCGCGCGATGCTCTATCTTTCTCCTCTTTTTTTTCATGTATCGTCGACGGCGAGAAGGCGCTTCGCTCTCAATAGACATAATAAAAACGCCATCTGAAATATGCATCCCTTAATAAAACTGTCCAATTAGCCAAGAATGGAATTAAGTATTTAGGAGGTGTCGGAGAAGAATTTTGCCTGGTTCTCAGGTGCTTTCGCGAAAACCCTTCCGCGAAAAGATTAGGTTCCCCTTTTGATCGCGAGAAAGAAAGAGAGGGAGAGTGAACGGAAGAAGGGGCGAAGAAGCGGGGAATTGCGAGGGAAACTATATTTTGTCCTGGACAGGGACTGAATTATTTATGACGTTGAGATTTCTTTCTATGTTTTTCGGTTTATTTATTGCTGGCTCATGATTCACTCGTATTGTCAAGATTTTTCCCCGGATCAATCAGTTCTTTTGTATTTATGTGTGCGAGTGATTATAATTAACTGTTTAAAAATATACACTTGAAAAGGACCGGGAACCAATGGTCGAAACGTTGTGGATATAAATAAAGAAATTATATAGCTAGTTTGCTGTCAAATATTACCCTTCTTTTTGGATCGTTAATCACTGGCGAAGAGAAGATTTTTTTCATATTATTATTTTCTCAAAAAAAAATTAAAACAGAGCAGTAGAAGAAACGAAATTTTTATTCCCCACCAAGACGGTGTCACCGCCAACCGTCTCTTCGTGTCTCGTGCGAAACGTAGAAAGCAGGAAACAGCGAAGCCGAAGTGATCGATCGAGCAAGGATCGTCAGTAGGGCCGCTGCAGGGACAGGATGGTCATTTATAAAATTAAATCCCTGGAATATTTCAGTCGTACAAATCCCACCCTCAGTGGCGTAGGGTAGGGAGGTCGGCGGTCAGGCAATCGTAAAAATTCCACGGGGTCTGGATGCATTGGAAATCCACGTAATTAACCGAAGGAATTTCAGAGTGTACGCCGGGGAGTCGATTAAAAACGCCTACAGTTAAACGGCAGGGAAATTTTTCGCGCACTCTCTCTCTTTTTCTCTCTCTCCCCCCTCCTTTCCCTCTTCTCTTTTTCTCTTTCTCTTTCCCTTCTTCCGGCGCACTCGCCGGCCCATCCTTTTGCAGCTTCACCCTCGATCTGTCCGCGCGCGTTTCTCGCTTTTTTTTCGTAGTCGTTGCTTCTGCTCTATACCACTGTGCCGCCGTGTACATTTTTTCGGCTCCGATTAAAAATACTTCGGACCAATTATTCCGCAACACCCGTCCGCCGGCCTTTCGTACCGCCACTCACGCTTTCTCTGGTTTTATTACAACTTACACTTTTTCTCCCCTCTCGTCTAGCCTCCGTATTTCCCTCGCATCGTTTTGCCTCGACGATCGTTCGTTGTCATCGTAAAATTGGACCCATCATATTCTCCAGCTCGCGCGCCGCAACGGGCGTGTTTTTCGGCCAATTTTCTTCTAGCATTCCCGGCTTTTTCCTGATAAAATTGACGAATGGCGATCCGCTGACGTGCGAAGAGAAGGCCAATTATGTAAATAATCGAGCGGCTTATTTGTACACGCCCACGCGTTGCACCGACGTCATTAATCGTCGGCCTCGAGTATTTCGCCAAGTGACTGTAATTAATACAAATCGTCGTTACACAGCGTGCTTGAGAAACGCACACGAGAGTGGAGCGGGTGGAGGAGAAGGAGAGAAGTTCGAGGGGCGTTGTGTGTACCGTGCTGCGGAGAACGAGAATCCAACGTCATTCGAAGTAAATTTATACGACTAATACACCGCTGCCGGAGGTCTTAATATCCAGCGGGGCGCGCGATGAAAGCAGGCGAGTTTAAAAAGTGCAATATCACGGAATATATAAATGCGAGATGAGGCCATTTGAATGAAGAACAAATAAATTCCGTCGGCGACTCCGGTTCCCGCCGGATCGTGTATCCAATTTCGTTTTCACGCCGGTTTCATTTATTTTAGCCGCGCAGCCACGTTTCCGTCCGCTCATTCGGACTTATCATGTAATTACGCGCCGCACTATATAATTATATATGTCGCCCATAGAAGTCTACCGCGATATTTGTGATTCGACATTCGTCACCGTTTCTCCAACGTCGTAAGTGAAACGAGATCAACGTAGATACGATCGAAGATTCGAGAAGTAAACGCACGATAAACTGCGGTTA
Organism: Crematogaster levior; assembly: GCA_901521435.1. Taxonomy (NCBI): domain Eukaryota; kingdom Metazoa; phylum Arthropoda; class Insecta; order Hymenoptera; family Formicidae; genus Crematogaster; species Crematogaster levior. The sequence continues at coordinate 248,262 of CABEGB010000858.1, read as the reverse complement.
TCAGTCTGACATCTCCGTGCTTCCGCCTGTCCGCACGGCGAACAGGAAGTCGACGATCGATCGGTAATCGAATATCGTTAGCGCATTTTTTTTCCCTTTCGCACCCCCGTACGCGCGCTGATGCACGCGCGTGCGAAACCGCGTATCGTATCCCGCTAGATTTCGTATTACGATCAACTCCCCCTCCATGCGCGGGCGAGAGAGCGTGCTACTTTCGATGGATGCTCACTCGATATGACACGATACGAAGTATTCTGGGGATCGAGATAAAAGAATCGAGTGGGCAGAACGTGACGAGACAATGGATTGCCGATCCACTAGCCGTAATACAATCGCATCAGCATCTCGCTGTATTGTTTGCCTCGCTTTGATATCAGCCCCGAGCTCTCGATTCTTTTCCTCACTGGCCGCGGGTTCTTTCTTTCCCAAAGATCATCTCCGACCGCGTCTCCTCCCCTTCCTCTCTCTCTCCCCTCCGTGTCTCCTTCCCTTTCCCCTCCCGGAGTGAGCCGCAGGCGGAATCCTCTTCGTAATTAACCTCGCAAAAGTAACGCTAATTACGGCCGAGTTCTACTTATCTCGCCTCGCGTCAACTTCGCAGAGTCACACTACCGCGAGTTTTTCTCTCCTCACTCTTCCTCGTCTTTATTAACAAGAGGAAAAACTGAAAAGTGAGGAAGATAGGCAAGCGGCGGGGAATCGTAATGATATATTCGGCGTACCTATCTTTCATATCGCGAAGAATGCACGAGCAGAACTTGTTTGTTACAAACGCGTACATAAGAGAATGCTTGTTTGCACGCAGCATTGCTCGTACCTTCGTCTATCCGATTGTCGGCTGAATCGTTCATTTTTTTTTAATAGGATGCTTATTACATCGAAAGTTATAAATCGAGTAATCGATTTAAGTATGTAGATTTTACTGTTCCAACGCTGCGTTTTAAGTCCAGTAAATATTCTGCGCACGGTCTAGCAAGTTGGTAAAAGTATATAATATTCACAGAAAATATTATTATTAGGTTACCAAGGTCCAGTTCGGAAACATATTTCTCTAGTTATACTTTTAATTTGTTTTTAATGTAACATAAATAACTTGTTGACGAATGTGTAACACGCGTCGTATTATTGATGAGGAAAGATAAAGACGATGCCTTTAAATGAATGAAAGCGGAGAGGGAGATCGATGATCCGTGAGAGAAATAGAAAAAGAGGAAGCAAAAACGAGGCGAGCAGTGAGCTCCAGTGAGTTCGTATAGATAATAAGACGCGATAAATTTGTAACATTACCACATGAATATCCCCGATGTAGGCGGAGTAGGCACGGCCTCGCCACTGGCACAGAAACGCGGAGTGCATCAATTAAAAACGGTGCGAGATTATACAGGCTTGTGAATGCAACATCTAATTCGCGCATTCTCACGCACGTTTTTCTAATGCAGTTGCGGCTTGAGAATGTCCGGATCGGAAGACCGGATCTCGAATTGCGAACGCTGTCATTTCGATATGACGCATTTAAACTTGACGTAGACAATTCAAATAAAAATTTTGCGTCATAGTTTGTTTTTACCTCAGGTCGCGATCGATATTAATTAAAACGCGCGAAGGGTTGCTGCGTAAAATTAATTATACGATTTATTTTTCTCGACCCGCTGCGTATTCGCGTCCGGCGTTTAACGCGGGACGAAGTTTCCTTCGAGTGGAAAGTCGGTAGCTCTTGGAGGAGAAGATCGGAGATCGATGATTTCGAAGATGAAACCGGCAAACCCATTTCATTCACGGTAGACTGAATCAGCATTCCGCCGAGGGCTGAAGGTGAGGAGAGATGCGTCTTAGGATATCGTACATAGCGTGTACACGAGCGTCTCTCGCGCTTTCGGAGGGGGAGGGGGAGGCGGACTGGAAAGAGAGTGATCTTGGAGATTAAACGATCGGATTCCGTCGTATCGTTTCCCCCTCGATGGCGGCGGATCCGCGAAGCCGATGGTGTACCCTCTTCCGAGACCAACAAATTAGTACAATTAGAATCCCTTCAAAGAAAATTGATAAATTCCACCGGAACAATTTCGCGACTCATTTCACTAGAGCGCCCTTTGTTGTGCGACTATCGGGTAGGCGACGGAGAGTTAGGTATCCACGGAATCCACGACAGCGAAAACTTATCGCGACAAATGGCCGCGAAATTGGCGACAAATTGAGATCTCATTTTTATCCCAACTTCTAATTTCGTTTTTTTTTCTCAGTGCCTCTTCTTCTCCGGGGAAAATAGTCCTGAAATTTGACGAAATCAGCGAAACAAAGTTTCGTCGTGTCCGGCTTACGTTTACAAAGATCGCTTGTCGAGACGTTAATGCCCTGGAAATATACGTGTTTCTGTTGAACTATTTATCTCGCCGAGCGAGATGTCCGAGAAGATTCGTTCATTCTCGCAAGGCTACATTCTTCACGGAATGATCACAACACTGTTTCCAAGAGCGTGCGAAATAACGAGTTCTTCGCCTACCGTGCGAATGCGCCGCAATGCACCGTGCTCTCTTATCCGGGCGAGATCGTCGGCGGCCACGCAGGAAAAGAAATTAAAAGACTCGGCCGACAATCGGACGGACGAGGGCACGAGCAGCAGCGCGCTGCATGCACACGAACGTTCTTTTAATTGTATGCAGGCGAAGACCGCTAATTTCAGCCTGCCCGGCTAACATCCGCGATAGTCATTAATTCGCGCCGCGAGGAAGCGAAAAACATCGATCCTCGCGATGTGTTTATTTCCGACGACAGCCGCCTAATTTTTTACGCCACGAACGAGATAGGTAGGTGATGAGTCGAGACATGTCGGACTCGCAGCGGTACATCCGGAGTGCCTTACAAGCTTTCGAAACGAACCTCGTACCAGAGTTCAACCCTTCGTGTTCCACCCTTCGGGCCTCGCTCTCGTCCACCCCTCTCGCGCCCCGCTCCTTCCTTCGCCTTGGCCTCTTCTTTGCCCCGAATTTCTCCTTCGCCACGCTCCACCGCCGCTTCCGCGAGCACGGCAAACATTAAGAGCCTCTAGATTTATTTATAACTACATTTACGCGTATGCCAGCCACCCTGGCAACTCCTTCCTTCTCGACCCCTACGAACCGCCACTCCGAATTATTGCGTTTATACGAACGTAAGGAACGGGGTGCTCTCTCCGTTTCTCCGCTTTTGCGGCGTACTTTGCTGTAAGAGGGTGCCGTCTCTGAGAAATTTACAAAGTTCCAATAAGATTCGCGGCTTTTACCGAGTTGAACGATGTCGCTTCGATGTCGATATTCGCATTAACCCCTTATAATTGCCGAGTTTAATATAAAAGAAAGCGTTCGAACGACAGCGAAAAGGACAGTAGCGAAGTCGCTGAAATAGTAAGTTAGTGTCTTACCTTTTCTATTATCTTTTAAAGAAAAGATAAACGCGTCAGCTGTATGCTTGATTTATCTCTTTCTCTCTCTCTCTCTGCTAACGTCGTGCAAACGCGATATAACGGTCTAGAGCGACTCGCCTTATTTCGTAGGTCTTTATTAACTCGACAAGTTAATCAAGATCAATGTGCGAGAGATAACTGTATATATGAAGGTACATCGGTGCGACAAGAGTCGACTCTCAGCGTTGCTATCTTCGCGAGAACTTTTCCCAGTTGACGGCCCGCTGCTGATGTTGATATATATCGTTGGTTATATGAACCCTTCCCGCCCTGCCGGTGGACTCAGGGATTCCCCTGACGGTGCCGCTTGTACTTACATCGCGCCACCTTACCTCACGGAGAATTATTTGGGCTTTATATCAAGCCTTACGACGCCGCTTAACCGGAGGAATCTAATTTGAATAATACACGACTCCGCCGAGAATACTAGCTCGTGCAATGCGCGTGTACGCGGTGTTCTTCGAATGTTCGCAAAGTCCACGGAAGCGAATACATAACTGTGCGGCTTACTTTTTTTTTTCTAATCGTTATACGTACAATGTTCTCTTACAATTCCGCGTTTCTTAAAAGATTCAGAATAACAGTTCGGGTTTTTTTTTTGGAAACAATTTTTTACGAGCTTGTTACTGTGTACGACCGTCTGAAGATCGCAAAGAAAGATTAAGTTTCGTGTTATCAAAGATAGTGGCGCAATCAAAGAAAAAAACTTTTTTTTAAAGAACGAAAGTTAAGCTTGATCTCGCTTGTTATTCGTGTCGGTCTTTCTCCGAAAACTGGGATCGACGCGACGTTTTGATACATCGGCAAGTCGATGGTGCTAGAGTAACGTAGTCACGTGGTTATCTCGCGCTGCAGTCTAGGAAAGCAAAGGTATCGTCGCGCATCGATTACCGCACGCGCGTCGCAAGCTTCACGGTCGAGAGGCGCATCTCGCTCCGCTCGTTCGGCGCTCTCTTCTCGCTGTCTGGAAGACAGCCGAATCGAATTTGCAAACTTGCAGATTGGATTCCAACTTGCCTATTATAGGGTGCGTCTGTTCCGGTTAAAAGCTGGGGGCAAGGGAATTAATGTCGATACCGCCGAGGAAGGCCGGAGGATTACTCCAAAGGCCCGTATCTCATTGTCTTAGATGTTACTCCCTGCCCTGCATCCGATCCCCTCCCTTTCGTCATCCCCTTTGCTCCTTGCGGAAGCAAAACTCGATAAACGAATGTTAACGTTAAATATTAATCATCTTCCTAGACTGATTATAAATCTTACTTCAGATCCCAAACAAACTTTCCACCTATGCAGCCCTCCTATCTCGTCTTCGTTTACCTTCTCCCCGCCTCGCGTGGAAACTTTGTAATGCATTTTATTTATTCACAAAGGCAAATACTCATTTACCGCGAAGATACGGCGAGCGTCCGCTGCATTTCGCGTCCGACAAAGTCACTGTACGAGAGTACACTCGCAGCCACTTTATCCTCGACCGCCGAGGAAGAGAGAAAGAGACAAAGAGAGAGAAGAGAGAGTTCTCTCTAGAACGGCCGTCTTACTAGGCTCACCGAAACTCTAAAGCGTAATGCCACAATCCCTTTGATGGAGTTTCTGTAAATGGAGCCCTGTCGAGTATACGAGGCGACGCGCTCGGCCAGTCCCTTCGCTCGCCTTAGACGGTTTGAAAAAACGGGAATTTTTAATTTTCGAGGATTACGTTTGCCGGACGAAGAAACTGGGAAAGGGCTCTGTGGATCTTTCGCGTATAGCAGTTCGTACGGACTTTTTCATGCAAAGGCATACCTTGCATTTTTTTTCCTCGAAGCCTGTTTGCCACTCGACGCTAATACCTTCGTCGTAGGCCGTACGTTTGATAAGGGTGTCCCTTTTCAGTCTCACGTTTTCGGTCGCATACGTTTATCTCGAAAATATTTTACGCTCAATGAAAAATTGATCTCGTAATTTTTCCTATCACGTTTCGTGTCTTTCACGGTCAACTACATGTGATCGATTTGTCCGCTCGTCACATTTTCTGCCCCCCTCTCTCTCTCTCTCTTTCGTCCTCTCGGAGAACCACTGGCTCCGTCCCAGCGGTAGCCTTTCATCAAGTCTTCATTAGGTCGTGGTAAATGTATTATGACTTCTGATTGAGTGCTGTCGAGCGTTATATCTACGTGTATCTATATATAGCGAACCACTACGCTCCGGCATTATACCGAGCGGCACTCTCTGCCGTCCGATGCCTCGTTTCCCCTTCCTTGTCGCCATACTCGCAACACAATCCGGGCTGTCTGAATTTTCCTACTATTTCCTACATATGTTGCTCGCGCCATGTGCAGCCTCGTGTCGATGATATTGTAAATTGATAAAAATGACGCCGACGATTTATCATCTCTTGTTTAAGTTAAACTCAAAGCCGGGACAAAGATCGGAAAGTAATAATAGAGGTAATAGGCGTAGGTTTTTTGGTAATTTCCGAGATATTTGCACATGGAATTTAATTTCAGCTGACGATTCCTTGGAAGCGCGCGGCGAACCGGCGCTTCCACCGAGATCCGCCGCGTCATTTCCGCCGTCGGGGCTGACTGTACCGGCGTATCGTTGACACACGTCGCTATACGCACGTATAATAATTAATGGTACCCGCGTAGGTGTGGTCCGCACACACGTATCGAAGCGTAGCGGCGTATATCTGCGCGGCGCGCGGGCAAAGATGTGTAATTGCGTTACCCATCGAATTCAGTTATACGGGCATGGCGAGTCTGATGCATAAAATGACGGGGCCAAATTCAGTTATAGTTCGCTTCACAAAGCGAATACGGCCGCGCGTCGTTAATATCGCGCGCCGTTGCGAACGCCGGTGTCACATTGTTACGACGGAATTTTCCGGGGCTCGAAAGTAGTCATCCAGCAGAGAGGAGGAGGGAGCGAGAGGGAGAGAGGGAGGGGAGCGAGGAGGAGAGACGAGCAGATTGATGTTGCAATGACTTTCTTGAAACATGCAAAATCGGACGTCAATCAGCTATATTTTGGCAATCGTCGCACCCAATTTTGTAAAAACGAGTATTCTTTTATTGACATTTAAAGTTGCTTACGCTATTTTTTAAGCAAAAAATAAAATTGCAATTTATATTCTTCATATGTATTTAATTTGTAAAGTAATATTCGTTCAGGAAAGTAGATAGAATTAAAGATGGCTAAAGATTCAGATTCCATCTAGTATCCATGTGTTAATTTGCTTGGCGGGTTGAGAGTTTCTCCAGGACGACTAATAACACCCATCCCTCGATGAGAAATGTCTCGAGTTCCTTTTTCTCCCCCTTCTTTACGCGCTATCTTTCTATCTCTCTCAACGAAGTAAAACAGAGGGATGAGTACTGTGTAAAAAAAAAAAAAAAAAAAAATCGAAGAAGGAGAGAGAAAGAGAGAGTCCTATCCGCGCTCTACCTCTTATTTTTCCTCGAAGCTCGCGACTTAATTAATCGCATAACACAGGGCCTAATGAAATCAGAACTCCCATCCCATCTCCATTTCTATATTCGCCCCTCGCGTTGCTCGTGCTACGTAAAAACGGAAATATTTCCCGGGAATACTTTTCCACCTCCACCGTCCTTTGCGCCCGACCTGTCCTCCCTCCCTCCCGGCTTCTCCGGCGAAAGCCGAGGGTCGGGAGATAGCGAGCGAGAAATTAATTCGGAAATCGATAAATTCATTTCGATGAATTTCTCCTCGTATTATATCGCGCTGCCGATGTGAAAAAATGAATTATTGCGGTGCGGCGCGTATTATCGTAAGATAATCGGCGATTTCTAAATTCCGAACCGCGCACGAGCGCTATTAAAATCAAATTGAGGAGCCGTCTGTGCAGGAGATCGTTCAGTTATACAACGCACACAATTTAGTAGAATATATAAATTTCAGTCAGAATTCGATTTCTCCGATATCGCTTGGCGGTAATCTTATTTCATTGTCTTTCTCTTTACATTACAACACAATCGTGACTAAGATCTAGGTAGAGAGTTGCAATTTTTTATTTCTCACAATCGGCCTCGATCGCTTGCACCAGAATTACCAAGCATTTTTTTTCTAATGCAACGAGAGTGATTTTATGCCGATTCGATCACGACGCGATGTAAAGACGATTGCTATTGATCTTCTCGAGGATAAAGGACGGACCTTGGGAGGAACTCGAAGAATGCCGGATACTCGATGGAGCGTGTACGAAACAGGCAGGATACGTCGAGTTCCTCCGGGAATCGAGGGTTCGTTTGCCGATTGCTCCTGCGGTAGTATCGAGAGCAAAGTAATTTCTTTGCCGAGAGAGTCGATCGCCCGCATGAGAATCGATTGCCTCTTTTCTCTCTCTCTCTTTCTCTCTCTTGGGAATTAATTAAAATCTCGAAGTGCTGCCGATTAATCAACGGCACTCGATGAGTCTTACAGTCTCGTAACGACGATTAAAAATGTATCGCGTGGCTTACTTGTAGAGGAGAACAAAGTTTGTTCTTCCGTCCGAATTGCGAGTTTCTTCAACTTCTTTGTGGTTCGACTGATTTTATATCGCTTAAAATAAAAAGGAGATATTCGATTTTTAGGGTAGAAAGTCAGGGGCGACGAGTTATAAGATTTCCTTTCTATTGATTCGCATTTTTCGATTAAAAATCAAGATTGTTATGATCTTCCATCGATGAAACCGCCTAATCATCTAATTCATTAAAGCCCCGAGACGACTGGAGGGGTCGCGAAAGACGACTTAAGAGCACAACGGGTGCGTCACTTCGTAACGCGGGACGACACGCTTTCCGAACACCTGATCCGTTCACACGACGCATTTAGCAGTCGGTATTAATTTAACACCTACCGACAGGCGTCCGGCACCTCTGCACCCGTTAAAATAACAAGTGAACCGCGATGAATAGGCCCGGAGAAATAGGCTGGAAACCCTTTGGGAAAACGCCGAATGTCGTTACGCAATTTTCATGCCCGCGATTAGGACTCTCATTCAATTTAATTGCTCATTTCATTTCAACGTCGAGCTGAAAACAACAACTCGCCTTTCGGCACGGTATTCAGCGTCTTCGTGACGATGAGAAATTATATTACAGCGAAATAAGAAATCGACAATGTAAGTTCAGTAATAATTAGCCACTGCACGATATATAATTGATTGCCGCATATCGTTTATAGAGTGTATCAATTATGACTGGGTTACGCTATTCAGTCTTGTCGAAGTGGTAACAATTATATATTGCGTCATGTACACACCTCTAATAATTTATGATTATCACGAGATTAAATACGTAACCGCGGGCGATTGTTATTGCTACCGTTGTGCGCTACGCAAACCAAACGCTATATTGAGAGCCTTCATAGCGCTGTTATATCTTTGATACTCTTTTTTTTTTCTTTCCTTCGTTTCACGCTATATATATGTATTCGTCCAATTTCGATAGCATAACATTCACGCACATTTCGACTGGGGGTTTATTAACCATAACATTTCGTTACGGTTAATGAGCATTTAATCTTACCCATTTCGGTTCGTTGGATTAACATTCGATAACGAGCGCTTTCGAGCGTTTGTTTTGGAACCGTTTGTTGGGTCGATTGATTTCGATTGAATGAGTAATCAATGATAAGGTCCGGATATTCGCACCTGGACGAGTTCACACTGGTTTCTTTTTCTGGACAATTTGATATGGTATCATGTTTGCACGTATTTCACACCGCGTTATTAATTCCGGCCCTCGAGAGATGTCATTCCTCATCGTCATTCCATGAATCAACAATCGTATCTAAGTACTCGTATACCCCAGAATTCGCATTTAACTACAAGCAACAATTTTACAAATAAATGTAATACTTTTTCTTACTAATCTCCTCTAATAGAGGAGAGAAAACATTCCGAGATGCAATTGATGGAATAAATCGCGATCGTTTAGAGAAATCTAACTCGATCCGGCAAGAATCTCTTTCCGATTGAGATTCGCCGACCGCAATCGGTGTAACACGTTGCCGCCACGTGATGGTCGTTACGAGCGCACTTCTATCTCTCGGTACGCACCGCACGCGTACGTGTTCGTCCAAGATACGGCAGACGCCACTCGTCCTGAGTGCAAGCGCAGCTGCGTCTGGCGTTGTAGGACGCAGACGATGCCGGCTGACGGGAGCTTGTTCCTTAGCGGGACATAATTTTTATCAGGGCGTATTCGGGGGCCCCAGATGCCGCGGCGCTGCGGCAAATGGAAGCGGCCAATTGACACGCGCGCGTTCAGAAATAATGCATGCCGCTAAAAGCATTCGAGCGACTTCTGTTTCGTTGCGTTGGCGTTCTCGGAGAACACTCTTCTCTCTCCAGCGCGAGTGCATGCGACTACCGGTTGATCTTCATGCAATTATGTAAGAAATTGCGTTAGGACTTGAAATCTCATCATTTTCCTCAATCAATAAACTATCATAATTGTGAAGTAAAAGTGTACTTATAATAGTATTAGCGTCCCCCATCTTGGCTTCGCCCGAGATAATAGTGTGACCGAATCATACGTATTGGAAGTGATATTTTTTGAGCACGGGCAGTAGATCTCGATAAATTTGATCGTACTCGAGGCATTGTGGCAACCGAGTAGAACCGGCGAATAAATCCGCGAATATAGAAAGGAGATGGTGCTCCTTATATAATCTGCTTGCGGATAGATAAAGTCGCACGCCGCCTAGCGGTGACATCACTTACACAGGTTAATACAGTCGTAAATGAAAAATGTAAACAATTTCTGGATAATAAAAATATTTTTAGACATGTTATATAGCTTATGTCCGTCCTAGTGTATATGAGAATATGGTGTTAAAATTTGGAGAAAATCGGTTCAGTAGTTTTTGAGTTATGTGGTAACAAAAAAAACAGGCTTTCTCTTTATATATTAGTATATAGATTTAAAGCAACGAGCTACTCTAAATTGGCAACTGTTTGTCGAATGGATTTACACACATGTCCGTACAAACAGTTGTGCGCGTACCACGCGCGTGCATGCGTGCGTGGCCGGTCGTCGTTAACGATGCTCGAGCGACCCCGCACCGGTACGTGCGTAAAGACGGGAATGACATTTCGGCGCGTTGCACGCGCGCTTTCGCGTTAATCGCACCTGCTGTTGCTTCTTGCCGCGATTCCTCGTGTGCCATGCGTACATGCGGGTGTGCGCGTGTATGCGGAAAACGGCCGGCGTATCTTCGGGCCGAAACGTTCGGGTTGAGAAGGTAGAGTCAATGAGAGAGGAGGAGGAGGAGGAAGAAGGGACGAATGTTGGATGATAGAGCGAGGGAGCAAAGATGGAAGGAAGGTCGACGGGAGGTGTAGGATCGATAGCCTGCATGCATCTCGGCTCGAATTGCTTCGCGCCTGCAGACTCGGTGCGAGGGATCCATTAATTTCTGCACGACCGTTCAATGTTGACCGGTAACCTTCGCGCCGCATTCTCGGCGGAATCCCGAAATCTCAACTACGGTATACGTACGAGTGGCCGCGATAACACGTGATAGAAAAGTTGTGCTTCATTTTTGATACGACGGTGGATAGAAATGTGAAACAATAACGCGTCGTGGCTTTATTTTTTCCAACATTTGTTCACAGGGAATGCGTTTCCCCTGGGTTCATTGCGAATGGCGAGAGGAAGAGGCAACGCCGAGAAATCTCGTATGAGTTTTGCCACTTAATAACTCCGGGAAATGGATTCAATCGAACGATTTTCATCGCGACACGAGGGAATTACGGGGGTGGGCGAATTAATCCGGCATGCTGACAGCGAGCGCGGTACCTTTCCCAGTGCCGACAGAATGATTGTTCGAATTCAATGCGCAGTGGCATTTGGCAGTTTGGGGCGGGAAACGACGGAATAAGCTGTCAGAGAGTTGCAGAGCCGATGAAAAGTCTCTGTCAGGGAGAAAACGCTTCGGTGGGCTTTCGCCATTATTTTCTCTCTTTCTCTCTGTCCGCTTCTCCCACTCTCCTTCATTACTCCCGTGCTCTCTCTCTCCCCGTCCTCTCTCACCTTGTTTCAACGTCGGGCACACAGGAGGGAATAATCAGCGGAAATTCGACGAGAATATACGGATGCATTCGTCGGATCGCGCAATGTGTTCCGACGTGTTTGAATATCTTCCTTCCAAGACATGTTGAAAGACAACGGTGCGTGTGATCGATAAGCTCGATACGTAATTAATGGGAGAATTTCCTCTCTTTGTTTGTCCCGGTCTGTTTCGCTCTATCTGGAGGTTTTTGCACACACTTGCGTGTGAGATCCTTTCTTTTACATGAAAGACGATGTTCGTCTGACGCATCGTCGACTCCACTCGCATTCACAGTGGGATCACGAAAACCGTCATCGCGACCATGACGAATATCTATCACAGATAAAAAGCGAAGAAGCGTAAACGAACCCGCGATTATCGCAGGAGGAAAAGGGAATCATTGGAGTCACCGGAATACTTTAATCACCGCACTTGAGTAAAGTAATTACAATCAGACGCCCTTTTATGGGTTATATAGGATAGATGTTAACGTTCAGCGAGTGGAGAACGGTGGAGGTCGGGAAGAGAAGGGTAGGAAAGAGGAGTCTCGGGTGCCAAGGGGTCCGACATGTCTATGGTCTATGATTATCTGGAGGTGACCAGCGCGGAACTACCGACCCATACCCCCATCGAGCTCGCCCACTTGCGGAGGCAGGTCTAGCTAGTGTCCAAGAGGACCCTTTCAATTAATTACCTGCCGTCGCGTTAGTTAACTGGAGATTCATCGAGAGAACTCGGTGCGAAGAACCCGATAGTTACCCCGGAGATTCGGTGAAGGGGTTGTGATTAGCACGAGGGAGTCCACACTGGCGACACGATAATCGGAGACGTCCGGCAGCAACTAACCCTTGCAATTTCTCGTTACGCGATCCCATGGCGCGAATTCTTAAGAAGAAGAGAACCATTGATTATGATACGACATGTATACATGTAACATAAACGTAACTTACATTGTTTTTAAACAGCTGAAAAATATACCTTTTATCTTTTATCTGGTATTAGTGAGAAACCGTAGAAATCGTGGAAAGAGAAAACCGCTTGCCATAAAACATACCTGAGATCTTTTAATGTTAACCGCTGTTATTGAGTTACGACACGTTCTCGGTTGCGATTGATAAGTATCTCTTCTTTACGACTGACCGAGTAGACGACAACAAGCGAATGGTTTATGTGGAATATATATAATTTGTTGTTCATATCCTCTCACACCGAATAATCATTACGTAGCGAGAGGCTTGATGGTCGTAAAAATCTACTGGGAAAAACGATGAAAACGACGGAGAGGGGTGATATATTAAAATTTTTTACCGCGCCTTAATTATACCGATTTTATTGTTGTCCAAGCAAAATTTCCGCAATTACCACCGTTTTCGCTGCCGCTGTCGAGCTGCTGTGTGTACAACGTGTAATTGTAAAAAAAAAACGAGACTAATAGATGAGCCGCGCTGTTGTTTCCTGTCTCTTCCCTCTCTGCCGATGTACTGAGAAGCATAATTATTATACAGCGGAAGAGGGCAACGTCGGTACAGCAGGAGTGCAGATCCGATAGATAGAAGCTATCACGGCTTCGTCTTTTCGTCCCTTCACCCGTCTTTTCGTCCCTTCTTGCCTTGTACTCTTCATTATATTCACTTTCGCTTTCACCTACAGCTAGTTCGGTAAATAGTTTTTGAAGAATGATTAGAACACGTTCGACGGAGATGTGATCCTTTTTTGAAATAGAAAAAATAAAATGCTTCTTCTTCTCGTCACTCTTGCATTGTTTTCCGCAATTATTCCTCAATCATCGCAAACGAGTGGCTCAACGAATGACTCACTGACGTGAGTCTTTCGTAGTCGACGCGTTTATTCCCGTATCGAGAACGGAACGAACCGGGTGACGAGGCCCGACGATAAAGTCGTCGCCGTTATATTATTATTACCGTAAAACGGTGCGGCTCGCAAGTAATTTAAATCCCATCCGGGGAAGTAAAGGCTCGGCGCTACGTCCGTATGTATGTACGTACGATCAGATTACCCGGCGAAGCGAGGCTGTATTTGCATAAGTCAGGTTGTCAGTCAGGCCGCGTGGCAACTGCACGACCCCCCTTGCCCTCGCTTGCCCCCGAAACAACCCCGTTGAACCGGGCGAGCGCGGCCACGACCGACGTGCCGAGGAAACGCTCGGCGCCTTGAAACGCTCCACACCACTGAGACCTTCGAATTTATTCCGCTTCTTCCTCTTCTTCTCGCGCCGGCGAAATTACCTGTGAGATCGTACCCGGGATAGCTACACGCTCGATCCGAATTCCGCTCAGAGTTCCGCGAGATACAAGATACGTTTTAGAAGCACGCTCTATTACGCGATGTATCGCGCAGAAATTACCCGACAGCCAATCCAACCAATGTGCTTTCTCCAATCGCATCTGGTTACCGAGAGGTTTATGATGTTCCGATTAAAGAAGAAACTTGCGCTGACCGCGATCGTTCAACCATTCGGTTCATTTACTCGAAGCGTATATTCCCGTTTGTCGACGGCATCGGTCGCATTAATTTTCGTATATTGGCCGAGACCGCAAGGACACCCGGTGTGCCGTGGCTTTCGTGGTCGCCGTCTCGTGCACGAGTGGAGAAGGCAGGCGGAGGTGGAGGTGGAAGGACGAGCTCTGAAAGAAAGAACGAAAAAGAGAAAACGAGAGTCGAGCGTGGCCGATTAATCATACTTTCGTAGGAATTACCCTGCTATACACGTTGGCGTTTGCGAGGTCGAAGGGCAGTCCTCGTGCTCCCTTCTCATCGGCGACTCGCACTCTGGTCGTCTCCCTTTCTTCTCTCTCTCTCTCTCTCTCTCGTGCTTTTTGTCCGTCTTTCTCTCTGTCGCACGCAAACCGAGCTCTCATCAGACACGTGAATTACGTAAGGGTTCCGCGAGCATGTAAAGTCCGGAGATTACGATATTCTCTGATTGGAGTGCCCTGTCACGAGTTCAAGGGGCAACCATGAAGAACTCGCCTTGCCTCATCCGATAGTGCGGTGTCGTGTCGGACGCGCAAATCCGAGTTAGGGTAAAGCGCGTTTCATTAAGCCACACTGAGACTTAAGACGTATCACGAATTGCCACGGGAAGGATAGTTTCTAAACGCGCAACGACGTTCTCATCGTACGCACACAGCGTTTATCAATCGCTCGCTGAAAGAGCGAGAAATGACGAGCGGCTCGTTCGATTCGCTTCGTAAACGAACGTCGGTTGTTTGAGAAAGCAAATATTAGACGTATCGCCGCGGGGGAGGTAGCTATGCGGCAAAGATCACGGAGGAAGGGAGGGTAGACTCTATCGTTAGGGAAAGAGGTCGAGGAGAATATCCGACATGCGAGTACCAGCACGCCATTCGCGAAACAACATTAACACGCGGCCCGCGTTCTCGACTGTTGTTGCCTTTCGCAATGTGTACTTCCTTCATAGGCGTGCACGTGGAACGGTTGTATGTACATCGTATCGCTTTTACGGTCGACGACAGTCGGACACGTCTCGATCTTCCTTAGGTAAGGCCTTTCTTAGGACAACTTCGCCGTGAAATTGCAAATACGCGTAAATCAATACCCGGTAAAATCAATGCGATCCACGATATTTTATCGGTGAAGATTATCCTCGGGTTTCTTCAAGTCTAATTTGCCAACTGGTTTTAGAAAGCTACAGATAGTCGTACAAATTTGTGATGAACTTTTATTTTTTACACATTTAGACTAAATAATAATCTTTCAATGTCGATTCTTCTTATCTAAGATTTACTCGTAATAAGGTTACACTATGTTAAGGATCGCCACACTATATTAAAGGTCGCGGATGAAACTCGATGATAAAGATAGATAGGAGACTTTTAGCGAAACGAGTACAATCTACCAGTTTTCGTGCTGTTTGAACATGAAATGGACAACATATGTAACGGTTATTCACGATCGAATGATTCTAGCGTGCACGGTCTAGGAAACCTAGTTGAAAGGAGACAAGGCAATTTGCAGACGATGAAGAGAAAGAAATGGTTTCGCTTTGAGATAGACGGAAAGAGGAGAACGAAGGACGTGACGCGGAAGGATGACGGAAGAAAGTACCAGCGAGACAGAGACGAGGTTATTTGCCAAGCCATTCGCGCGACTCGGAGCTTCATCGTGTCCCTCTTCTCCTCTAAATACACTCTCTTCCGCGAGACTCGATCTCTCGCGCGTCTTTCCATTTCTCTCTCACGAAAACTACGACGTGAAGCGCGGCAATGACCTCGGAAATGAAGGGTAATCTCTGTCTTTGCGATCTATGAAAATAATCAAGATTAAATTGAAGACACTCGGTATTCGCAATTGGCAACATGTGGCTCCTTCACATTTTATTTCTAATAATTCGGTAATTATACATCGTTAATGAAAAAAAATTAAAACAAAAATATTGAATCGCGAATTACATTAGTAATTATTAAATTGTCGAAAGTAATTCTATGACCGAAAATACTAGTTCTAACTAGAACTCTCGTTGGCTTAAGTCGACCATCCGACTATCGCCCCTTTATGTCCACCTTCTGCGCGGTCAATTTCGACGAACCCTAAATTTCAGACTTCATCCGGGTCGGCACTTACGCAAGAAGCACCGAGAAGCATCGTAGACGGATACGGTGGGAAGGGAACGCTAAGAGGGAAGATGAAAACGAGAAGGGAGATGAGTGCGAGATTCGGGAGAGTCACCTCGAGATATGACACCAATAACAAAAATCATAAACACTCGGATCGTTGATTAAGTCCCTTCGCGAGGATCTTCGAGACACTTTGCCCCGCCGAGATGAGGATCGTATCGCAAGACGAGCGGAATATCTCGTGTCTTCTTCCCTCTTCCCTTCTGGGTGCCACGTAATACTCCCGAGACGGATACGTAAGTCGACGCGTATACACATGTACACATGTCGCCGGCGGTATATAGTACGTACGTACGTCCATCTCGAGTTTATGCTGCTTCGATTGCCGCCTGTAATTCCGGCGATATGAACGCGATCGTGTTAACGCCGCTTGTTATCTGCCTGCCTACCTTTCCCTCAACTTTTATCGATCGCCTGGAAGAAACCATGATGGACATGATTTGCTTGTCCAACGATAAATAAATGTACAATTAAGTCGAGCGTTAAGTGATGGAGAGAGAGAGAGAGAGAGAGAGAGAAAATGACTTGAGATCTACATTCCAGAGAATTTAAAAATTAAGGAGATTTAAAAATTAAAGTTACGTTACTTTATGTAATTTTTGACAGCAAACTGGCTATAGAATATCTTTATTTAAATCCACAACGTTCAGTCCTATTTTTGTCACAAACATCTGACATGCTTCTTCTGTTTGCACATATTTAATTTTTTTTTATAAGGACTCTTCTACACACAGCTTTTTATATAAACGCTATTTAAAAATATATTGTTGCACTTGAACAGAACCAGAACCAATGGTCGAAACGTTGTGAATTTAAATAAAGACATTTTATAGCCAGTTTGCTGTCAAAAATTACCCTTCTTTTTGATTGGTTACGTTACTTTTTTTAAGGAAATTTTTAAGATAAACTCTCTTTTTCTTTCTCTTTCTGTATTCCTTATTCATGTCTCTCCGGGATACAGATTGTTATGTGGAATTATGCGCTACCGGAAGAGTTTGATTCTCCGCAAAGTCGACGAGATTCCAGACTCGCGTAAATCTCGATACGGCGATACTCCGAGAGATGTAGAAGAGAGAATGTACACGTTCTTGAGCGTGCGGTCGATCGACTTTCCAAGAAGTTACCCTCCGCGGCACTCGTGTAACGCGAGCTGGTGCGTGGCGTGCGGCTCAGTCCGGGAGTACGGGCTCCTCTACGTGCGTGTACGCACTCGAGGCTCCCTCGAGGAGGCGGCCCACAAGAGACAAGAAAGAGGGAAAAAGGGGGAGAGAGACAAGAGGGTATGCACACGACGCGGAAACAACGCGGCGCATTGTCGCACGACGAGTGTGTATTATGCCCGACACGGACGCGCGCTCGCGCGTCGTTTCCCGTATTCGGTTCTCATGTCGCTGCGGCTTTGTCGACCGTGACGAGATGCGATACTTGTCGAACAAACTCGGAAATATTTGCGACACCCTGCACGCGCAGGTATCCCTACGCGGCCGCGTTTCCGAGAGCGCAGGTAACGCACCGCACGCATAATAAACGCATGCGCATAACGAATGCGACCGTACGGTACCGCGTGTCCGGGGATAATTACATCGGTCGAAAGAATGATACGGAATTAACGTGCAAGCCGATGGCAGCGGGAGATTACGCTGGCGATGCATTTTTTTTCCTCTCTTACGAGGGAGAAATTATCGTGCGAAACTGCTTACACGGCGAGGAGCTTCTTGAACGCCACGAAGCGGCACGGAACCACTTGTCTTTCTGGATTTTCGCGTTTCTCGTCCTCTTCCCCTCTGTATCAGGCTCCAATTAATTATTTCGATATTAAAATACACATTCGACACTTTGTTTTATTTCTTTAATTTCTTATATCTCATTATCGTAATCATATTAGATTTAGAATTCAAGCAGTTTCTATTTTTCTTTTTTTTAAGTCTTATATTTTTCATTAGAGTTAAAGGAGTATACAAAATCGAGTCATTTTTAAATAGATTCCGTGCTTCTGAACAGCTTGACTTTAATCTCGTTGAAGATCCTTTAAAGGGGCCCCTTATCGCTAAGACCTCTTCGGGGCCCAGTGACAGTCATCGTCGTTGTTTCGAGTGGCGCCGACTTGATTCCAAATTGATACGAGCACCAGAAAGGATCACGTTCTCCTCGTTCAACGAGGACGAGAAGCAGACGTGACATCCATATACGGTACTTCAAAGTTATGAAGAATATAAATAGAGTGCATGAGTTTTACGCGTGCTGGAGTACCAATGGACGACGTGCCACTTGAGCATTTTTTTTGTCAATTTAACCGCCGATTATGTAAAAGTGAAAACTCCAAAACCACCGAATCGCATCTTAAAGGACGGATTGTTCGATCGCGGCGCCAGTCTTCCTCGACCATCCCTTCCTTCTCTCGCGCGCGCATCGAAGAATGTTTTTAATTTCCACGGTACTCTCTGCTGGTTTGCATAACCACCGAAGGTGCGAGCAACGAAGCAATACATGAGGAGCGGAACGAGATACGTAGAGGACTCTCTGCGTGCGACTTGCGTGCGTGCCACGCGTGTGTGTCTATTTTGCCAGACTACAAAGCCATCTCTCACACAATACTGGGAGCTCGGTGCCGCGATATCCCGAGCGAGTTTCCGTTCAAATATAGAACCTCGAGTTCGTTCTCAAGCTGCAGGTGTCAACTCTCGACGACGCTTCCGGGCGCGAGATCTGTGTCATTACCTCCGAGAATGAGCGCGCTAGCGGGCACAGATATCCGGCACGACAGGTGTGCCCGCGTCGAGAGCTATCTTTCGCAGTGATAAGGCAATCAAAGCTATCCGGCTTCTTTTGCTCGATAAGACGACTTAATGCGACAGAGCTGTAATAATGCATTTGAAGAGGAATTAGATTTTTTTTCACCGTAATTATGTGAGATAGTCTGATATCTCCCAGATTTATAGAAGTAATATATTGTCGGTAGATAGTAGTGTAAGAGGGATATAATACTGTACAATATGATTTTAATAGCGCAAAGACGCATATTAACGAAGAGCAGCCATTGCTAAAAATAGCGATGTAACTTCTTAGTAAAAAAAGCTCACCGTAGTCATCTTTACGTACTTAAGTGTCTGCCGTAGCGAAAAAATGGAGACAGATAGGAAGGTATATGAAGTGGGAAAGAGACACGTAGTCTTAGCTATTATAGAGGGATCTTCTTCCCCACGCGACAAAGAACAAAACCGACAATTAGCCGTCGACGAGAGTTAATAAGCAGGCTCGCCAAGTATCAACGCGCGTGTACTCGGGTAATTTGATACGTTCGTGCGAAGACAGATACCGAGGAATCACGGGGGTAAGTAGCCGAGTACATTGTGTCATACCAATTAATAACGTTAATTTAATCATTATTAAGACGGATTCAACGGATTCCCGTATTATTTCCGGCCCGTAACATCTTATACATTTATGCGAGTTATTTCTACGATGGCATTTCGTGTATTATTACTGCTACGACAATTAATTCTTCCACAGCTATATAACGCACTCTATTACGTGTTTTATATTTTATTAATGTAGCCTTTAGGTTATTACCCTTTTCTCCAGGCATTCGATAAAAAGACAAGAGATAACACATATGAGGAACGTACAATAATCTCTTTCTCGCGTCCTTTGATATTATTCATGAGAATCGAAAGGTCGATGAACCGCTTCCCTTTAGGAACATCGGTCGATCGTAACGAGCGATCGCTGACGGGACTTATTCACATAAGTATTTACCATCACGGTGTCAATAGTATCGTCAAGTGTTAACACCGTGTGCTTTAACCCCCGGTAGTGAGAGCCGTCTAGATTGCTGATCTAGCGTTTACGATTCATAACTTACGAATGTGAAACGGAGAGAGAGAGAGAGAGAGATGGATACGGAGAGTGAAAGCAATAGAGAGTAGGGGATGCGTAAGGAGTAGGAAGGACCGACCTGGACATAAACCGTTTATTTATATGTTCCATTTAATGTTTGTCTGTGCGTCACCTCATGGGACTCATTCATTATATCGCCTCGTACAAGAAGCGATATTGAACGGTCGACCGTTCCGTTGGAACGGCTACGTTGCGCTTTCTTTCGCGAATTATATGTCTTTTATAACCGTGCACTCGTAAAACATTGAGATCAGAGATAAGGTCTAGAGATCCTTAAGGATATTAAAGAGATTCATTAAATATATCGCGGGATATGCAGAGGCAATAGGAAAATATCGAGAGGCGAGCTTAAACTCGCGTGAACGAGGAAGGAATTCGGAATTAGCTTCGCGAAATTGCCATAACGTTTTTCTCTTCGGCAAAGGTGAGATGCACTTGCTCCTGGCGCGTCGTACGATTCAATTTCTACGCGATTGATCAATTCTGCGAGAATAATGCCCCGACGTCATGCCACTCTCGTGTAACGAAACAAACGAACGCAATTTCATAGGTGGCCTGCGCTCCGGCCGTCCGCAGTATTACGCAATGAAATCTAGTTGTCCGGTCAATGGATCCGCATCCTCTGACAGACGAGCAGATTCACATACCGTTCGAAGCTGGCCGGCTGCACGGCTGATTCGATGTAACCACTCTTGGTCTGCGCCACCGACGGTCTCCTCCTGGTCTAACGACGTCCACTTAACGTTAATAATTATTTTCATTGGGGGCTCCGCGCGTACACGGGGGTCCCCCCATTCTACACATAGCCAACTTCCTGCACGAACGGATATAAAAATAGAGCTCTGTACATCGGGACGTTGCGGCCGACGAGCCAATTCAAATGGCTTTTTCTCTTATAGACCCGTTCAAGAATCGTTTATTGTAAATGCGACGTGAGTCAGAAATCGGAAATGACGTTTGAAACGGGTGATTCAGAGCGTTCGGAGTATCAATCGCAAAAAGATGCATTCATTTACTCGAACGCGTGTGAGAGAGCTTGAATTTTCGCTTTCGGTGGGATTCGTTCTGCGAAGCGTGGCAGTTTAGCAGTGTTTTGCTTGCGGTGTCGCAACGTGCTCGAATTTCAGCTCGTATGTTTCGCTCAGGGGTGGACCAGGGCTGGCCGATCGTAATTCTTCGCGAGAATACCGGGGAAGACGTAGACGGGGTGATATAACTATGCCGGAACGATTTCCGCAAATCTACCGAGCATTCGCCGTGGACAGAGACGGAGGAAAGAGAGAGCAGGGAAGACGGCAGGGACGGTGCGCTCGTAAATTATTTAGGATCGGGGTCCGAGGTGTCGGAGCTCGACGTCTCGATTGGCCGTCGCTGCCCAATCCGGGAGAAAATTAAATAACAACAAAACGATAAAAGACAATTGTTTCTAAGTTTTATGGCTGCCTCCCCGCATGCCCTGTCCGGCTGAGCTGACGAGGCGAAGGGCGTTTTATTACTCGTCGGTGTACTTTGGTATCGCCACTAGCCGCCCCTGATCCACGAGTTACTTTATTTAGGAGGCAAGGGCGACGGCGGCGGCGAGAATAGCGATGCGATTTCACGACGACATCGCTATTCTCCGCCGTCGTTAACCTCGATTCGCTGGTTGTTTTGAATATACGTATGTGTGCTCGTAAGGCACACGGCAGAATCTGTGATCGAATCAATCCCGCGACGACGTGTCGTCGTTTGCTGGCAATTTTCATCGGAAGCAATTTTCAGAAGGAGTCACGAGTGGCGAAAGAAGTCACATCACGTGTTCTATAAAGCTCGCCGAGATTTATGCTGATTATCGGCCGGCTCGCGGAATGACCGTGACGAAAGGCGCAGGGACGCTTCATTTCTGAAAGTTTGCCGATAAAAAAGGCGGGGTGGAGACGAAACGTGGCGGAGAGCGCGCTTGATGAAGAGGACGTCGAAATGCGGTCGGTACGCACATACGGTACGCACGATCGACGCTCCCATTCTGCACGTTCTCCGTTCAGGTTCTTCTCTTTCTATTTTTTCCCTTTTTGACCCATCTCCGGTTCTTCCTGTCCTTATTCCTCCTCTCCGTCGCGCTCCTTGGCGCGAAGTACGCGGCCGAGTCTCTCTATCATCACGGCTGTAGCAATAACAGAGGGCTTACGGTTCCCGCCATATATTGCGGCCACATTTTTATTTTGACACTAATAGCCACGTGGTATCGGCCACGAGCATGACTCGAGTCCGTCCGATCGTGCTAATCCCGCCCCGATATTGCCCGTATAAATCCCCGAGTATCGCGGACGGCAAAGAGAAAAGGAGAGAAGTACGACATTGAGAAAGAACGAGAGAGAGAATGAATGAGCGAGCGAGAGCGAGAAAACGAAAAGGTGTGTGGGGATGAGCAAAAGAGGATGCGAGGCGATCGGTGAGATCGTGGATCCAATATGAAGTGGCGCCTAATGCTTTCCTGATTTATCGATCCAACGCGCGCAACCAACAGCTCCTCTTGCCGACGAAAGACTCGTATCGCAGCCGTTAGATACATTGCGAGGAAAAGATTGCGCTCCACAAATCAACCTCGCCGCGCCGCGAGTCTTTGTCTCTCGAGTTTCCCGAATTATCTGCGTGCTCGCGATCAATCGCGAAATTCAATCGAATTATCCGCAGCTCCTTTGTCTCTGGCGATTTCATTTTCGCGCTCGGCAGGCCTGCAACGTTATTCTCGAAAAGGCACCGCTAATTGCTAATTACTCCAATTCATTTTGCTGATAGCTGCAAAATATTAATGGATCTCATTTTCTTTTTTTTCCAGGTATGTAACGGATTGGATTCATTTCTCTACTGCATGTGGGAGCGACGTTTCGAGAGCGAGAAGGGCGGATGAAAAACGTGAGGATTATGATACCGCTATAAATTACACGGTTCATCGTTTTTTAATCGTTGTTCTACGTTATTGGATAAGGTATATACATATACATATACTTGGATGCGTTTCGCACAGCTATCTCTTGCTGCGTATTTTCCATTCGGGGGAAAGGCGGACAAAGCGCGAGTTATCATGGGACATTGTCGAAGCGGGAGGCAACCTTGTCGTAAAACGCGTCCGTCCCCCTATACGTGCAATCATCTAAATTATTCCATAAGACGGGTGTAGCTACTGAACGGCGTGCGTATAAAGGAATCTGGCTATATGGGCAAGCCGGAAGCGAGCGACCAGAACTGAGCTCCACGTGAAGGAAAGAGAGAGAGAAAGAGAGATAGATTGGGATGGGGGGAGGAGAGTACGCGTTTACTGCTTCATAACTTGGCCCGAGCATGGACAATCGGCCGTTATGATTTCGGATGCTATTTTGAATGCTCTACTCGCTCGCCGTGGGTGGCCTGGGCAAGCGCAGAACAGTACCAGAAATATGCTACCTCGTAAAAGCAGGAGACCCTTTATCCTAACACGTTGCTACTAACCGCCGCGCGTTTGTTAAATCTCTATCAGATGTTTACTCATGCCGCTTCCCCTTGGATTCTATGGAGGATGCTCGCGTCGCGAAATCATCGCAGGAATCATCCGTCATCAAACATCAGAAAATATTCTTCACTCTTTCCTTTCTAAAGCTGTAAAAAATACTTTACTATTTCGATCTGACCCTTAAAAAATTAAAAAAAATTAAAGACAGTGTCGAAGAAGGTACGTTGATCGATTATTCCATTTCCTAAAGAGTGTTGGAATTTTCGTAGCGAGCGTTCGGCTTTCCAAACGAATTTCGTTATCAACGCGGAACGTAACTCAAGGCGAAACGTGCGATACATCGATCTTCCTTTCACATCCTCATTTTTTTTCGATATTCTCTCTTCTCTCTTTCATGCATAAATATCGCGTCCTCCGCACACGAGTGCGCTGAAAGACGAACACTTTTTAATTTCGCCCGCTCTCGCGACGTTAAGAAGCGGCCCGGTACGTCGTAATACCGAGGTTTTAACACGACTGTCAATATCGCGGAATAACGCCCGCAGTAAACGACATTAAAATCGTTTCGCCTCGAGCCACGATCCTTAGATTCGCGCGCGTACACATGACGCCGGTAAATCACTAGTTAACGTTTCCCCGTAATGCCACGGCGAGGGCCGGAGACACGCCTCGCCCATAAAAGACGACCCACGATACTCTTCGCGAGAGGTACTGGCCACCAAGGGTACCAAGCGTCCGCGCGACACTTTGTCCGTGGTTTAATAACAGTCGGCAACGATCAAAATCACCGCACACTCGGCTGCAGAATCCTGCAAGACGTTCGCGCCGAGTCTCAAGTCGATTAATTTTACATAGAATAATATATGAATCTCTCTCTTTCTCCGTTTCACCTGCGTCGTAATCCTTAAAAGTCTATTTGATCCCAACTTGTCGAACGAGAATGATTAAAATTGAGAATAATTCAAATCACGCGAAATTACTTTTCGGATACAATTAATTTAATGCTATTTGAATGTTGTTATCGTTCAATCCACCGTTGCATTTACGCCGCTGCAGAGCAATTCATGACGATCGGTATTTGCAAATATCAAAATCATATATCGGGATTACATACATGTAATGTAAATATCGTTATAACCGCGCGTTATTCCGATATGTTCTTGAATTTCGTTCGACGGCGCGCAAAGTGGCGCGTGAAAATATCCGTATACATTAATAATAATTTGTGTACTTTGCGAATTGCATTTGAATAACTTATGGCCTGCTTGATAATTCAATGCCGCAAGAGACACGTCTCGCGTTAAATTCAACGCAAAATATAATTTGCCGAACAAAACGCGCCGCGCGCCCCGCTATTTCGTCGTATTTAACAACAACCGCGTTTAATCGAACGGTTTATTTTATTACGAACGGTAATTATATCGCCCTTATTTGTATTGCGTGTTAATATTGTGGAACATATTAAACCGCATATAATTCGCACACATGATTAATACCGAGGGTATCGCCGTATCGCGGTACTCGGTTTGCATTTTCTAAAATTTTCTGTTTCTCGCGGGACCGCGATCTCTTCCGCTTAATAACGTCGTTACGCGAAATCGCCCGCTAGAGACAACGCGTCGCGACTACGTCTCTTCTCGACTTCTCGAAAAGATAACGTGCTCCGAAAGGAGATGAGCAGCGCGGCTTGGAGGAAATAATATTAACATAAGCTTTATCTAAATGTTAATACGCGGACCATCGTATCGAGACAAATATCACGTACAGAATTCCCAGAGTATTTGGAACGTAACCTTTCAGTGAGGGCACGCGGATCGTTTCTCTTTACTCGTTCTCGCAAATCCCTGTGTACATCTATCTTTCTTGGTTGAAAGACAGAGATAGAGAACGAACGAAACGCAGAGAAAAAGAGCCGTTAGGGGTGGATAAGCTCTCTCGCCGCGGGCTCGGAAGCGAACGCTTAAAAATGTAATAGCGAGGAGCCCTGAACACGTCCGACACGAAACCGTCGACGGCGCTGGGCCTCTTTATTTTCCCCATTATTCAAATATAAATGTAAATGTTGATACAAACGGATAGGTAAATGGAAAGAGAGAATTCAATTGTTCGGCGCCGTCCGTCCTGGGGAGGCGGGAAATTAGTTTATAAGGAAGCGGCGCACAGCTAAAAATGCAAAGAGAAAGAGATAGAGAGAAAAAGAGAAAGAAAAGGAAGGGGAAGAGAGTGGAAAAAGAGCGATAGGTAGAGACGCTCGAGCGGAGGAAAACCGGATCGGCGTAGCGGGACGAAGGAACGAATTCTGCGTCGAAAATGTAAGATCACCGCTCTCGCTGTCTCATTTTTAATTCGTCATTTCAAGAAGTTTTCGACGCTCGATTCTTCTTCATTTCCGGAAAACGGATTTTTCCGCGTGCGTGCCGGCGCATTTCGCGGGCACGAAAGTCTTTCGATCGGGCCCTCGAAGAGGGTCGAGTAATATCATCCGATATGTGTGTTCTCGTGTTTCCCCAGCGTCGGCGCATTGTTCTCGCCCTTCTCGGGCGGCATTGTGACGAAGGGCATGCCTCACGGCAGCGGGTCTGGGCCGGGCAGGGCAGGGGTTGCAGCCGATACAGAGTGCATATGCGCTGATAGCCCCGTAATGCCATCTCTAATTCCATGCGCGCGAGCTGATTCGATTTCGGCATTAAGATAAAGCGACTCTCTCTTCGCCCTTCTCTCTCGCTCCACCGTGCTCGGCGCTGTTCTCTCTCTCACGAGCAAACGCTCCTCGAAATGACGCCGGGGAATCGAAACGCTATAGCAATAACTGTAATAACAACATTAGTGATCTTAAACCCTTTGGGATCGACATGTCATTGTGTGATATTGTGCATACGCTTCGCCGAAGAGCTGAAAGCTTTAAGAGATGTGCTTGCATGTGGGATAATACACTTAGTCTAAACGAAATCGAGGAGATCTTAACGATAAGAAAGATTAACATTCTAGAACATTATTATAAATTATTTATTTTCGGGGGGAGAAAAAGGATGGATGAAGAGTTCCCGATGAAGACTCGTTAAAAGCAATCACGTCTTAATCGTTGACCAATTATTCGATATTATTCAACGCGTTTCCTTCAACGATCTTAATGCCTCTCGAAGTATGCGTGGGCGACGTTAACGTCCAGTTCGAGATCGAAACCGATTAAATCGGCACAGCCGAATGAATCGATGAGACGTGAAGAAACTCAAGGGCGCTGAATAGGTGGCAGGAAGTTTCGGTCGCTTTATCCGGATGACTCGTCTGCGCGACAGATGACGGCGACGATTATTTGTATAACGAGACTGACGAATCGCCCGACTAATCTCTCGCGACTGACCGCTTCGTGGGGTGCGAAACTCGCTCTCGCAAGCGATCGCTCTTAAAACGATCGGTTTACGCTCGGTTTCTTTGCGAGAGGGCGAAAATGCGTGCTCTTCGTAGTTTAAACATCGCGCCATAATTGATTTTGAAATATATTATCGTTATTTTTATAAATGCGTCTATTTTTAGTGATCTTTATAAGTTTCTATACATTTCTTCAAGATACTTCTTGTTAGGTCTTTGAAGACATGGGATTTGATTTGTCCATAAACAATCCGTTTTTTCCATCAATCTTGAGAAAAAATTAAAAATAAAAGAGTTGAGCAAATTTCATAAGTACCCAAGTGTGTTCTTTTAAAATTATATTATCGATTCCGATTGCCCGTAAATAACCGTTTTTGTCCCTCTTGCAAAAAATTAAAAATAAATAAAAGAGTTGATCAATTTTATCATGTACACTCCTAAGTGCGTTTTTTTTTTAAATTATGGATTTCGATTGCCTACCATTTGTCTATATTTGTCTACAAATAATTGCTTTTTATCAACCTTGCAGAGAAATTAAAAATAAATAAAGAGTTGAACAACAGCGTGAGCACTCTTAAGTGCATTTTTTAAAAATATATATATATATGGATTTCGATTCTCCATCAAATGTGAACAAATCAAATGCCAATTCATCAATTTTGTAAAAAATCGGCATTTCGAGAAGCCAACTTCACGGATTTCTTCTTGCCTGCTATGAAATTTTTACGTTTGTAAATTTTCCGGTGTACGTTGCCTTCTCAGAGTAACAAATATACTGTTATTGCAAAATTAGCTGTAACACAATCAGCAATGTCAACATTGCATGCGTAAACATATGCATGCGGGCAAACATGAACGCGATTTTTATGCGCACTCGAACGTACGACGAAACATGTGGTGATCGCCGTGACGTTTTCGATCACACAGCCGTCAATTTAATTCGCCGGTGGACGGAATCGGCTATAATTACCGCTAATGTCTTCTCTGGAATTTTATACAACGAATATCGTATACGCGCGAGTAATTTTTAACATCGCGATAACTAATTCGAACACTATTTATGACTTTGTTTTTATAGACGTGACACGTAAATTGTACAATATGTCGATACTTCACGTTCGCTCTTTTTACTTGTTAATGCGTCGAAATATTACACTTCCTCAAGACTGGTGGTGACAGTTTAGGGAACATTGAACATTCTAACGCACGTTGTCTTCCAACGATCGGTTATAAGACGACACCTGTCCGCGTTTAACATCAAAAGCGAGATAAGTAAACAGGACGATGCCCTCGGCTGTACGCGGTTGCTTCGGGAATCTGCTTACACGTGTTTACGGCCGATGACAGTAGGTCCGGGACATCCTTAACGACGAGAGTCGGGACCACCAATGGGTTCTTAGACCTGGCGCGGACATTGTTACGGACTCTGTGGTAGCCCGGATGTGTCGGCATGGTTCCGACCGCAGAGGTATCGGAGTGTGGTGCGGCATGGGTCAACCGCAAACCGACAACCGTCCACGCACGCGTCCTCTCTCTCGGATTCTCTCCGACTGGCTGTCGCGTGTACGTGAAGCGACGCGCGCACAGCTTCGTTCTGCGTGTGCGCTCGTTCCCTGCGCTCGCAAGCGCGCGCGCACGCTCGTGTTCCGCCGCCACGACGACGTCGCCGTAAATCAAATCCTCTCGCGATGAGCGCGTACTAATAAAAGAGGAGAACGCGGCAGGAACGCGGCAGCGCAAGAAGCAGGACCGCATTTCTCGAGACGGGGACGCTTCGTTTCCGCATCGCCGCGGCGTCGGATCGATCGCGCGCATCCGCGTCACTGCTTTCGCGGAGAACCTCGAGTCTTTGCATTGCGAACACCGTTTTCGAAATAGAAGGTGTTTACGCTGTGATTTTCGCTTACACATTTATTTTTAATCGATGTAAAATGCGTTATTTACTTGGAGACCAAACTGATGTCATTGTAACAATTACATCATTTTGTGTTAGTCGAGAGTTAGCGACACTCTCGACTGATAGTCCCCTTTTTTGTTGACAATAATTTCTCCTCCGAAGAGATATCTCGCGATCGATCGATCCTAGATATCAAGTACGAAATTTATCGTCGAAGAAGAACGCTCCCTTTGGAAACGGGTGATTACTAATGCGCTGCGAGGTCTACGAGAAAAGGAAATGCGGGCAGGTGCGGCGCGGTAATTGCAAACGTTTGATATTTAATTACAATTTGCCCGCGCGTGCTGGCAGCGAAGCCACTCGACGTTCCGTCCGATGGGATCTCCCTTTGGAAACAAAATATAATTCCCCAATTACTCCAGTGGTTCGCGAACGCGACGTCCTTTGAGTTATGGGTCCCGACTTAATTACGTTATTAATTATCGCGCTTAAACACGGAAGACCGCTCGAGTCGGCGGGCATTCCGCGCACGGTTTGCACTGTCGAAGCCGATTAAGCGCACTCGCGAGCGGACTCGAGCTCGTTTACGCGATGCAGAAAGTCCTGAAAGGAGGCGGTTTTTCGTCATAAAACTCGTGCGCCCGCGAATGCGTTTTACAGCGCAATAAAATCAATTGCGTTACGCGATAACGCGCGTATAATTCACTCCGGATTATCCGCGCTCTGCGCGCGCGTATACTAATAGTCGTCGCTCGATTTTCACGCGGAAGAAGAGGGTTTTATGCCGATGCGCGCACAACGACGGTTTTCTCTCTTACGCAAATATCATCGCCGAAGGAACTACCGATATACAACGATAATAGATGCGCGTCTGTCGTTAATTGATGATAATCGAGGACTATCTCATAGCGGACGAAACGATCGCGCGCGGACGATTACTCGCCCGATGTGCTCGCACGAGAAATGTTACCGGGTGTCGACGACGATTCCGCGATTTAACGACTTAATAAAGCTACACGAATAACGGGATGAAAGGAGAAAGAGGACCGACTAGGCCCGGGGGAAAGATCCGGACCTTCTCGACGGAGCGGTACGCCAATCTGCCATAAGTCGGCGTGAGTTTATGCATCACATATACACACACATGTGCTCGCGTGTAGGTATGCCTTTTTTTCTCCTTGTCACTGACGACTATCCCTCCTTATTATTTCGGTCTGACATTCGGACATACTTGTAGCGGTCATAAAAGTCTGACTAGAGTAGCGAAGGAGGGGAGGAAACGACCTGGAGAATCGGCAAGAGCGCACGCAAGGTGTATTGACTGTATCACGTTAGTGTGAGAGAGCTACGAATACGCGTTCAGGCCCGCTTTATTATTTATTCCGTTGCGACTCGTAAAAAAGTCCCGCACGCGGATTTATCGTAGATTTATCGTGGAAATATTGAAATGAGAGACACTGGGACCAGGAGTCCCACCATGAGCGAGAGAGACCGCAATCACCTTTCCCTTTCACCCTACGTCAACATACACACGAGTCACTCACCCCCGCATAGTCCCACTCACACCCGGCCTGCCGCAAGCCTGCCGTCCGACAAAAAGCTGATCACCGCAGTCGCTTTACGAGCTGATATATTTTATTCGAGGTAAGCACCGTCCTCTCTCTGGCACTTACGCCTCCACCCCCTGTTTGTCTTGCCTTGCACTCACCGTCTCTCCGTTATTCTAAGCTTTGTCGATCCTTCGCATTCGCGAAGGGACTTAAGAAGCAAATGATTCCAGATTGAAGTTTTGATCCGAACGCGTTATCGAACACAGTCGACGAATAGAAATTTTATCGCGGATTATTCAGAATTGTTGCAGAATGATTCCGCGTGACGATTTGTATTGTGTTTACGGACTTGGTTAAGGAGGGTGGAATTAAATTCCGTGTTCCGACGCGTCTTCGCGCGAAGATTTCGATTTGTTATTGCGCTGAAATCGAATCAAAGTTTCGCAACGCGAACGCAACCGCGTTGTTGCCCTCTCCTTCGGGGATAATCCGCGGCCCAAATTGGCAGGATTACTCCCGCCGAAGACTGGGCCACGTCCTCGAGATTGCCGGGATTACGCGGCTGTAACGCACGTCGCACGGGTAAGGTCTGTCGCGCCTGCCACGTGCAAATACAGGTATTATCGGGTATTACGCCGAATACGTGTCGTGTGCGTGAAGGAATAACCTCGTAGTCGTCGTCGTCGTCATCGTCGTCGTCTCATGGATCGCGTCGAGTGGATTTACCGAAATCGTTCTGGGAGACGAAGAGACCTGTCCCTCACGCCGATATTAAAGGAGAGATACTTCTCAATGTGAGAAACACAATGTGAAGTAAAGTTTTACAATTTACTCGTGGAGTAGAAATCGTATTCCGATCAGCATGTCCTATTTCGGAGGTGGTTTGGATCTCCATAGCTTGCGTATAGAGATATGAATTATATTTTTGGGGCTCTGCCTTTTGTTCGTCATTCCCAGAAATGATCGCGTGTCCTCTGAAGAAAAACAGTATATCTCAGTCTGTTGGTCAGTAATAGAAATATTTTATATCTTTGCGAGGGTCCCCGAAATTGAAATTGGTTCACAGACCATGCGTAGTTCTCAGAGATAGATATATAGTCGTATTCGTTGCTATTAGTGTCGACGTGAACACCGATGGTGATCTCACGCTGCGTTTGTGGTTTCCCACAATTTTTTTTATACATACATCACATTATACGTAGATATATTAATCGAATTCTGAGTAAACGTAATATGTGTGTCGAGTCTAAATATAAAATGTCCAGATGCTAAAAAGAAAAACCATAAAGAACAGCGAAAGCGAAAGTTATTATGATATTTTAAGTGATAATATAATAATAAATAATTTCAAACAATTTGTGATATTATTTGCCGTCTATTTTTTTAATATTTTAATAAAAATCATCTTTTTTTCGGCAACAGAACAAGAAAAAATGTAGGTATTATCTTTTTAATTTACGCCACGCGCCTCTTTACCGTAAATACAACCGACGAAGCATCCGCGCGAGATCTTAAAACGCAAATAAGTAGGCCACGTCGAAATCGTAATGTTCCCCAACGCAGCACGACATAAAAATTAAAATTAGAGCCCGAGAGATGGAGAGAGAGAGAGCGAGAAGGAGGGAAAAGAAGGCGCTCGCACCCCAACGAATATTATGCAAAGCTACGAGCAATAAAAATAACATATTGCGACCGAGAGAGGCATAAGTTTTAATCCAATATTACTAAGATAAGTCTTGAAATCCCCCCGCCCGAAGAGAAAAGATTTCTTTTGTGTAACGCACCCCAGCATTACATTGTAGTTATTAGAAAGTGCTCTCTCTCTCTTTTTATCCGGTCTATAACGTTGAGAGGAGTTCTTCCTTCGTTATTCCTTTTCCGTGTAACGGCACAAGGATGCATAAAATCATCCGCGAACCGTATCATACGCAAACGCCTCCTTATTTCCACTTGTCTTTCTATCTTCCTGGGAAACTTTTGGATTTGAATGCTCACGCGCTAACTCGCATAGTAATTGGCAAGCGTGGAAGATTGATAGCGGTATATTTCATATTACATTATCCGACCGTAACGGCAAACGGGTCTTCGTTAATATTATTCCGTCTTGTGTCTGCAATCAATCGATTTTTCTCCATCAAATGACAGATTATTATTATTAAGTCGAAACTGGAAATTACAAACATGATATGATACTATGTACAATATTGATATCGGATGTGAGAGTGTGTATGGTGTAAGAATACAAAAAGAAATATATCTACCTTGGAACACTCGCGTTCCCTTCGCTTTTTTTCTGCTCAATGCACAAAATCGGACAAATCTAATCTGATTAACGATATCGCGCGGGGGAAGTGAGCGAAAGGGAAGAAACGGAAACGGAGAGATAGGCAGAACCGAAGGGTGAGTATTACGCGCGCGGCACTCGTAAAAATTTATAATTTGGAAAATATCGCGCGGTAGCGGCTGCCGATTTTCGTTCGGCGTAGCGACCGGGTTTATAAAGCGGCAAATCGAAGGACCAGACCGTGGGAGGTGTCGGCGGAGGGGGTGCAAAGGGGGGACGACGGCGACGACGATAACGGCGAAAGACTTTTGACGAAAATTGAAGTCGTTGTTATGACGGGAATTGCGCGCGACGAGGCTTTACGAGGGGACGCTCTCGCCGGCGCTCTCGCAAGTTCCGAAAAAAAGATAGAGCGCGAGAGGATAAGAGAAAGAGAGAAAGAGAGAGAGGACTCGTGGGGAACCGACAAGAGAACAGGGACACGCGAAAGAGAACCGGAGAGTGCGCGAAAGATAATTCAGAATGGTGCTGGCTATCATAATATCGGCATAGCAGCGGTTCTCAAAATTATGATCATTTCGAAGAAATCGGGGAATCACGTCTCATTTAAGTTAACACATTTAGGTACTTAAAAATTACAAAAATGAGCGAATCGAATAACTTTTTATGTTTCATTGCGTTGTCTCATACGCTACGGATTTTAATTTTTTTGAACGCCGACACCTGCGTTATCAAAAATTTATAACTATTGTCATTCTTAAAAGCGACCAGAGTCATGAAAGCCAGTTACGTAGTTATGAGGCTTAGGGTTCCCCTAGTAATAATACTGTCGACAATCACTGATACTCGGTTACCAGCCGAATGTAAACGCTGTTAATATCCAACGAGTGTATCGCTTCAAACCAGATGTAAGGTCACACGAAACCTGACTCCGCAATATAGATCAAATATGGGGAACAGTATAGAAAAACCGGGGAACTTTATGAGCCATGACTGAATCGGCGCTTTTGTGATGCGTAAGGTCACGTGGCAAAGCGCGTAAAGGAGCAAGCGGCTCTCATCGATCCTTCGTGTTCGAAATTCCTCGCATCTTACTGATTCTATAATACTTCGGCTACAGTCGTACGTTCGGAGAGATTCGACTACGTAAAGCCTAACAAAGATCTCGTAAGAGACTCGGCGAGCTCTCTCGAGTCCTCGAGTAGTTTACTCGGGTTATTTTCCCAT
This sequence comes from Crematogaster levior, assembly GCA_901521435.1. Classification (NCBI taxonomy): domain Eukaryota; kingdom Metazoa; phylum Arthropoda; class Insecta; order Hymenoptera; family Formicidae; genus Crematogaster; species Crematogaster levior. The sequence goes on along the minus strand of CABEGB010000858.1, from coordinate 214,432 downwards.
AACCCAACGCGGATGGCCCTTGTTTTCAGGACGCCTCGGAGTATTTGGACGGCGCAAGACGGTAGCGGTAGAATGTGATAAGGCAACGGCGCCGTAATTCAAAGATAGCGTCGTGTTTGACCTCGGTATAGTGGCCCCTTTGTAGCTTTGTAACCAGTCTCGTAAGAGACAAGGCGCGATATTTGCGCTCCGGCTGTGGCTGGAAACAGGAAACCGTCAGCGGGACACGTTAAACAGTGTAGTTTCAGAAAATCGCGTGCCGGTGTGGAAAGTCCAGAACTTGAAAAGAGAGAAAGAAAGAGAAAGAGAGATAGACTTTTCTACATATTTAAATATAAAAAAAAATCTAAGTGTCATAAAAAAATCACAAAAGAAACCTATAAAAGCGAAAATAATCATAGTGCTCGATCGTTTAAAAAATAAATGTAATCAGCGTAGAAGTACTGGTTTCGTTCCCGCGATATCGTCGTCCTCGAGACACCCCATACACGTGTTAGACGTAGACGTTAGACGTATATGAGAGACGGCGGTGCAATCGCCGCCGTTGCAGCAACATCAGAGAGCATTTAATCCGGAATACCGAATGCGAGAGCATACCGGCAGCCCCGAGCGATAGATTTGGGCAATGCGCGAGAACGGGGTTGCAACCCTCGTCGGTCCGAAGTGCACCCTATCCCTCGGCGGGCCATTAATAATATACCCATATTGGACACAATTCACCTTGAAATTAACCGGCAGCCGATTGGTAAGCCTGGCCAAATTGACTTCGAAATTGACAATTTACGATCGCTCGCCCGCGCGTTACTCGCCTGCCCGCTCATTCGTTCGTTCGTTCTCTCGTTCCGTTCTACTCTCTCTCTGGACTCTTTTCTGGCAAGCACCAGGCATCCGTGACCGACGTTGAATTCATCAAAATGCCATCGCGTTCGTGATCGAGGCCTGTTACGCCAAGAGATGTGCTCATTAAATCACAATATTATTAATTGTGTACTACGATAAACGTGTTAAATATTGAATTATAATGTATCGTGGCTTTTCAAATCACTTCACATCAGATTGAGACAGTTGTCAAAATGTAAATCTTCATTTCGTGTCTGGAAGAGAGTTTTTATCTTGATTTTGTTAGTAATGACATGGACTTCCCGTCACTTTACGTTACTTGACAAGACACATCGACAGGAAGGTGTCGTAAAGGATTCTATCTTGTATACCGATTCAATGTGGCGTACACGTAGGTAGGGTCAGGCACGCACGCGATATCGTTCGCATGACACACCATGCCCACATCTTCTCTTCTCCTTCTGCCCGGCACGCACTTGCCTTTCCATCCATCGCTCCGAACGCGTAAATGTGAGTGGTAAATATTTGCGATGCAATGTAATCACCGTTCTACCAATAACGAGCGAGTTTAGCGAACGGAAATATACGAAAAAAAAACCCATAATATCAATGCAGCAGTGCGATTCGAAAAAACTAATCGAGTCCAACGCCATCCAATTTGTCGTGCACCAAATGAATTTGCGAACGAAGAGCGCAGGTTGTTCTCTATAATAGCGAAATGCGTTGCCTTATTTCCTACTGCAGCGAATATAAATTAATAGCCGTAATTGTGTGCTCGGTATGGGAAAAACGATATTCATATCCGTTCCATTTGTTTCCGAGTGAAGGAAGTTTTGGGCGACACACACAATGGCGGGACCTCTCGCGCATCGATTTCAATGGGGAATTATGGTTGGTTTTATCGTCGGAGTTTATCGTAATGGGCGCAGGAGCTGTCAGGTACGGCAGGAATCGCGAGAAAACGCTCACGTTAAATTACATCGAGGTCGATTGCGCGCGGAGCGGTACTGCGCTTTCCACGGAAGCGACTGCCGCATAATTAAGACAATTAAGGTACCCGCGCTATAAATCACACCGCGCTCATCTACTTAAGGCTAATCAGATCGGCGATCTAAGCCGAGTACCACTTCCACGTACAGTTAAATACATGCTCTATCTATCCACCGTTCCACCGTACGTTCGATCGCTTCAATTTTTTTCCGCTCGATTTCGCGGATTCCGTTCGTTCGTTCGGATCCACCGCTCAGAGCTAGCACGCTATTAAGGCGACGGCAATTCCACCTGCGTCTTCCACCTTGACGCCCGACACCTTTCCGGCGAATTCGAATTGTGAATTCGATTCGATCGGCTCGCTTGCATTTTGTTGCACCGTGTTTTTTGTCCGCTTTGCAACACGCGGCGCGACTACGCCGGATACGCACGGACGGGCGAACGGTTGGGAGGACTAAAGACTCTTCGAAGTCGATAGATCGTTAAACGCCCCATCGCTTACGAAAGCCATGTAATTCCCCGCGAGTCGCGCCGCGCGATATAGGTCTCTTTCTTTCTCCCGGTTTTTTCCTCCTCTCATTTCCTCCCCATTTACCTCTCTACGTTTCCCTTTCTTTCTCCACGCATTTCTCCGATCCTTTCTTCCTTTTCCTGCCCATCTCACCGTCGATCCTTCTCTCGCGGAGCGATCTGCTTCTCCACCGGAGGTGCAACGATCATTAGGGCGGGGAACGATCAGGATCGGAGCATAGCACCTGGCCCGATCATCGGCAACTCTTAATGCCCACACGCAATTCCGAATGAGAATCCGGTCAAATACAATACAGAAGTGTGCGCGGCCGGATCTAATCGATCGATCGCACTGCGCCGCGAATAACGTACAAAACGATCGTTCGGGCGATAATTTCCAGCCGTCTAACCGTTTCGACCGTTCGAAAACTATATTCGACGCGCTTGTGAATTAAGTGTGGTGGATGTCTGTCTTGTTTTGGCCGTGTATAAATCACGTGACAAGAGAGTCGGACGGACGAACGGCTCTCGAGAAACCGCGAAGTCCTCGATCTTCGATCGCTCGTTACGATTACGCCGCTCTAATTGCGGTCTACTCATGTATACATAATTTGCGCGAGATACGCACTCGTAAATACTTCTACGATCGTTTTCTGCGGGGACATTTCTGCAGGGCAACGTCCCGAGAAGGGAAGTAACCCGTATAATTATCTGGAACCTTCTGACAACATTGAATTTAAACCACTTTGTTAATAATCACTTATGATCCGAGAACATCAAGGACGAGCTGTTCGAGCAAACTGGTTGCGTATCTCTCAAAGAGAAACTTTTCAAAACAACAATGACAAATAAATGAGCAAATCGAGCTTTGGATGAACGTGCTAAATATTTATAGCGTCAAAATAAACCAATACAAATAATACAAACGTTTCAAACTCTTGCTGGAGTCATCATCACTTTAAAATGTATGTAATTAATACAATATGATTAGTTTTTGCTGGTCTTATAAAATCTAATCGCACGCATATATTCCATTATTGTCGAAGACGAATGCTTGTAAGATATACGCAACGTTGTAGTCTGTGACCGTCATCTTAAACTGTGAAGTTGCTTTTGTTGAATAAAAAAGTCGTTTTTGATAAGGAGCTTCAACGATGTTTTCAAATTTTTTCTTGTACATTTTTTCAATTTTGTTCTAATTAATAAAAATTAATTTTCCTTAATAGTAAGAAATATATCTTGCGAAACGGTCCGAGCTGGATCTGATAGCCAATCGATGGGTTGCGTACCGATTTGGTTTGTCGGACTCCAAAAGCAGTAAATAAGCAGTAATTTACTCAAAAAGAATGTAACATTTGTGTTTAATTTTCCTTGTCATAATAATTACAATCAATGTGGCATAAGTAAGTTGTCAACTGTAATTTCCGTTTGTTCCAAAAGACAAATCAGTTTCCTCGATATAAAATATGAATGGTAGGCTGTCGATTCTTTGGTCAACAGTCTGGATCACGTCTTGTCGTCGGCCAAAGAAAATTTGTTCGGAAGAAACAAATCGATATTACATATGGAATTTATGTGTTTAAATCATACCTCCCAAACTTCATCAACAGGTACCTCGAACGTAAATTTTTTTTTGCGAGTACGTCGCAATTATCCGATGAATATATCGTTTCAACCCGCTCACGTTAGATTTCCGAGTCGTCAAGAAAAAGGTTTCAACCCTGCTCGCGCCGGCCGGCGCCTCATCTTATTTCGCTGATCGCGCGGCACGCAAACAAATGCGCATTATGCCAGGTCTAAGCGCTCAGAAAGTGCGCTCGTGTTTTCGGTGTAACCTGAAGCTAAGCGGTTTAAGAGATCAACGCCATATAAACCGGCCGTCTGAGAATCGTCTGGAGATCCCGCGTGCGTGAGAGGCGGCAGTGAAAAAGGGATAGGGCAAAGAGACAAGTAGCAAGGCGAAAAAGAACGTCGTAGGGAGTGAGAGAGAAAGAAAAAGAGAGAGGGAGAGAGAAGGGACGGAAGAAGGAGGAGAACGGTCGAAAACGAAGAGAAGAGAATGAGATAGGAAAAGATGAGGAAGATTCTGGACAACGAAGAGAGGCAAAGTGAGAGGGCAAGGCAGAAAGACGGGATGAAAAATTAGATTTACAAATCTGTCTTGACTACTATGAGATTGCTCGCTTACCGGTTAGTGGTGCTCAGCCTTCGTCTCGTTATTCCCTAACGATTCTATTCCGCGAATAATGTAACGGTCGTGCTAAAAATGCGCGTAATTAAGAAAACGATCTTGAGCCTTTGGAATCGGGCCTCGATTATTTTCAACGTGTCATTCCGACCGAAGGCGATCAAAAGTCAGAATCAAGTCAACATTTTTCATCCTTTGTACGAAGGTGTATTGTGAAGAAGTTGAGAACATTCGTGGACAGTTAGGTGCTGCGTCAAGAGTAAAGAAAGGTAACAAGTCCCGGATATTCCCTCGTTGAAGCAAAAGGCAGTTCTGTGTACGTGGATACACGCATGTATTTTGTGCGTAATGTTGAGATGCTAGTGTGGTGCATGCGTCACGTGTACGTGTGTACGTGTGTGTGCGTGAGCGCCTCTCTGGCGCCTATCGCCTATGAAAAATGAACCTCCCTCCCTGGGCGCACCAGTATCATCGCCACTATCGTACAGATTGTTTCAACGGAGATCTTCCTCGTCTGCTGCGCCGCCGACAAAGCTCTAAAGGTGCCAGTGTTGCTCATCAAAAGAAAACGCCGGCCACTTGAACTCGATTCTAAAGCTACTCTGGTGAGTAGCTGCGGATCGCGAAATATTTTATAATTCTGTTTTTAAATACATTTTGTGAATACAATGAAAAACTTTGATAAGTTATAACTTTTTATTGCATAATTAATTGCATAGACGAGTACTTGACCATTAAAAGCAGAAAATTCTCACGTAATTTCATTCGTCGATTAATTTTTACATATTTAATCATTTGTACGTGATTTTATCTTATGTTTTGAGGATAAATAATCTGTAAAATCTAATTCTCTTTGCCAGTCGATGACATGTTTAGAGTGAAAACCATTTTCCTGATGATTTTCATTTTTCCCAGTCATGTAAGAGTCCGCTCTCGAAACGTTCGCACGATCTTAGATTAGCTATCAAGGTTTACAAATTGGTTCCTCGGCTAGTGAGCCGGGTGTTTCTTTAATGGTTCGCGCAGCGGCGCGGTTTCGTCCGGGATGCCTCTCTCGAGTAATCTTGAAATCGGAACTCGAGATCCACTCGAGGTATTACAAATAAGACTTATTCACAGAGGAAAGATCAGCAGGCGGTCGTTAAAGCATACGTCGTTTCTACATACGTGTCGTGCCGCGCAGCAGTTTCCAGTTTGCAACTCGCAACTCAATTCATAATCGTTGATAATTTGCAGTTGCGTTATTTCCATTTCTCGCGATACCTGATCAGCCAGGACGATCTCGATCGCACTAATGAATCGGGAGACTTACTTCCTTGCTTCGCGCGAGGGCTGATATTTCCTCCTTAATTCTTTCAACAGATAATCGGTCGCGATGAATATCGCGATCACGACGATCGGGGTAAGACATTACCTCGATGACAGGTGTCTCTAACCACAGTAACTCTCTCTCACTGTACAGCTCCAGGCCAGGAAGACCCCCAAAGAGAGCTTCCGTTGGGCTGAGTCTCGCGGCGAGCCACCTAGCAGCAGCGGCTGGCCATCATCCTCAACACTCCTTGAAGAAGCACAGAATGGACAACGGCGATTATTACGAGAACGGACACCTCGGTAAGTTTAACTCAGCATTATCTCATCTAAATAAATATACGTATACTCATAGCCTTAAAATAATATCAAAACCGTTTATACATCTCAGCGAAAAATACTTAATCAGAAGGCTCGTCATATCACATCTATTGCGATCGTTATTGTTAAATTTATTTCTTCGGACGGCAAAAGAGTGTAAATCTGAATGTTCAGATTTCTGATCGAGATTTTTTGACGGAAGTATCTAGATGCATAAACGCAGACGGTCGAGCGTGGGGTTATGCCAAATAGAGCACGTACGTGCAAATAGACGTACGTAGCGAGGGCCACGCGCTTGATTACTGCCATCCGTATATACGCTCTGGCATACGGTGACCCTACCGATCAATTAATTAGGGGAATCAAACACACTTGGAGTGAGCAAATTAACTGCGACTGCACCGTTGTGTTGCGGCCTGCGGTGGCGGTCACCGATGCCCGGGATATCGTACGATCCCTTTACGTACGCAAATGATACTCGCGCTGTCTTCACATTCCCCTTGCCTGGATTCCAATCCGGAAAGTTCCTCCGTTCATTCTCGATTCACCTCGCCGCGCCGCTTTGCGCATCGCGCGCATCATCATATCTAATCATTCATTAATGATTGGACTTTCAACTTTTAATTATTGATACTTAGCATTATTAATAACGTAACGCAATTAATAATATTATAAGCTCGCAAAATTTCGTTTATCCTTGCGCGATATTCATCGCTCGTCGTGAACATCCGGAAGATCGATAAACGCGCATACAATATTCATTGGTTTATTTGCGCGGACTCTCTTTGTGCTCTTCGATAGCGCTTTGAAGGGTGTCCGTTGGGACGCGCTTATTTCGCAGATATATTATCATCGGGGGACATACAGAGTGAGTGAGTGAGTGAGTGAGTAAGTGAGAGAGTGAGTGAATGAGTGTGTGTGTGTGAGAGAGAGAGAGAGAGAGAGAGAGAAATATGGACGTTATTGCCGTCAACGTCGAGAGAAGGAAATCGTTAAATCACGTCATACGGCGGCGGCGTCGATCGACGTTCGGAAATTGTTTAAGCAAATAATCGCGAACACGCCGGCCGATCAATTTTACGGGCAAATACGTTTCACGGTGCAACGTTAATGAATTAATGCCGCGGCGCGTTCGCGCGGGTCCACGCCTGCAGCCAGCCGCGCTCGTTCTCTCGCGCTCGTCGGGGTAAACGTTGAAACGGCCGGCAATTAATTACGGCCGCGCGGTAATTGTATAATTGTTTTACGATTGGAGCCAGTCCCCCCCTGCTCTCGCGCGGCCGTATCCCGATTGCACCCGATCTGCTCGAACCTAAAATATATACACGATCGTATATTATATAACCGTCCGAGGAACAAGTTAAAGAGGCCAAACACACGCTTAGGAAACGAGACACAAGGGAAGAGAGTTCAAATTTTTTTTTCACTTTCGCCTAGTGGACGCGGGACGCTTCCCATAACGCAATTAATAAACTCAACAAGCGAGATCCGATCGCGATAGCGGGCGCGAAACATGCGTTTCGGGAGCGCGGCGCACAATGGATTCGGCATGGCGCTCGTGTGAGTGCGTACGCGTGCGAGAACCATCGTTTGATATGCATCTATGTTGTCTCTACGAAATTAAAAGCGACGAGAGAAATAAATAGCGGTAAGTGGGCCAGAGAGATAGAGGGAGAAGAAAGCGGTCGTATTATGACGACTCGAGTCACAAGTTTTGCCGATCATCCCTATTTCTATTACTCGATCGGATTGTAAGATGACACGAATCTGTAATTTCCAGAATCTCCGTGAATCGTTTGACGCATCGATCGCAAAGGTATCATTAATCAAATTGACCCGGCGTAATTTATATTACGTGACCTAATGCATATCGAATTGTTTATTAGCGCGCGAACTAAGTCAATTACTCGGTCGGTTTGAACGTTTGGGTGACGAGCATTAGCTCAAATACGAGCGAATTTGCTGTTAATAAATTTCCGACTTTTCTTCAAGCACCCGAATATGACGCATCGCCAAATGTCCACGTAGTAATGAACTCGATTCATCGGCGACTCGCGCGTTATAACTAATACATTACGTCGACGGGCGTAATCGTTTGGTCGTTTAACGGATAGAGGCGTCTCGGTGATGGTAGCGCGAATTTTCGGCTAGCTGCTCGAAGAGCATGCGACATATATGTACACACGTGCGGAAAAGAGAGAGAGAGAGAGAGGAGTGGGAAGCGTGTCGCCCTCGTTGGGTGGCTGGATGGGTGGTTGGTTGGTCGGTCGGGTGGATGGGTGGGTTCGGCTGAACGGACCGCGGCTTGAAACGATGGTGTACTGCCAAGCGAATGCTCATAAAAGCATTGATTAACTGTTGGCGGTCGTAGGTCAGCCGGCACACGGCTGGCCCGTGTACCAATAAAACCCGGCTAATAGTGGCCCGACATCGCTTCAATATCACGCGTCGACCATCCCGAACGTTCTCGTTGAACGCGCTCGCGACAATTTTCCCGTTCGAAAACAGCGTATGTAAAAATAGCGACGGTTAAGATTCGACTCGCTCCTAATCTCAGAAACACCTGTGTCCCGAAACAGCCGATTCAACTAGATGATATTATTTGATTGTATCGACGAAATAAAAATATTTTATTTGAACATTAGAGAGGCTCGACGATATCCAAGGACACGTGCATCTAGTTCTTCCGTTTTTAACTTGAAGAAGAAATCCGGCGTTCTAGTAGAATTACGCATTTCCGGGAGTCGCGCATATATACATAAGATTTTAATTACTGCCGGTGCGCATGAGTACTTAATGAGTAGTTATGTTTTGTTGATGGTTTGATAGGGAGAATAGATTAGTATTATGAACGGATATCTCTCTTTCGGCGATGGCGTTACTTGTGAATTCATAATTAGATGTTATCAATGGTTGCTGGAGGACTTAATAACTGACGTTATTGCTAATTTGCTTAGTAATTACGAGTTAATATTTAAAATAGTCGTTTATAATTAAACTCGATCATTTTTTCATATGGAATTACATAGTTTCGTATTATTTACTCTTTTATGAACAAGATTGTTTTCTATACTAAAAAAAATGATAATTGCTGCATATAGACGCAAAAGGGCGAAGAGTTTTTTAATCGGAAATAATATGTTATAAAAATTTATATAGGTATAAAGCTACTAAATATAGCAAGTAACATATTACGGACTGTTGATGGAAGTATCAAGCGTGTATTCTGCGTGCTTGTGTAAGTTCGTATCCAGTCCTCCTGACCGCGGACCATCGCAGCTCACAAAGTTGTGGCCAATGATTCCGACCGACAGGTCAGGTAGCCGCGCAAGATAATTAATGAATTGGGAAAATGGCCATGAGATGCGGATGTGTATTGATATTGTGTGTTGATAATTTTTGTCGGTTATTCGTATTAAAGGAATACACAAGAATCTTGAAACTTTAATCCTGCAGTCCGGAATTACGTCGAAGAGGCTCGAATGTGAAATGATCATAAGATGTCAACTAAGATGTAATCAAATATAATAAAAATGTTTTGTTCTCACGGTAAAATTTATCGAAACGTTGTTGATAAATTATTGCTATTGCGGATACGCTAAAGATTAAATAGTTAAGTTCAAAAGTGAGCTAGTGAAATAAAAGAGGAAGAATGAGAGTTCCCAGATATAATCTCAACGTTGGATCCATCATTTTTTTGCCTTTGCCAGAAACGTTTCGGTCGATTTTCTACCCCTCATCAGTTACAATCAAGGTTTACTATGTGTGTTTTTTTGGTAGCCGGCACGGTGTGGCCGCGCTTGATTGTTTTTTACGAGAGGAAACAAGCAGACGTGAAGCGTGCATAGCGCGAAAAAGCGGCCACATCTCGGCGGAGGCTACGAGGGGAAACGTAAGAAGGCGCCCAGTTAATCGGAGTAACAAAAGCACCGATGTATTAAGCCTCTTCATTTTTGTAACGCCTTTACTGCGCGCCGCGTGACCGTAAATCAATCGTGTCGAGAATTTTCGCGTTTCATCGCTTTTTGCGTAGTGAGGAAAGAGTCCGCGCATGAAGCCAGCAAACGAAGACGTCAACGAGAGGAGGACAAAAAGTCGAAAGATTGCGCGCGCGCAAAAGAGAGAGAAAGAGGGAAAGGGAGATCGAAGCATTTAGCATGCGGTGAGAAAAAAGAGTATTATTAATATAACATATTATTGATATCCCTTTTATCGTGACCGCTTCCCGCAATCATGTATCAGAAAAATACGACCGCGGGACCATCGCGTGAATGCAGAGGGATGTTCGATCGACTCTTATCTTCGATTATGAGCCTTTCCTTTACAGCGCGGAGAATGTGTTAAAGCCGGCTGGAACGGCATATCGCAGCACGTCGTAATAGAAACCGCCGGTCTCTCTTCGCGGGAGACGCATTTGCAACAACGTTTCGCACGACTTGTCGGTCCGCGCGAGAAAATAAAGGAGCAGTAACCCACACACGAGTGCGCCGGCCGTTGCGAGGGCCGCAGCCATAAAATCCGTGCCGCCTCTCAAAGCTCTCGCGAGGCACGACGGAATTTTACTACGACTTAATTACGACGGTCCTCGCGCTCTGCACTGTCGTCCTTTTTATTCCACTGAAGACCTGGGGGCACATTTACGACGCTCCCGCAGATCCGCCCATCCGCCATAGGATCTAGGATCCTCGAGGATACTCTGTTCTCCAGCTGCCGGCAGTTTAAAAATCATTACTGTGTATATCTTGCGGAATTACGTATCTTTAAGTTGTCGCTGCGCGCGGTCGCTAATTTATCGAATCTTAAGTGGTTTTTACGTTCTAAAGAATTCTCTTTCGCATTTCGCGAAATTATTATTTTGTCTCCTCCTCCCCTTTTAATATTTAACATAATATAATGTCCTTTAATGTAGCGTAATGTTTCCTGAAAAGTGTCTGTATCTTTTTAATACGATTCGTGTACGGGACAGGTACGTTACATCGATCGCACGTGCTGGAAACCGCAGAGCCCGATAGAGGAGATCGGCGAAAGTGAAACGCTTTTTGGACAAAGTGACGGCAATTTCCTGCGATTAAAACCGCGACTAATTGGCTCAAAAATCTGTACAATTTCCGCCCCTCCGCGCGCGGCCTTGCGCCCGGCACGGTGGCGTAATGGCGATGGCGATGGCGATGGGTGGTGGCGGTGGTGGTAGTGGTGGCAGTGGTGGTAGTCAACAATTTACTCGTTAGTGGCCCGACGAGTGTGCCGCGCCGCTCAATTAACTTGCGAATCAACGAGCCGGCCGCTTTGTCCGCGCGCGAATATTTCTGTGTAATTCGTACGCGCGCGGTCCTCGTGACCAACAAACGCGCGCGATGCGGGAAATAAAAAGCGAGGGCCGAGGTAACCGCGGGACGTGGGAGGGCTAACAGAAAAATAACGGAGCGAGCAAATGGAAATCGACACCGGCCGTTGTTTTCCGACCGTAAAAGGTCGGCCTGAACGACGGGGGCAAATGTCTTTCGAAGGCGATCAAAAAATGATGGGCTCGTTTGTGCAACCGCAACCGGTGCTACGCGCGTGAAAACAACCGTTCTCGCAAATTAGCCGTGGAAATCTCTCGTACCTGGAAATGTCGAATTTTACAACGTTCCTTGCGAGAGGTATAATATAACGTCGAGATCCCGGTATGAATTGTTCCGTTCCTACGCGTTGAGCATCGTCCGCGCACATTGCGCCACACTTTAACGGCGCAGCTTAATCTTTGCTTTAATAATCGCATAAAATGATAAACAACGTCGTCCGCGGACTGGTAAGCGCGGATGAGTACGCATGCGGACAGAACGACGACACGCGGCTTTAAAACGCTCAACAATTGGACTCACGTGGCGCATGCCAGAGGACATAAACCTGGCCACCATAAAAATTTCATGAGTGTTCGTTGTTTTATTGTATTTTACTGCGACTACGTACACGCAAGTTGGTAATGTTGCTTGGTTGTAATTACCATATCGATCAGATTTCTTTAGCTTCCGAGAATGATTTTTTTATTGAAACAATTATTATATGATAGATATGACACTCTCATTAATTTAAATTATTTTAAATATTAATAATAAGCGAAATAGGATCGATGTGAATAATATAAATTTACTATTCCAACAAAAAGCTGTGTTTTAACAAAATATATAAAAATGTTACAGAAATATTATTATTAGGCTATCAAGGTTCTAATCGAAAACGGCATCTTTTTTCTAGTTAATTGCTAAAGTATCATATTATATGTTATGAAAGAAAAAAACAGTATAATAAATTTACTAAGTCTACACATAATTAAAGGTTATGAACAAACAACATGATTGTTCCATTTATATGTGAACTCGATGATATTTTGTGGACTAGATCGCGAATAATGAAAATACCTGGCGGGTATCGTACGATCGAGAAAACCGGTATCGCTCGCTCTCTGTTTCTCCGGCGCCATCGTTCCTCCCGTCCCGCTCTCTTCCTCTCTTTACGCTCGTCGATGCACAAAAAAGTGGCCCGTAGCTGCTTGTGTGGGTCCATCCAGTCAGAAAATATTAATAACAAAATATGATATAATGGGAGCATCCCCTATGCGAAATACAATACAATGTTTATGCAGAGGATTAAGCGATGTTGCGAGATCACGTGAAAAGTATCGACCCCGGTGGGACCGAACGAACGTTCGCCACGCGGACGAACCAGACCGGACTATTGCAACGCTGGCCGGCGGACAGCAGGGGCAGATGGTTCGGGAACACGGGCCCCGGGTTTGATCCTCGGTTTTGATTAGCCCGCGGGAGAGATTTACTTTCAAGATTAGGCCCGGATACGATTTTTCGTGACGGCCAGAGCGATTTCGAAACGTAATGTTTCGTCCGTTTGTCTCCATCGTCTGACGTCTCGCGCGCCTTTCGACAGGCCCCATCTCTCTTATCTCTCGAGAGAGGCGGAATCGATCGAGACGATTGTGCCTCGCGTGCGAACGAGTATGATTGTGGCCTCGAGCGCACCATGAAGAACGACGGTGGTGGATGTCGACAACCGGGCGAAATCAATCGGCGCTCGGACGGCGTCAATAGTCGGATCGCTGAAATTTCGGGTGGTTTCTCGGGGCCGCGATAAATTTCGAATAAAATATGCGTCGATTTATATTCGGCTGGTCGAGCCTTTTTTTTCGCGAAGGCGCGCTTTCAGACGCCGAGCGAAACCCGAAATCTGGCCCCGCGGGTACGATCGAGAGAGAAGAGTGTAAGAGGTCGTCGGGGATAGATAATTTCGCGAAAGAGAGACGCAGCCGCGATCGTACCTAATTTTATAAATTTGGAGTACGCTCGGCCCTCTCTTCTGCAGGAGAAGATGAACGAGACAAAAGAAGATCGCGGAGAAAAGGAGAGGGCAAGGGAGTAGATAGGATAGGAATAAAAGAAGATTCAAGATTCCCAACGGCCTCCGGGTTGGCACTGTTATGCAGAGCGCCCGAAGACAAAGCGACAGGATACGCCGAGGAAACCGTTAAAAAGTTTGCGAAAGGTTGGCGATCAAGACGCGAAGACGAAGGGAAGGGAGGGCAGAAATGACGTTAGCTTTGACTTGGACGAGGAAGGGGAGGGAGAGAACGAAGAAGTGAAAAAGGAGAGAGTGCAAGAGAAGAGAAGAAAGAGAGAGACATACGGAAAGAGAGAAAAGGATGAGATCTACGAGTGAGACGATCGTCTACGAAGCACGAGGAGTGTAAATAATACTAAGGCTGATTGTGGGCGTGGCTGACAGAACTCTAAAAACCTTCGACTATATATCAAAGGGTTTACTGCCCTTGGATGATTCTCTCGTAGCGAAGAAGAGACGTTGGAAGAACAAATACTGGACTGCTGCGTGCGAGAGGAGTGGGAAAAAGCAGAAGTAACTCTGGCGGTGCGGATGAGGGAGCAGGAGGGAGAGGGAGGTCCAAGGAAGAGGAAGGATTCCGAGGATGCGGCGCGAGGATTCGGTGTAGTCTCGAAAAGGAAAGTCCTACCGTGTTTCTCTCGTACGTTATTGCCGTTACTGGTGCACTGCGAACAAGAGTGGTTGCTTCTTCAGCCTCTGCTTTCTGTCTCGCTTCGTAAGCTTCTATTTATCGGTTGTAAGACGTCTTAATACTCTCGCGTCGTTTTTCACGACGTGGAAGAGCTGTATAAAATAGAGTGAGAATGCACGAGTACTTTTTGTTTACAGCACTATATTGTGCATACATGTATATTGATTAACATCAGTTATTAATTTATTGTAAAAATTGTTGCACGAATATTATTCGTGAGCTATAATTGTCTATTAATAAGACATAGATCTCATCAGTCGCGGGATACCTGCATACCTCAATACGTCCTATGTTGTCTGACCGATCGATTAAGTAGAGTAGGAAAACGAGGAAAGAGGAATACGAGGCGAAGCGGAGGAGGAGCAAGGAGGTGTGGATACCCATGGCATCCACTCCTCTGTTCTTTCCAGACTCGACAGACGTTGGAAGCTACCTCGATGGCTGCCCGCCTGTCTACTTGCTAGTCTGAGATGTTCGCCTGGTAAGCTGGCTGGCTTTCTGGCTGGCTGGCTGGTTGGCTGGTTGGTTGCTTCGGCTCTCGATTACTTGAAAAACCGGATTCCTCCTGCGCGAAACTGTGTTTCCCGTCTTGTGTTTATGTACCAACACACACCTGAAGAACAATATTGGTATTATTCCTGCATGTGTATGCGCCATGGCATTTCTCCCTGTTACACTTCATTTTATCTTCAATCGGCTCAGATTCTTGTGCTTAGATAAACGTCGCGATCGTTTACGGACTGTCTCAATAGGGCGAGAAATCGAAAGTCAGAGTGTGCGATTTGACTGTTCGGAATTTGGAGCGGACGCGGAAGAGAGCAGCACTCGATGAGTCGCGATGTCATCGGCCGTAGCCGGAGGGTCGGTGTTCGAGGGTTAAATCCAAGGGTAGGTTTCGAGGGAGTCGGTGTCAAGGGTAAACGTATACGTGCCTAAGCACAAACACGCCTGTACAAGTATATAAACGTACTTATGATGGAGCAGGACGAGCGTGGACCTCCGTCGTTTGGTAAGAACAATGACGACGGGATCGCGGATACACCGAGAATGGAGAAAGGCACAAAGGGCATATCTTCCGAATAATTTCACATGGCCCTCTGTTCGCCGGTAGTTGGTCGACCGAAAGAAGCGCACGATCCTTTACTTGAAAGAACGAAAAGAACCGCAACAACGAGTCGAAATTTTGTGACGTGCCAGCCTCGGGGGAAAAATATTTTCGAAGATCAAACACGAAACTGGCTGCTCACTGTTCCTGAACCAGTTTCTATTACAGATTACAGATAAAATTTAGTTTTTTTTGCTCGATGAATTTATATCGGATAAATAGTAAATTGTGATATAGTTAATCTTAATATTAATCTCTCTTTTTCTGTATATTACATTTTACATGAAATACGTCTTCAAGTTATGTGTAGGCATACATAGAGAATTCGTAGCAATTATTAAAACAAGAAAAATAGTTGATTTTATAATGCTTAATAAATTCCATTTGTCGTGCGTACGTGTGTGGTTCAGCCTTCATTCATTCGACCGTCGTGGCGGCGGCGAATTGTAGGACGAAAGAAGAGACGTGACGAGACCGACGAGAGATACCGGGCACTCATTTAGTCCGGCAATTTATTCTCGCGTTTTGTAATTAACACCAGGAAAGAAGTAGCAGAAGTTATTCTTCTCCTACGGGCACGGGACGGCATGGCACGGGTGGAAGCGACTACTCCGGTCAGTCTGCTCTCCTCCCTCTCCGTCATTTCGCTTCGACTCGCTCCACCTTCGACTCTTCCTTTACGTGAAGAAAACGTACGTATCACTATTAAGCGTCAGGGCGGTTGAAGCCCGGAACCTCCTGGACCAACTTGAGAATAAGAAACAGAAGAAGAAGAAGAAAATGGAGAAGAACGGCGAAAGGGGGAGACGCAGGTGAGAGAGGGAGAGGAACGGAAAAGAGATGGAGAAGAATGGAGAAAAGGAAATGAGGGTGGGAGGTAAGAGATGAGGCGACGGCGGGGCGAGAGCGAAGAAGAACGGAGGAGGATGATGGAGGCCTCTCCTCTGCATGCCACCGCAGTCAGCCCCAGACAGAAAGCGGTCTGTATAATTATGGGTTGTCACCTCATCAGCTCCGAGAGGGGAAGGGCCGGAGGAGGTGGCGGGAGGCGCTCATCGTCTGCGCGGGGGCATGGGACGAGAGGTTATAGGAGTGCAGTCTTTAGCTCAAATTGTGTTTTATCGTCTTTCGCATTTGGCTTTAGGGTCCCAGCGGCCGGAGGGTGATTGAGCCGCCCGGAGCGGCCCCCTTCTTTCGGGCCTTTGCCCGATGTCTTCTCGAAAGGTGTCTGTTTTTACCAGATCGCAACGCGGTGTCGATTCTCGTATAATTGCGCGTCGCATGTCTTATCCGCTCGCTCGCAAGCGAGTTTATTTATTATAAACAAAACCGATTAAATCGGATAATGGAGAATTTGACACTTGTTTAAAAGAAAAAAAGCGAACGTTTGTTTTCTCTCTCTCTGAGGGAGGCGAACGAGAATTGTGCGTAGCGTCACGCGTCAAGAACCTCGAAACGTCTTCATCGATCGCGGAATGCCGATGGTGCATGCATTATTGTCGGTAAATACGTATTGTCGGAGCTGTAAAATCGCGAAACGTGCGTTTTAGGTATCCACAATAATCGGAACGTGCCCCAACGTGCCCTCTCTTCGTCTCTCTCTCTCTCGTTTTTGTGACCGTTTCTCTCGTGGTTTCGCCCTTCCTCCCTTTCGCGCATATACGTGCCAGTCTGCGCGAGGGCACATATACAAAAAGGGGGCGCTGCGCGAGAAGGTACTGAGGCTAAGTGGAGAGTTTAGAGGGATTTCATTAAATCATATGGATTGGGGATAATGTATGTTATTGAGCGGAGCGTTCAAATCGCGCTCTATAAGTTGTAATAAGTCCAATTTTAGGGCCGGTCATGGGCCGGGTTTCGCAGTGGTTGTCGAACGATTCGGTCGCCCGCCGGCCGTCGGCTGCCAATTGGCCCGGGGCCGATACGGAATGACAGTCACTGGGACCGGCGAACCCGCCACTTACTCGTCAAACGGCCAGCCGGTCCGCCGAAATCACTGCCATTTAGATAATTTGTAATGAATAGGCACCACTCATTCCATGCCTCTACCCGCTTCTCCCTTTTCTCGTCTTCTTTCTCGTGCACGATCTGGGCCCCGAAAGTACGCGCCGGTCAAGTTGGCAATGACACCAGTAGAGTTTATCCAATATTTCATAGGTCGGCGTGGATGACGGTTCTGGGAAAGATGTAATAAATCGCGATAGAGAACGCGCCGCGAGCCCTCTGAGACCGACGAGTTTACCCGAGGCCACTTAAGAAAGAATTCGAGATTTCATCCTCGCCCGAGCGGGAAGGAATGACCTCGACGTGTTTAAATGGGTGTGTGCATTCACTCACAGAGAACGCCGTGGGCAGGCGCATAACGTGATTGTTAGATGCCGGAGTGAATCTACGTCACCCGAGTGCAATAAGATATCGCATATAGATGTCGAAATGTATTCGAAGAGAAAACATATCGATATCGACACCGCGTGTCGACATAACAAATAGCGGGACGACGTCGCATCGTACTTCGAGTTTTTCCCCGCGAAGACACGCGTCGAATGTACGCGGCATCGATCAAAAAACGTGACTGCGCATACATTATCGCGCCGTTGTCGACTAACGAGAAAGAGAGAAAGAAAGGGAAAGAATCGGTCGCGCTCGTCTTGAAAAATCGAGGATTCGGGGTGAACTATGAGGAATAATACTAGTCGTGCTACCACAACGTTCAATATCGAAATACATGGAAAATAAGCTCGATACAGTTATGCAATGAAACTCCGGGTCTACCCGGATCGGTGGTGTCTACCCGGGGTTCCACGGATTCGCGAGCGTATCCATCACAGTGGCTAGCTAAGGCGTCGCGCAAACATACGGGTCTAGCGGCGGACGCGCGAATCAACGCGCAGATTATATGCAGGGGCTACGCGCCGCCGCCTGTTGTGATTGATATTTGGTTAAGCGGCACGGCGATCCATCAAGCCTGCAAAAGCGCTCTTTATCCTTGGCTCGCCAGGAGCTACACGTCTCACCCGATTCCGGTGAAATCCGGATACATGGCCGCTCTTCCCCTCCCTGCCTTCCTCAGTCAGTCTTTGGTTCTCTCTCGTCTCACGGACCTTCTTGCCGTTTCCTCCCGGCCATTGCCGCAGCCACGAAAGGCGGAGGATGATTGATAATTGAATTTACACAGTTTCTTCACGAGAGGGTAGGGGGGAAAGGTCATAAAAACATCACGTTGCGTACGTTTATTATTTAAACGATAAACGTGATTCTAAACGCGTATGTATTCTGCTTGCAGATGTACCGAGGATGGAGAAATCACCGCTCCTGGCAAATGGATACAATCACCCACCCACGCACCTGAGTCACATGCAGTTCATGCAGCTCGGCGGACACCCAGGTGCAGGACACACCGCCATTCTGTCACCGGCCAGTCTGCCGCATCACCTGCAAGCGCAGGCACAGGCTCGGGCCGAGCAGGGGCTCAAGGTCAACCCGAATATGACCAACATGGAAGCCCTTGCGAGGTGAGTCCTCCCTACTTTCCTCTTTTGGTTCATCTCGTGTCGAGATGACGAGAGACCGCAAGACGATATTCCGGAAGCTGCGCTTCCTCGCAGCGGGAAACATTTTCATTAACTTCCTCCCCGAAGTTTACGAGCCGGAGACAAGTCTCGCGCCGGACGAGATGGTAATAGAGGCGCGAGAAGGGGGCAAGTCAGCGAAGAGCGGAACTCTCGTTCGGTACTTCTCGGAAAAGTTACAGTTTCGAGCTCTCTTTGTAGATTCCAGTTTCACACCTGCTTTGGCGTTAAACGACAGCTCATTCGGAAATTGGATTTATCTGTTCTCATTGCCTTACGGCGATTTATCTGGCCAGCGAGGCCAAAAGAATACGACTTTAAGAGGATTGGAAGAGACGGCGAAGCCGTGGAAATCCGAGGGGTCTTAGCACCACTTGATCTCTTCCTCCTTCTTGCGCCTCTCTCCTCGTTTACCCTAGGCCCTTCCTTCTTTTGTCTTCCTTCGATTTCGCTTCCACAGCTCATCATTTATTCGGCTTGGATCACGTTCCCCCGCCACGCGCATCAACGCGTCGATGATTAATCTCGTTTCCTGGATGTACCTACAATCAAATGAGTGTTTCGTAAATTTGTTGAATTTCAACTCATCACGCGAAGCGCGATTCGATTGTATATGACAAGTCGTTTGTTTCTGAAAATAATTAAGAGACATGATTTAATTACTGCGAACGCGCTTGGGGAATCTCTCGCGTTGTCTTAAGACGCGTTCCGTATGACGTTATTATTCATGATCTGGATCGACCTTGAGATTCTACTTGCGTTTAGGTCTACCCTCTTGTGGCGTTAGGCCATCTTTGAAGACACGAAGGCCTTCTTGGGAACGGCAAATCCTTGCCGCGTTACGCGTAGTCCCAAGACGAATATCGCGGCTTATTCGGCTTCGTGAAGTGTGTGGAGAACCGCGAAGAACCGAGGAGAAACGAGAGGAAGAGAGAGAGAGAAAGGAGTACCAAAGGAACAGTATCCTCGTCCTTGCTCGAGGGGGTAGACTGGAGGCTAATCCCGGCATTTGTTAACGCGTTTCTAATAGATGCTCTCGGTACATTCCCGCTCGCCGCGCGCCGCGATGCGCTCCCGTAGCCGACCGGAGCTTTCGAGGATACGGAGACTCGCCTTAATTTTCGATTACATCCGCTCCATGTAATTAGCCCCATACTACTAACTGTTACCCCTTTTGCTCGAGCTGTTTCGCTTTAGGCGGCGCACGCCCGGAAAATCGGGATTTAGCGGCAGATAGGATTTGATCATTTCTTCCTTTCGGTCCGGTTTTGCGATCGACTAACGCAGAATGATTTCTCGTTACCCCATCGAGCATATAATAACGATTGAAGACAAAGATAATATAAACGAATATAAAGCAAGCGAAGAGAATTAAAGAGATACTTTTCTCATCGCGCTGAGACTAGATCTTGCTTACATACATCGGATAAACTTGACAACGGCTGGGCAACGTTCTTAATGCGGAGCCAACACTCTGGAATTTTTAACGTGTCTCAATCTTTCTTAACGACGCAACGTGCGTCCGTGTGCGGTCGTAGCAACGTACAAGTGAACGTGTGCGTGTGTTCTAGCGGACGCGCGCGTACACGCATACACGCGGACGTGTATAATGACACGGCGAAGGCGGCGCCGCACGTTTCGCATTATGATTTCAGCGCTTTGCTTTTAATTAAAATGCAAATCTATCGCGGCGGAGGAGCGAGCGAGCGAGAGAGATCGGGAGGTAAGACGGATTACGTCTGGGGGCGCCACGACAAACACCGGAATATGATTAATTCAACGCAACCCCATCCTGGGACACCGACGCCACCGCCGTCACCGCGTCCACCCGCCATCCCCCTCTCCTCCTCTCTTCATCTCTGTCCTGCCTTGTCGCCACCCCTTGACTTGCCATATCTCCTTCTTCCCTTTGTCCAACTTCCCCGCCCCGACCTTTCGTCACCCCGCATGACCTCTCCGATCAGTTTCTACGGACGACACGTACGACTTTCCTCAGCATCTACCACTCGCTTTTCTCTTCCTCGCTTTTCCCCATCGACATCGAGATCCGATTTCCTGCCGTGCAAATACAGCGAATTATCAACGTAGATCCGTGGAAACCGTGTCAGGCGTATTGACATTAGATCTCCCGGAACCTCTCTTCAGGGTGATGTACTTGGATAGGCATTTTTTTTCAGAACGCGATCGATGCCATCTAATTTCCGTTTCATTTTTACATTGCGCAAACGAAGATCCGATTCTCCCCCTCATTAACTTATTCGTTACTTCCTCCTGTCTTTTTTTTTTTGCTTTCGCGATCCTAGGTCGCAAATTAACTCCGCTCCTGCCGCGCTGACATCTCTTTTTTAATCAGCAACATCAAAGGCTCTTCATTCCCGGTGCGTTCGGCAACGGTCGGAATCGCGTCGTAGCCGAGAGACGGGACGGGACGATGCGGAACAAGGATTCTTAATCAGGCATGTTCTCTCGCTCGAGAAGGACGTGCCTCGCGATTATGCGACTTCCACCACGATCGCGGGACGAACGCGTTTCTCCTTTCGTTTCCCTTTTGATTTGATCGCCGTTTTTTCGGCCGAGTCTTTCTTTTCCATTTTGTTCGTAACCGCCTTTTGTTTTGTGCTCCACAGGTCCGGGACGGTTTGGGAAAACTGCCGAGCTGCCTACGAAGATATTGTCAAACATCTCGAAAGGTAGGACATCCAAATCCGTATTAAAAAGAAAAGAGAAAAAAAGATGGAGGATAAAGATAATCGTGCCAGACCACGATCCGCGGTCATCATGTTTTCACGTTCAGAAATTTCGGGTGCGAGCGATAGCATCCGAGAGCGATGGGCAGGGGGCGGGGGTTCGCAACGCCGTTCAACCGTAAACCCGTAATTCCCGATTAGCCGGAAAAATCGCGCTACATCACAGACGGCAGCAAAAATACAGAACGCAGCACGGATAGCGGGTTCGATGACGCCAGCGGCCTAGGCCGCCGCTGCACTTCCGATAAATCAGTATTACCGGGGTAGCGGTATCGAGTTTCCGGTCGCGCGACAAGTTGAGTCCAGGCCTGACGTAGTAATGCCGACATGATTTGTATGGTGCGAGAGCTCGTAACCCCTCCGGCTCTTCCTCCGCACCGGTGTGCGTCCTATCCCTCTTCTATCCGCCGCAAAATCCATCCGACCGACCGACGGCCTCCGTTTCATCCGATACCAACACAGCCACCGCCGCGGCCGGAGAGCGAGCCACCGAGGTTTCCGCGTGATCCTAACCACTTGTCACTTCACGGCACGCAGATCATCGTCGCGACGTGCCCGTCCATCATTCGGGGATTAAATCATTCGAGTGCCTGCGAAATACTCGCGCCCGTCGAGCCATCGCTGCTCCGAAAGGGTTGGTTTCGGAAAGGGGACTTTGCACCCACGCTTCCTCGTCGACCTCGGCGGAGAGGGTGCGAAGCAGCAGAGGCTCCGCTTCATATTATTGCTCTCTTTTTCTCCTTTGAGCTCGTTGTCGCGTGCCTTCGCGAAAGACGAAAGGTTGCGAGATACGGGAAAAAGACGAGGGAAGAAGGGGCGCTACGTGCGTCAAACGGTATCTCGAAAATCTCCTGTTTCACCCTCGTCGAGAAGGTGGGTAGGTGCGAGAGGAGCAGGTTCTCGCGCCTCCACGAGACGGAGTCTGGCGGAGAGCCGTTAATATGGGGGGTGAAAATCGACACTTGGCCGTTCGAAACGTAATTTCCAATTCAAAGGCAATGACCACTGGTCGAGCCTCCGCCGCCAACCACTCACTCGGCTCCCGCACGCGCTCACCCGTCGCCTGTGCACCACCCTTTCTCTTTCTCTCTCTCGTTCTATTTGCTTTACCGTCGACCCCACCGTCGACTTCGTCAACCGGACAAACGCGTATTGTGATTTCAGCCTTTGACTGGTGGCCGTTCGATGGATATCGCAGGGGGTGGTAAATGGGCACGAGGCCACGGGGAGCGGATGTGGACGCTGCGAGCGAGTTCGAGGGGGAAGGGGGGCACGAGGGGCCGGGAAACGGACCGGAGTAGCGAGAGCGACGGGGGTGGTTTGCTGTGTGTGGAAGGGCGGCGGACCGGCGAGCGCACCGTGAATATTCATGGCGAGAACCCTAGACGAATTCGGACTTGTTGCGACTGACACTGATGTAAACCTTTGTTTATCCTGCGTGGCCCGCGCGTTCGTTCGTTCCCTCGAGATACGCGCCAGCAGCCGCGCAACCGAGGGCGATTCTCGAGTATTTAACTGCGAGTTAAATTCTGATTAATCGACGGCGCCGGCTTTATTAATTGTTTGTCCTTTTGATTTTACAACGTTCGCAGAACGCAGCCTGCGACCGAAGACTGCGTTACTCCTTCTGTCGTTTGTCTCACCCTTTCTCACCCCCCAACGCCGCCGTGTTTTAATCCCGATGATTTGTTCCCGCTAATCCATTTGATCTACTCGATCGGAGGAAAACTCCAATTTCCCCTTAAGTCTATCCCAACCAGAGTTCAGTCAATTAAATCTCATTAATTCCGCATCACGGTCAGTCCGTTTGGGTGGTCCGTGTCGGTGGTTTGGACACGAGACTTATCGGAGTATTTTTTTATATTTAAATAACGACCATCTCATTTCGCACATTCAAAAGAAAGGAGTAACAGCTTGCACAATTACAATTTTCACATCGACATCATAATTGCATCCATCGATCATTTTCTTCTCTCTCGTCATGAGTGATATCTATAGAATCGAATTTTGGATATATGTATATGTATATATATGACTGGCGGATAAGCAGCAGTCGTTACGAGCGGATGAAGGCGGAGAGACGCGCGGCTTCCATCGCGCTCCCTCGGCGTGCTGCGGCGGCGGCTCGCGCGTTATGAAGTAAGTAATATTAATGGTTCCCCGCAGTCAGAATGTTCGGTATCAATGCGCTAATGTCGGCTTCCTGGCTTTAAAACTACCCAGTCATTCCGGCATAATTCAGGCGCATTGTCTGTCGCTGTCCAACTACCATCCGCCATCAGTTTCTCGCTGCTTTCCTACGGGTTCCTTATCGTCAGGCATCCCCTTACGCGTTGCCTGCCTCCGCGTCTCCGTACCCGTCCCCTCCCGCGCCGTCCCGGTACCTTGTTCTCCGTCCGTCGTCTCTCCGTCCTCTCCGTCCTCTCTCTCTTCAACTTGGAGCCACCCTCCCCGCCGCACCCGCGACGTCATTAATTACGACGACGACGGC
This sequence comes from Crematogaster levior, assembly GCA_901521435.1. Taxonomy (NCBI): domain Eukaryota; kingdom Metazoa; phylum Arthropoda; class Insecta; order Hymenoptera; family Formicidae; genus Crematogaster; species Crematogaster levior. The sequence goes on along the minus strand of CABEGB010000858.1, from coordinate 190,280 downwards.
GACGACGTCCTATCGTCCAGGACATCTGCTGGAAAATAATATTCATAAAGTTGAGCCTCATCGTTACGATCGACTCTCTGCTTCCTTTCTCTCTCCTTCTCTTTTTCACCTCTCGTGAGTTGGTTTGCTTCCTCTTTCTCCTCGTCTTATCCCTTCTGCGCCATGCCAGCGAGATGACGTCGCCCATTTACATTTACGGTCATGGTTTCGTGGCTGCCGAGACCGCGTTCACAAAGAAGTACACCGACGAAACGCGTCGTAAGATATTTCACTTCTTGCCGCTTTGATAACCGCGCGTGATTACCGCCGACGTCGACGTCGAGTCGTATCTCGGGAATGGCACGATCGAGATTATCCTACTCATTTAGTATAACACTTAGCTTGATACGAAGATTCGTCTCAGTTCGATGCGCACGTTGGCGTTTTATCTGATCTGATTAATAAAAAGACTAAGAATTAATACTTGAATTTTCATAGAATGCAAAACGTAAATTGATACTGATAACAAGCACTTCTTACGAACGTCTGAATAATAATTATTTTTTAATTAAACTGTACATGTATGTGTGTGAGTACGGTACAATATCATGCAACATCATCCATTAACATATTATATTACATTTTAGCATTTCTGATTTATCATGTCCGGGGCTAACCGTTGTATTACAGTTCAGCAAACTATTACTTACAAGTAACTTGATAATAAGAAACCTTGCAACACGCCGTGTTCGCGCGAATTAGGAATTGGTGTTTATCACGTAACCGCGGATAAGCACAGGTCGAAAAAAAAATAACGTATCTCAAAATCGATCCCGGCTGTCAAACGATCGGCTCGTCTTGTCTATCGCCGCGCGACGAGCGCGGCGAAATGGTTAATTCGACTCGGCGATCACGCCAGATAGCTTCTCGCTCTCTTACCATCGCGAGCGGCACGCTAATTGCGTTCAAACGAACTGTCAGCACGCGGACAGGCACACGGCGCAAACACCTACGGAGTCACTATAGTTACACGAGCGGCACACGTACGGCATCAACGCGACGTATGCGCAAATACGCGTATTGTGATTAATACCGTTTACGCGGCAACCGGTCCGGGCTTCGAGCTGTCAGCATGCCACCACGAGAATCCCCATAATTACGTGATGCGCCGCGACGCGACGTTTTCCGCCTTGTCCGCTTAATCGCGCGTATATATCGAACGCGAATTCAAACTACCGAAGGTCATCTGCGATTGTTTCTCTCTCCGGCGGTTACGTCTTTTAATTTATTCCCTTTTTTTATATTCTTATAGTTGTGACTGATTGTCGCGATTAATTGTTACGACGTATTATTACGTTGCATTAGCATGATTGCTCCGTTGATTATAGTTTCTCTTTTATGAATAATCGGCGAGCGCATGCGTACGAATTATCAGAATGTCGACGGAGGAGACCGTTCTCGCGTCTTAACGTGCACACATGGAGGACTTTATCCCGGCGAGATCGCGAGATGGCAAATTGCGTCAAAGTAAAGTAAATTATGCGCGAGAATCGCTATGCGATTATCCTGGTGCTGACAAAGCCTGCGTTAGTCACGCTATCACTCTCGTTCTACCGTCTCCTCTCCGGCGCGCTGTTCCGCTGTATCGTTCCTCGATTCTACTCACTATGCCCACCCGGTAATTTCACGACATAATTTTCGCGTGTAATTGCCGGTGTGCGGGCGCGATTGACTGGGCAATTACTCAGATATTTAAAGAAACGCGATCTGCATCTCGTATTCAAGAGAGAAAGAGAGAGGGAAAGAGAGAGAGAGAGACGAAAAGGATTTAGGGTCGCCTTAATTTCACGAGAGCGGTTCGAACCTCGGAGCAGGTATAAAATCCATCATTAATTGCTTATACATATATCCTTCGCCTGATCACCTTCGATCGCTCTTCGTCGATCGATTATGTCTGACGTTTCTGTGATCTAATCCCAGCAACAGACGACAATTAAAAGACGCCTGGCGATTTTTTTGCGCGACCTCTTGTAGCGTCGTCGTCGTAGTTCGCGTGATTCAAAGGTGGATCCCGCACGGAAATCGACGGACAGCACGGATGGCCAGTCGAAAAACAATTCGATTCGCGACAGCCGGCCCGGTTAGCTCGAGTTCGGCGAACTTGATCAATCGGCGGGTCCTTCTCCGAACCGATTATCGGCCGCTTATCGATGATGGCGCTCTCTAAGGACATAGGGGCGATCAAGTTACGTCATGATCTTGTCGTGACCGGACGGTCGTGAAGGTCCCTCATATCCTCCGAGTGATGATAATGGATCGATCATCCCTCTCGATGGGACGATGCCGCGCATACGTCCCGATTGATCGCGACGCGACGCGGCACGAGAGGAATCGTAAAAGTCGCGCGTCGATCGAGAACGCTGAGCGAGAGAATAAAGGCGGCATGGGACGGATTAATGGGTACGCGCGAGTAATGAAAAGTGATATAAAAGCGGATTCTAGTAGCTTGAGAAAGGAGGAAGAGAGAGAGAGCGCGAGTTGGGAAGAAAGAGTACACGGACTAACGCGCTTGTTACATCAACGGTAAATCTTCCGACTCGTAAACCTCTCCGGCCGAGCGAATGGAAGTCGAGGTAGTCGCGCCTTCTTGAGGAGAGACGACAGGCTTCTCCCGCGGGGAAAGAAGGTGAAAAGAACAGGAAGAGCCCGGGAGAGAGGGCTGAGTGACATTTATTTTATTAACTCGACTAAATTATTTATCGACCGGACGTTGCAGAAAGTGCTGTGACATCGTTTGTCCGAAATGATAATTAATCCCTCAACGGCTCGGGGAACGCTCGCCGACGACAACGAGTCACTTTTATATGCAAATACTTTGCTAATATTATGCGGCATTTTGCTGGGAAGTAAAGGAATTTTGATGGATGCAATAAATAATAGAAGCAGATTATTTTTTGCGAAATAGCGTTACGGTGATAATCTTTCTTGGACAGCGATCGCTTTTTCGAGCGATTATTTACGTCGAAGATACAAGCGATGAAAACGCTCGCGGCTGCACGAGGGATAGTGGGACCGACGATGAGTATTACGGAGATCGAAGGGAATCATCCGGTGGAGAGAAGGAGTAGGGGAGGTGTCATGTGTTGCGCCAACGTGCATTATTAGAACGTACGTCATCGGCCGGTAACGAGCCAAACCGAGCAAACTTTGGCGACTTCAACGCGTCCACGTCGTCGTTGTCGGTCTCATCGGTGCCCCGACAAAATGATGATTAATTAAAAACATAATTATAGTCGCGCCGTCCGCAAACATGTCCCCCGGATACTCCTACCGGACACTAATGTACCGTGAAATTGTCATCCTCCTTAGTTCTCCACAGTATTTTTTCCCACTCTTCGCTCTCGTCTCGTTAAGCCGCCGTCTTTCGTCGGATATTTTCTCAGCTAGACGCTATTCGTGTCGCGGCATCGGCGGCGCTGACTAACGAGCTTGCGATCGTCGTCACGTCGTTTGTTTTATTTGCCGTTGAACGCACCGTCTGAATGAGACCACCGGCGATGCTCGCAGTTAGTCCGTTAACGCGAAATTTGAGACACACGTTTCCTCATTTTTTATTCGTTTGTTTGAAGAACGGATAATAAACTGATTCAAATGGTTTAGAAGAAGTATACTTAATTTACATCGCTTGTGCATCAAATACAAGCTTCTTTACATTTTATCGCATTCGTACGATTCTTTATTTGTGATTCTCTATCTCGTTTTCTCAGTTAAAATTTAATTGAGATGTCCATCTATAATTGTTTATAACCCTCATGTACTGTAATTAAAAAGTAAACCAAGTGACTTTGACGTTAAAACATCTTTTTTTTTTTTTCATCATATTTCATCTCGTCGGATTTTTCGCGCGAAATCGCGCGGCCGGCCAAGATATATTGTTATTAAATGGTTCCCCTTCGGCGCCGCACATGTCGGTATATTACGTAGTGCGAGATTCTCCGGACACGACCGAGGGGTTACACGCGCGCTGTACTCTTATTTATACTCCCGCGACATGCGATTCCTCGCTACTTCCGGCGAACGTGTATCTTCCGCGTGTATCTTCCGTTCTCATCTCGACGTGATTTTTCTCTCGATTCAGCCCTCATATAGGTATTCTATTAGTTTCACAAAAACTTGTATAAATCAGGGTGAGAATCGAAGTTTCGAACGAATCTCGTTGAAAAACGTACAACGTAAAGTCCTATAATAAGAGAGGCGCGAACTGTACCCCCACCTTGCCAACCGCCGTCATCTTAGGCCCGCATTAAATTCGCATGTTGTGCTTAGAGTATCCTATAATCAAGAAGAGGTTAGGTTGCATATATGTATACTATGAGCACAAATAAGGATCTCACAATATCAGTATGAAGTCTCCTCTTGTTATTTAACAGAGAAAAAACATTTCTACTTACCGTGATTACAAATGTGCATTTATTTACATTGTATGTAAACAACACACGACACATGGGTTACGTGGAACCTTGCGGGCCTAACATGGCGGCTACAACCAATCAGGAAGTAAGAACAAGATCGCGCTTCTCTCATTTTACTATTCTAGTACAACGGAGATAAGAAATTAAGGAGGTTGAAGCGCGCGGAGGTGGCGATCCGGAGGAGCGGTCAACGGGGACGGGGCGGGCGAGCGGGAGCGGCAGGCGGTTAATTGAAAAGCGGCCGGAAGGGCGTCGTTAAATAAACCGCGGACGAACGTTCCTGCGGTTCCGCGGTACTACCCATTCGCAGCCTCGGTTTCACTGGCACTTTTGGTAATGAACTAATATTTGCAGTGTCCGTCCCGCGCGGGGGCGCGCGTTTCCGCTCGCGCGTGTGCGCGTACCCTTACGTACACGACCGTGCACACGGGCATCGGGCATGGAGGTGGAGGTGTGTGGACACAATCGTCGGCGTGTTATCAGCGACCCTTCCGTAAATACGCGCTTGGCCCCGCGGGGTCACACACCATCCTCTCCTCGCGCTCTCTCTTTCTCTCATCCCTCTTCTTCTCTCGCAAACGGCGGTGCACATGCATGTGCGTTGCCGTCGATGCATGCGCTCTTGCCCGAGAGCGCGAGAGCGAGAGCTGTTTCGATATGCATACAGATCAAATAGCTCCGTGTGTGCTTTGCATTCCCGACGATTGCGCCCCCGAAATCAGATTCTTCTGCCTTCGTCGTTCACATTCTCCCTTCCTTCAGGGCGACCCCGCGCGCTTTGATCAGCGTGACGTTTTGCATGCACGAAACGCACGATGTCGTGCATCGCGTTCTTTCGAGATCTCCAGGCTCACGTCTAATAATTCCTCACAGGAAACTTATTTAACAAAAGCTTAACGTGAAATATTAAAGTCCTACTGATAGCTGAAATAATTTTTGTTGACAATACAATTTTTTTTCTTAATAAATTGTTTTTCCCATTTTGATTATTTTTTAATGTCACATCGTGTTTGTCCAGTCTATCTCTCAGGTTTGCAAAAAGATCTTAAAATTAAAAGAAGGAAAATATAATGAACTTAGAGGAGGGAGAGTGTAAATTCTCCCTTCTGCGCGACGGTACTTCCTGCGCGTGACAGCGCGACGAAAAGAGAAACGGAGTTCTCTCTGCTTCGGTGACAAACGAGCCGAAAGTGGCAGCCACGGTCACTCGACAAGAATAATCGTTTTCCAATTGAAATCCAATAGCAACTTGGCATGTGACTGCTGCGACGCCGCCATCGTCCCTCTCTTATGTCCTCGCGTCCCCCACATTGATCAACGCTTCTAAAATGTTTTTGACATCGATTATGAAGATTATCGGCACCGGGAACGCTTTCACCGTCGTCGTCCTGCCTTCACCACGAGACGATGGAGGATCGCGATCACTCTCGGGAAAGCACTCTCGGGCCAGCGCCTCGTCGTTGCAAAAAACCAGACTTTTCGAGAATTTAAATAATATCCTTTTATATTTTCTGTCGTGCACGGGCTGCACAAGTAGGGGACATCGCGCTCGTACGTTTGCGCGTACGTCGGCCGTCATAAATCCAGCCGGGCGCGCTATGGGAGAGAGAAAATCTACAATTCTAAAGCTTTCCATAAAACACTCGACAAAACGCTTCGCCCGCACTTTTCGAGTGGCCACCGAGCCCTCCATCGTCGCCTCTCTTCCTCCTGCTGTCCTCCTTGTCCCCCTCCTCTTCCTCTTTCTCTTCTACCTCTCTTCCCCCGTTCTCTTCCGCGCTTCCCCTCCCGCACACCACGAATCTGTTGAAATATGTAAAACCGTGTAACCTCTTCAATTTACATAGCCGCGTTCCGCATACGCGGAGTGGCTGCCGCTCGTCGCGCTAATTGATAATTCCGCGTACTCTCCTTCTCACGAGATACCCGCCTCCCCCGGGCTAGAAAATTGCGCGAGCACCACTCGCCAGCCAAAGCAAACAGTGTCGAATCGTGGCTGCTTGGAATCGTTGAGCATTACTGTTCGCGAACACGGTTGGAAAGATCGACTTTCTCTCGTGTTTCTCGAGGCCTTCCTGCTACGTGGAATCCGAACGCGGATCTATTGATTTCCGATGTTAACTCTCGCGTACGTGCCGATCACATGGCAAGAAAAATCTCCCGATCGCTCAGAATTCTGGTATACAAAGATGCCTTCCTTTCGCCGCGAGATATCTTCTCGTCGGAAACTCGCGCTTGAGAAGGGAAAAAATTCTCTCTGAAGAAATTGTTTCGGTAGTAACTAACAGACGGAGAGCTCGATAACGACAAGAAGAGAGCGGGAGTGCTCTCGAAGAGAAAAAGAAAAAGGACAGGAGATGATGATGATGAAGCAAATGCCTTCGGACGTTGTCTCACGTGATAGACGTCTATCATCGAGCACGACGAAAGCTCAACATCGCGAGGCGACACATAAATATATATACGTCTGGACGCGCTGTGTTGATGTAACTATCATTTTTTCTCCTCTCATCGCCGGTAATCGCGGTCGCTCGTTTCGTTTTCGCTTCCCTCTCTTCCACCGCTATCTCCTCCTCCTCCTCTTCCTCTTCTTCTTCCTCTTCGTTCTTTTTTTTTCACGCAACGCACAACACCACGCGTGATCCACTGCGACGGCACGCCGTTGCCACTGGTATTTCGGAGCTCGCTGAACAAACAAGCGCCGATAAAAGTACCGGGAGTATACAGTACATCTGGAAGTAGGGATCATCAGTCACGGCGCATCTGCGAAGCACTCTAGTTCTCTCTTCTGCTCTCTGTCCCTCTCTCCGTCTTTCTATACGTTCTTCTCTATCCGTTCCTCCCTCTCTCTCTCACGCCGATGTCTCGAAAACGCTCACTCCTATCCACTCCCATCGCGAGCTCTAAAAACCATTTGTCATCGCCAGCGTAAATATGCTACCGAGCGAAACGTGCATTCGACTTGCCTTCTCTCGCGAGAAATCGGAGGATTATTCTGGTAGTTTGACGCGTCAGCGTGAAATGTGATTTTACAAGACTATGGAGTTCGCTACGAGGAAAAAAAGGATGATCCCCCGTTTTATGAAATAGAATTTGTTTTTGCACGCGTCAAATTGTTAAATTGTGGCACGACGATGAATCGATCTGTTTAGGAGCTCACGATGAAATACACGTCGATCTCATAATAACAAGAAGGTAAAATGAAATCGCGCAGGAGACGCGAAGGAGGAAAGCGAAGAAAAACGCGTTGGGTGCGGGCGCGGGGCTTATCTTTATTTAGTGTAACCACACGTCCGCGCTCGGGGGAGTACCTTAAAAAGTTCGTCTAATAAAACTCCACGGCCATTTGTCAACGGGGGTGCGTAACCGCCCCGGGGGCTGCTCAAATGTATGTAAAACACATCCAGTCGACGTCGCGGCTCGTGAGGCCGTAACCGCCCGCGTCTGATGGCCTGACATCTAAAATAATAAAAGTTGCCTTCGTCATTTGTCAACGCTTCCTCTAAGGAGCGACACGGCGAGTCCCTCCCCGCCACCTCGTAATTTCGCGATGTCGCAGCTGCGGACGCGTTTACCGTCAGCCTTTCCCTTCTTCACCTCTTACGGAAGACGTTACAACGATTTCGAGTGTTACGGACTCCCTTAATTTTACGGAGAGTCGTCTACCCCACCATCCCCCATGAAGGGAGCGTGCTATTCTCGTTACCCCTCGCAGAATAAGAATTTGAACGAACCGACTTAATGCGATAACGCGCGCGACACGATGACGTGAGCGTTGTAAAAAGAACAAGCAAGAAGTATTCATCTCCGCTCGGTTACTTGAGTGTCTCTGCCCGAAATTGTGATACTCTCAGAGACATTTTTTAAAAATTTATACTAAAAAATCTGTTAAAAAAAAAAAAGAAAAAAGTACGTACCAAGTACATACACTTGCGTACACTTTTAAATGTTTTATGTACTTTGCGTATACCTTTTTCCTATTTAAAAAGTTTTTTAATGATTTTATTGCTTTTTGTAAATTTAAAAAAATTGTATTAAAAATGTATTAACATCTAAAATCGTTTCAAAATAGATTGACGTATTCTGTATCCCTCGTATAAAATGATCAATATAAATGATCATTTTTTTACATACATGCATGAAGAATCTAAAATTGTCAAATTTTTTACATACCTATATCCTGAAAAATCTGAAATCATTAAAGTGACACTTTTACGGATTCTCAAGATTGATTGTACCAATTATATTCGGATTGATCGCAATCGAGAATTTGTATCGACATTATGTAGTAAAAATGTCAATAAATTTTTTATCTTGATTTTTACTTCTTAGATATTGAAATCCAAACTTTGTCAAAGCGAAAAACCCCAGATAATAAACTCCAGATATCTACTTGGTAACGCCTCGACAATGCAGTGCCGTAGCTACACGACCGGTACCCGGTACATCCGGTAATTCTTTTTTATGTTACTTGGCGTCGCGACGCTCACCGCTTCACTTAATGCATCTATGTATAATATATGTATATACACGCATATGTATTGTATGTGCCGTCTCTTGAGTTTTTCTCCCTTACTATAATTATCTGCCTCTTTGAATTATATCGGACAATCGCGTGAGCTCGCGTTAAAGATTATTTACGGTCGAACGCGCTTGCATACATATGCATCGACACCGTGCACAGACGACGATCGAAACTTTGTATACCCACGTTTTACGATACGTAGACGTTGGCTTAATTAAACCACGCGCACATGAACGGTTTCCGAGGAGGCCGGAGCGGCTCCGTAAGGAACGTCTCTCTTCGTCGGCGCTTCGGGTATCCGCGGGGATACCCAAGGTGACGCAAAACAAGGCGTTTCCGTACTTTATGCTCGTCCGCCTTAATCCCTCGGCGATGGGAAGCGAGAGAAGAGAGGCGCGACGCGGCTTTAAAGTGAAATAATAAATAAAATAATATATCCCGCGTCCCGGTGCCGACTCGTGGACGGGGCAATAATCTAGGAGAACGAATGTGCCAGACGACTTTTATGAAACGATCCGAAGGGGCCTTCCTCCGCCGCAGCCCTTTTACGCGCGTGTGTAGCTGAAAAATAAAATTCTAACCCTTTCTCCTTCTCGAGGGAGAGACGCGTGGGAGGGACAAGAGAGAGAATGGGGAAGGGGGGAGGGAGAGAGGTGGAACTGACGGAATAAAACCGACCGCTGAACACCAGGGGCCGACAATAAAATTGTCGTAAACCATTCGCTCGAGTAATGCACCTGCTTGGCCGGTGTATTGCACCACTGTTTCTTTCTAATGTCCATCGCGATTCGTCGATAGGACAAACATGATGACAGCTAAAAGATATCGATCGTTGTAAGCATCACGTGTGTCAAATTCATTGAACGGATCACGTTGAGTTTCGAGTCGCGCGATAAAAATAACAATTTGTACGTTGTACACGATTTAAATTTATTTATACGTATACATTACATTGTAAATATGATTTATAAAATAACACGCGTCGTCTCTTGTTACACGTAATCTCCGCGGAAATAACTTATACACGTTGTCCGATAAAAATGTATACGCTTTTTTCTCTCGTCTGTAGAAAAGGAAAAAAGGGGCGCATTAGTTCGGGAATGGAGATCGTTCCTGTTTTCCATCGCGGATAAAACGCGGGCGAGCCTCGTGGAAAATCTCGGGCTGTCCATAAAGTCGACCTCACCCTCGGTGGCGTGTCGTTTCTGCATTGAAAGAATGATCGAGTACCCCGCACGCCGAAAGGGCGAGCGAGCGAATGCGCCCGACCGACCACCATCAACCGGTGGCGTTTGAGTGTAACCGCGCGCAGCACTCGCTTATTCCAGTTTATTTTCAAGTAACCCTTCACATTGCGCTAATGTATTTCTTTTAAGCCGCCATTCACGCCGCCCGACATTTCAATCCGGTCCATTCAGCGTCCGCGTCCGCCCGCCCCGTCTTTCCGTGAAACACACGGCTGATCGATCTAACCAACGCCGCGCGTCAATATTCACACGACTTAATCCATTCCGGCGAGTGACTCGTCATCTTTTTTTCTTCCACCTCCCCTCTCTCGCCGCCTTTCCCTCGCTCTCTTTTACATATTTCCCATGCGTAGTCATTTTGCGATACAGTCGCCGCTTTCTTCGTTGATTAACCGTTGATAACGCGGATTAATAGACAGAATACAACCGAGCTACACGTTTTATGAAGTAGGTAATTAATAGTAGATAATTCAACAATGACTAAAAATTTATTTGATGATTTTATTTATGCGATTCTTTTTGAGGCAAGTAGAAATTTTAATGGATGTGCCATGGCGAAATATTTGGTATAGTTAACGAAAGAGAGCATTGAGAAAGAGCATGGTACTTATATAGGGTGAGAGGGTTTGATCGGAAGATAAAAGTCCATTGCTGCGTTCGACGTTATAATAATCCAAACGTGTACGACACGCAGTGAAAAGGGGTTACACTGCATTCCTGTTCGTTTCGATGTCTATAACGCGCCGACAAAGGGGTTCCGCCGATTGCGCGTGGGTTCGTTTCGACCCTGTGGATCGCTAAATATTTCATTTTGCATCCCTCGAAACGTTTAATCTCGATTCAGGTATCGCGTGTATGTAGTTTCGCGCGATTCACGCAGGTGATTACATAGGTGGATCTCGATTTGTTTTTGGTTCATACGTCATCCCCTTAAGGGATATACACGAGGGAGTATCTTGTGTATCTTATTTTTTACTGCAAAATAGGATACAGCAGACTAGGTGATATGAACCTCGACGAGATGATTTATGTTACGGGAGATTTTTTTATTTCAAGAAGAATTCAAATTAATCCTAAAACCTTAAACATGAGTAAAATTTATCAACTTTTTAAGTGAAGTGAATTTTAAAGAAATATTTATTTTATTTTTTTTATATTATAACTTTTTTCAACTTTATTTAACCGTAAAAATATGAAACAGAATTATCTTCCTCGATGTTTTCTACACCGATTTAAAAAAAAAAGTATTGAATTTCGATCATTTTTCCGAGAGTTAAATGAAAATGCGCTAGGTAAAATTCATGTCACGTTTAAGGTTTAGATGTTTAGGAGTAATTAAAATTTTCGTCGTGCGAGAAAAAAAATTGTATTCAATATACGGTGATAAAATAACTTTTACCATGACGAATATGTAACGAAGCGTAGATATAGAAATGCGGTCATATTCCTGACTCTGATCGGACATCGCGAGGAGTTTCATTATTCGGGGCTGCGGTAGCTCCGTCTTTCTCATCCCACTGCCCTATCTTCGTTTACATTTATGATTTAATATGATCGTCCATTGTTACGTCCCCTTCGGCTATACCGTCTCCCTTTCTTCCCGTACAAATATCTCGCTTTCTATCCTCGTTACCTATGTAATTTGAACGGGCTTTATTGTTGCTTCTTGCCGGAAGAATGTCTACCATTTCCCCCCTTTTCGGTTTCATCTCTGCCTTTCGCCTTCTTAACTCGTTAGGCATTTACTTTCCGCCTTTTCTTACCACGTACTGAATTTTTTTCGTACGATCGAAGATGCCCCTAAATAACACGTTATTCTTGTATTAAAAAAAAGATTCTCTGTGATAATTAGAGTACAAATTCGAAATGACTGGTGTTAACTACCTAGTTAAAGGAAAGTAAATCGCGGTTAAATCGGCCGACACGCAGCGTAACAAAGGCGGCGCAAAGGGACGGTCGTGCGCGGCATATTAAATTCACACAGAATTCGACGAACTTTTCACCGGAGCATTATGGGTCGGCTATCTGGATGATGTAGCACCGAAGTTGGGAAGACTTTTCCGAGCTTCTCCCTTTCTCTTACTCTTTCTCTTCTTCTGCCGGTCATATCTTTCCTCTTATCTCTCTTTCCCTCCCCTCTCTCTCGCACTTTTCCTTGCTCCCCTCTCTCTAGGCACAGCTTCCAGGGTAGCAATCTTTTATTATTAGCGCAGGCTTTACCAGACAATGAAACGAAAGGAACGGAATATGATATTGTAGTACAGAGGCCTGTCGGAAAGGGAAGCTATTGTCGGTCTCTTTGAATTTTAAAGTCAACGATCGATACGGCTCGGGGGATGCGCCTTTAGCCATGTAGCCATATAAACCGCTTCAGTCCGCCTCCTGTCTCACCCTCCCGTTCCACCTACCCATCGTGTGCTCATCCTTCGAGGTCCCTTCACTGCCACCGGCTTAGTCCTGGTTCTGTTTATTCGGGCTCACCCAATACGCGATTCCAAGCGAGAAACCACCTTCCTTCGATTCGCTGTATTTTTTTCGCCGCGAAGGAGGTATGCCATTCGCTCGGGTGCACTTTCCTTTTTATGATTGCGAATAATGATAGTTCGCCTACTACTTATGATAATCCGGAGGAAGTTTGAGCAACAAGTCGATGCAAATTAATAACGAGAGATATCGATATCCTGATTAATGCAAAAAGTAAATCGTCTGAGAAAGGAAACGCGGTGAGTGTCGATACTTTAATGCGGCACGGTAAGCGTATCTATTCGCGCGCGAGCAACAACATCTCCTTCTCTCCCTGCGAGAACGGAGATCGCCGTCACCAAATTGTCGGCGGACTAATGATAAATTGCGCCCTCGGCCCTGCGGAAACGCCCCACCCGTACGAGCACGGCGCACGGGGAATCAAATTGCAATTTGTTATTTGTAATTCCGAGTGTCGCTTAATATACTCCCGGCGCTCCCACCTTCCCTTCGCTCGCTTGGATGGCGCGGAAGGGTTAGAAATTAAGCGTAGGTTGATGAGAAAGCGCGAAGGTGCGAGGTGGAAGGGTGCGAGTGTCATCTTGTTTGGTACTAATAAACGGTGATTAAGTGCGCATCTCCTTTATTTTTATTGTATCACGTGCACCACGAAAGTAAATGTCGAAACGTGAAACTGCAAATGGCGCGTCGTGCTTTTAAACGGAGGAAGATAGTTGCTCTCCGATTGTCTTCGCGGCGATTTCAATCTTTTTGCTTGTTATCTTCCCACTTTCTCCGTCTCTCGAAACGATTTCCATCGAAGAATTGACATAGGGAGAGAATCGTCGGTTGAGCAGGCAAATATTCGATTTTGTCTATTCAATTTTCCAGAAAAATGACGCGGCCGCCATCCCGGGACCCCTCTCCGCCCTTTCAACCAAATATTATCGCTGGAACTCGAATACGGCGACGAGAGCGGGAGTCACGAAGGAACAGAATAAGTTCGATCAGTCAGAGGGTGGCAGTTACCGTTTCGGTTATGGCTTTCGGAAGCGTCGTCGAATCCTATTCTTGCGCAAACCCGATAAGGGCCCTTTTACGCGTATATTTTTGCACACGCGTCGTCTGCACCTACGTATGTCGTCGTACGTATCTAGAAAGCGAGATGAGAATATATCACGGTTTACCGTATCATCCATATATCAATCAATTCCACTTCAGAAATTTTTTTTTAATTAAAAAAATTAGAGAAATTTTTCAGAAATTAAAAAAATCTTCGAAATGGAATTTATATCGAATTAATAGAATTAATATCGAATCGCGGAAGAGGGAAGTCGAATAATTTGGTGTAGATTATAGAAAAGCTTGTCACGCTGTGCGATACTGAAAATTGACACAGAAAAAGATATCGGTTTCAATATTCGAAAAAGGACCGTCGATATCATGGTTGCACTATGTAAGAGCACTTTTCCGTTTCGTGTCACGCGAGAACAAAAAGTCTGCCTCGCGCGTGCGATCATCCCTTGCGCCGTGACTTTCGATTTTTTTCTCACGGTATATTTTTCTTGAATATACTCTGCCGGATACACACAGGGGGGCAAGGTACAGCGGGTTTGGCTGGCGGCATCAGTGGCTGCGGCGAGGGGATCGGTATCCGTGAGTTTATTTGCGTTTTGCCTGCCGGCTGAGCATCGACGCGTTCAGGAAAGCCAGGGAGCGATCGAATGGCGGAGACTTATCGCCGTCAAACGTCGAACAGAGGATCGTGCGCCATGCTACGACAGTCCCCTCCGTGCGCATCTCTACTCGGCCTTGGGGCGACGAATACGAAAAGGGGTAAATCGGAATGGAATTATTTATGTGCGCGCACGTGGTTCTAATACACCGTCTAATCGATAGAACATCGAGAGTTTTAATAATCTTCCTGAAAGATCGACTCGCTCATCCCCTCGATGTCATCGATTTTAACTTCCTGCGATTTCTACGGATCTTATCGTACTCTTTTTTTTCTTTCTTTCGCACAAATGTTCAGATATTGGATTCTTCTCGAAATAAGGGGATTATTACAGTCTGTCGATACGTCGGCTCAGCAAACGTTCCTTATCAGCTTCTCTGTATATTGAAATGATGTAGCTTCGATGTAGTTTCGTACGACGTAAATCTGAATAGCGGATAAGGTTCACGAGAGGATATACAAGCTTTCGGACGTACAGTACTTTCCGAAGGGTATCGAAGATTTTTTTTCTGTGTTACGAAACGGAGTCCTCCCGTTTCGCGTGAAAGTGGCACGAGAACAGTGGCGGGTTAGGGCACGTAAAAAGAGTCCACGAGGGACTGGAATTGGGGTAAAAACGCCCCGGCGATTCAGCGCGGCGTGAAACCCCCGCAGATTGACTCTATCTGAAACCGCGATAAGCCCCATCACGTTCTATCTTTCTTTCTCTCTTCCCCCTTTACGCCCTTGCCGATCTCTGTCTATATGTGTATCTTTTTTTTCCGTTACCGTGAAGACGAGAAATCCCGTAACGACCATCGATAGTCCTTAATCGGACGATCCGCGGAACCCCGGCTTTCTCATTGCTGGAAAGTGATTTTTATTTTCTACTGATTCTAATTTATTTCGACTTTTATGGACGAGAACGCGTCGCGACGCACACGCATCCAAGATTGCAGTCTCGTACGCACACAGATTGCACGCGTGCGTGCGTCCGCAGTCTCGCGTTCAGACCCGAGGGGTTGGCCCGCGGTTATCTCTCCGTTACGCGTTGGCAGGCATATGCTGCCCCCGATGCTGCTTTCCAATGGGGTGGTGCGTGGCACAGGACGCGCGGAGGCAGGGCGTGTAGGTCATAATTTTCAGATTTATGTACAAATGTTTCTCTCGCGCGCGCGCGGGTCGGGTGCGGAGCGCGTTCCTCCGTGGGGAAGATGCCTATCGTAAAGTTTCGCGGAGAATTGAAAAATGCTCTCGAGGCTTTTTCGCGCGGGCGATGATGGAACGCGGGGTGGATCAGCCGCGGCGAGAAAGCCGCCCTTTCACATTCGTGAAATGACGAGGGAGATGGAAGGGGAGAGGAGGAGAGAAAAAACACGGCGAACCGTGGCCTGCTCCTCGACATCGTCGCGGCTGCCGCGTCTTTTTCCGATGCGCCTTAAATAAAATGCGGGAAGAGAAACGAATCGGGTAACGATCGGGTAGTTTCGCGATTGGTATTCTCTCTCATTTCCACAGCTAGAGTACTTTACGAGAGACCATAAAAGCGGCGAGTATAAAAAGCGGTTCGTTAAAATACAAATTGGCCGTGTTACGCGTTGCTTAAGCTACTCGTACGTACGGATGGCACGGATACACAAGCGCGCACGTACACATACTTAGTGGCAACACAACGAGGTACATTCCTCGAGAATCGGGCGGGTCCGTTTCATAATTCAGACCCTTTCTAGGCACCCCTACTTCGCATACCCCCGAACGTCATTTCTGATGTATGACGCATAGTACCGGTGCACTCAAAGTACTATCTGTTAACGAGCTCCTCTACTCGGGGCTTGTCTTACGCATTACACTTTATTACGGAAACCTAATATCTTCTCTGCTGACGCTATCGCTCTGTCCAGTCGTTTGTACAGTACATTAAATATTAACAGGAGGTAGTGTTACGTAAGAATATTATTCGGTTATTTTGATTACTCTCTCGTATCTCGTGGATTCTCTCGTGTACAAATGTAGCCTACCAAAAAAACAATTTATTTGCATTTATTCATCTTTGACAAACATCTTTGGTGAATCGTCCGTTTATACTCTTAAGATTTTTATATCTTGTAAAAATCTCAGTTAATTTAACACGTCCGGAATCACGAGATATGTCGGCGCGCCATGCGTGCGCACGTATCGTCAGTCTTTCAAACAGAAGGTTTCCAACAGAAGGTTGATTATAGATTTTCGAGTACACCAGCCAATCGTTTTGTCGAGGCGCATAATGTTAGCCGGCCTTCTTATCTCGCATGTAGGAGCACGTGTAAACGACCGGTCCGACCGCTGCGTGCGTACACGCGAGGACGAGTGGAACCGCGAGCGAAGCTTGCGTGGGTCGCGTTTAACGAAAGAGATAGCATCGTTTTGATCTCTCTTTACATTCCGTCCTGCTTTTCACTCTAACTGCCGTTCCGACGGTTACAAGTTACTCTCTTCGGACTCTCGGACCGATGACAGAAAGATCGTCCTCCCACACCGTTCTCGCGCCACCCCGCTTCCCAAAAATCATCGCCTTCTGCATTAACATTCCTGTTCGTCGAATCATTCCGACACGCTGCTAACCAACATCGCTATTTGGTATGTGTATATTTCATTCGTTTACGTTTCCCGTAATTCTAATGCGAAATGAATGAATATTCAATATTCTCACGAGAAACTGTTGCGACCGTTCATGTTAAGTCCTCCCGGCAGGATCGTCCTCTACAGAATGAATTAACAAGGTTCTGTGTTCTCCCGTCGAAATCCGAGGCGAAACGACCGGGCTGTTGAAACGGTCCGAGAGTCGTTTGACTAAACAGCCGGTTATCTCGTCGCTTAATCAGCATTGTCTCCTTAGCACCCCCGGAACGCGTAGGTCGGTATCCCACTGGCGGGAGGAGGGAAAACGCGGCCGAGCAGCGTCGAAGACGGTGCATGCCCCCGAGGAAACAATTTAGCTCAATCAACATTTCTAGGCGAATCTCGGGCGTCGTCTAATTAAACCGCTGTCCCGCGCGAGGATAAAGTCGGAGGTTATCGCCATCGTCGTCGTATCTGATCCCCTCGGCCGGGCTTAATCCAACTGCGTTTCCACTTCGAGCTCCAAGTCGCGCGAGGGTATATGCACGTATATATCGCGGGGTGTCTCTCGCGTGAATGTGAATGTGATCCTTTTACATATATACCTATACACGGAGCGGATAGAGGAACTCTCGGGGAGAGTCTCATTTCCTGTCCGCGGGGGTCTCGCAAGGGATACATAATTAGCCCGGTTCGTCGGAACGAAAGGAGGGGCCATCGCTGCCGCCAATCTTCCGCTCCTCTTCCCTTCACGAAGAGATGCTGTGTTCATTGATTTCTCGAAAATAATGTCGACTCTCGTCAGAATCTATATCCAGTCAACACGTGCATGTGCATCGTGAATCAATGCCCGCTCTCGGGCCAATTTTGGAAGATCGTGAAAGATCGAGAGAGTAAGAATGGATCCTCGCGAAGAGTGTCGTGATTTTCATTGTGGAAACCATCTCGGAATTGTGTGCGGATGTCAAAGTCAATCGCGCGCTGGTAAATTAATCTCAATCGTCGGCGGGCCTCATGTCATTTATCATGACTCGTTACGAGCGGAAAGGCGCGAGGGCGAATACACGCGGATTGATACGGAGTTAGCTACGGTAGCCTGTGTACGATTGCGTCGTGACCGCCGCTCGGATCTATCAGTCAAAACGACGAGGGTTCTGGAGAAGTGAGAACTAATTTAAAAAATGCAGAGGGGCACTTGGAATGAGCGACGTAAAAATATGTACCGAGTGTCGCGTATCATTTTTTTTTCTTATCCTAACGTAATAAAGATGCTTTCGACTGTGTGTGTTTCCGCGATCGCGTAGTTACTATATATTCTTGAAAGTATAGCACAGAGTGCAGTACGTCAGTCAGTTGATACTATATCCGGCACGAAAATGCCGATATGATGTTTATGGATTTTGCGATAACGCTGCTCTTGTTGTCGAATACCGGCGATTATTTTCCGATAGACAAATTCCGAAGCGGGAAGTGTTTATTAGAGATACATTCAGCGTTTATTCAATACCGCTGGCATACTACATGAATATCGTACAGATGCTATTGTTGAGGGTCGAACGCGTGTTTACGGAAAAATTTTTTTCCTTGTTTGGGTCAAGGAATCCGTTGAAACTTTCCGCGATGAATACATAACGGTTGTTTACAAACTAGAAAAGGGATGAATATTAATCATGCATTTGCAACGATATGGAATTTAAGTTTACACGATTATCCCCTCGACATGTAACAGTAATTTTCTACAAGATTTAGCTTCGAGATAGAATCGAAGAAAATCAGAAATTAATGTGTTAGACGGTCAAACGTCTTACTTCAGTTACCCTATTGATGTTCGTGGAATGTCAGGCATCCGCTGATTGAATTCGAGGAAAGGGCTTTCCACGGCTTGCGCATGGTTTGATAAATGTTGTCCGTCTTTCGTGATATGCCGGATAATATCTGTAAGGATCTGAAGGAGAACACAGAGGATAGGACACCCGGCCCTTTTTGCCGGGCGACGGCATCGTTTGTAATTCGAGTCCATCGCCCGACGATTCGCCCTTCACGCGAAGGAAGGAGCCGGAGTTTCGACGCTTGTATCACGTCAACAGGGAATCTCCCAAAATAATTTATGGTCTCGCCACATTTTCGAATTAAGTCTCCCATTTTTTCTCCTTTGTTCTCATATTTGTTTGAATTAGGTCGTATCCTTGCTAAATTGACGCGAATCGCGAACCCATGGTTCTTTCCCTGATTCGTAATTAAATAATTGGATCGGGAGATGAGGCTTCACTGCCGTTTGTTCGGTTGTAATTTGCACGATTATTAACACAATACTTCAGAAAATACTGTCTTGCAGTGCAACGGGACAAAGTCCTTTCAAGATCGCGTTGCAACGAGGACACTCGTTACGAGAGTCGCGGAACCCCTTTCGCCTCGAATGTCACGGTCTTAAGGGTGGAATTTTCACTCCCGGGCTCGCAGAAGCGCGCACTCTGGATCATGTTACAACCCTTCTCGCAGATCCAGGTCGTTTATTATTTCGACTCGGTCGAAATATCTACGAGGAGGCGACCCTCGAGATATGCACGCGCGCGGAGGAAACGTTTTGCCTGCCTACGAAATTAATATTGTGTACAGAATTAACAAACGGTTACACGAAGTCTCACATTGCTATCAGCTGGCACTTTTTTCTGGCCAACTGTTTAATTCCAATACTGTGAATTATTTCAACGCGCCTCCTGAGAATTTATGCAAAGTAGACTGAAATTTTTTGACGGTGATTAAAATTTTCATTCCAATCAACGTCCCTAAAATATTTTCGTCTCGTTCGCCAGGTAGTTATGAAATGTAATAGTGTGTCGATCGGTATTACGACGTTCGGGCTTTCCCGTTACTCGATAACGGGATAAACGCGCAGATAATTGGAGATTCGTGATTTAGGGTAAAAAAAAAAATGTTTACACGCCGCGACATGCGACGACGCGTCGTGATAAAAATTCATTGGCGTATGTGAATGCTGGAACGCCGATGGCACGTGCATCGTTTATTAAAAAAGCTGTTGGACGGCCGCCCCGGACCGAAGAGCGCGGGGACATACCTTCGCCATTTTATAGAGGCCCTTTGTCGTGCCGAAATTACAATTGCTATCGTCATTATCGGATGCGTTATGCGCACGATGCGTTTGGTGGACGTGGAAATCCCTCCCCATTGTTTGTCGCGCGTCCCGTTTTGATCGAAAACGTCAAAGCGCGGCCGAAAAAACATACGTCTCCCCGGAATGCCGATCGGAAAAACATGACCGAGAGACGGAATCCCAAGAGGGGTAGGGGGGAGGACAGGTGAGAGGAAGGAGAAGGGAGAATGCATTATCAGATTGCTCCACGCACCGGTCCACGCGTGATTAGATTCGCGAGAGACGGCGAGTAATTTCCGCCACGAGGATCCGCGCGAGTGCGATCCGATTTCGCGAAGTGATCTAGTAATCCTTCTGGTGGCCTTGCTCTCTCGGCCTTCGGAAACCTCGCTGCTTTTTAATGAACTCCTGCTGTTCGCGGCGGCCGTTTCTGAACGGTCGAATAGAGAATCCCCGCGGAGTTCATCATTACCGACTCAAAATTAAAGCTAAAGATACAGAAGGGCGCGCGCTTTTGTTTTCGGCGCGGCTTATTAGTTTCGCGGCACGCAAAGCGTGGGCGAGCAGCACGACTCGCAAGAGAGCTCGGCTTCGCGATTATTTCAACGCGATTTAATAATCGCGCGACGACGCACAGCCGAATTTAATATAAGTGTTCAGCTACACCTCCCCCCTCCTTCCCGGCTAACGAGGCTGTAATTTCGACTGGTGGATACGGCGCGGCGCCTCGTTATTCCTCTCTCCGCCGAGAAAACGGTTCTTCTCCGCGTACGAGGCAACCCGCGCTGAGGTAGGGCCACGATCACTAATTATTTGCATATCGTGGAGATCCGTGAGCGTAGGAGCCGTATTACGCGCGCATAATGAAACCCGTATTAACGTATTCGCGCACGCGAATACGCGGCCGCACGCGGCACCGTAACCGTAGACGTGCACACACGGAGAGCGCCGCGACGTCGAACGTAATATTCGACTAATTACAAATTTAATAACCTCGGTTCGTTGCCGGTTATTGCGAGGCCGCGACGTCTAAATGAATCGACTCCGCGCCCCGTCTCCCACCCCGTTCGCTTCTTCGCTTTTTTCCTGACATTCTCCCCCCTCCATTTGCCATTTCGCTTCTGCAGATTATCGGCGATTTCGTCGAAAGGGAGAATGCGGAAGGACCAAGATTTACCTCCGGTTACCTCTGTGTCTTAATGGACTCGTATTACCAATTAAAATTTAATTATTATCGAAATTAATTAATTACAATGTCTTGTCGAGCCATAATGCTCAATGGGACTTCCTCATTTCTTTTCTTTCTTTTTTATTACTTTTACATTACGATTAGATGTTCGTAATATCTGCGTTGGCCATTTCGATGATAAAAACGAAATACTCCTCTCCCTCGTCTCTTTCTGGTCAGGGAATCTTTACATTTTGCGGCCTGCGAGGTGCGCACATAAAGGCTCTCTCCGTTTCCCTTAACACTGCCGTAACTTATCGCTCGTAGACACAGTATTTCTCTCCGGCTCTTTGAAAGCATTTTCTCATTAAAAAATTAAGGCTTGGGAGGGGACCGGAGGCGAGCGGGGGGACGAAAAGGAGCGAAGCGGTTGCAGAGGGACGAGTGGGAGTGATGGAGGGTGAGGGGGTGTCGAGTTCGCGGTGCAGAAACGAAGCGTGGGTCTGAGACAGGAGGGTTTTGTGGCGGCGAGCAGGGGGACCGGGGGTGGATGGAGGGGTCGGTAAGTGCTCTGCGGCTCCCAGATGCGCCCAATATTATGTTTAATGATATTAACTTCTTACTTAATGGTCCGCGGTTCGATTCGAGGTGCGAAAGAGTCGCTCCCGCCCCCTCTTCCGAGCCGCAGCCCTGAGCCGAAGCTGGAAAAAGTATACCTCGGGGAATAATTTGGCGAGTCGAGAACGAGAAGAGTGAAAAAATGGAGGAGGCGTGAAAGGGAAAAGGAGAGGAGGAAGGGGAAACTGTAGGGAAAATGAGAGAAGAGAAACACATACAGTGCGGTGAAGGAATCTAATCACTTGGGGAACACACACACACACACACATTCACTTGCCTCTCTCTTAAGTTTTTGCAAAATAAATCCGCGACTACGATGACCTCCTCCATAAAACTTTGTGATAAAAGCCACGATATCGATGAGCGCGTTCTTCTTTTTCTGCAGCAATGCTGCCGAGGATCGCTCTCACCCTCAACTCTTTACGCGCGATTAAAGAATTTGTTTCTTAGCCAAATTGCTTGCAGAACTTTTGTCACTCGAAAATTATTTTCTTTCTGCGAGATAATATTAGGAAGCGGGGAAGCAATAATCTTATTAATTAGTTTGCTTCTTCATAATGGTGTTAATAATTCTTAATCGTTCCATCAACCGATTTGTGATAAATCGGTCAATAAGGATCAACCACATGGTTAAAGAAACAGTAGTTAAAATGTAATTTTGTATGAAGCTTTTATCTTTCTCATTTCCCGCGACTTTACGATGGGAACTACCCGATCCCGCTCGCCTCTTAATGCAAACCGCAACATCGAGACAGAAATCTTAACGATTCTTGATAAGCCATGATGGACCCGAGGGCACGAGTGCCAAACAATATAAAGCTAAGCTATTAAAAGTTTCTTGTGGCGTGGGAGCGGAAAAATCCGCGGTGTCGTATTAACGAGCGACGACCTCGTAAAAAATTTCCTTGGATGCCCGAGGAAATCGGAAATATGAAAGAAAGAAATGCAAAATATCTTATTCTCCCTTTTGAAAATTAGTTTTTCCCTCGTTCACATAGATTCTCCTCTAAAAACATCTTTATGAGTGAATTTGAATTAATTTATTATTAGCGACGTAAAACGTGATCGACTCTTTCTCGTAACATCTTCGTGGCGGGTTAAATAAATGCGTGTCGCGGCGTACAAAGCGATTAAGGACGATAATGTGCGGTGTACAGTGATACGACCGTCGCGGTGTGAGACCAGTACTTATCTTCCTACGCGGATCCCTTGCCCAGCGACTAGAATAATTATTTAATTAATACCCTACGTAGCGACGGAGTCCACCTCCGCGCTCGGTCGATTTAAATCCCCCAGATTAATACGAAACCTTTCTTTTCTCTCTTCTTCTTTGTTGCAGGCTCCGCGAGGAGAGGGGCGACGCCGAGAGAGCGCTGGCTTTGGACCACAAACCCAGGGATCTCAGCTCGCACAATGGTAAGACTACACAATGTATGCGTGCTCGATATTTCGAGTTTAATAAAAAATATTATAAAACAAATTTCAATTTCTTCGACCCATCTGGTAAATTATCTGCGTACCGCTGACTAGATTTGTCGGACATTGAAATGCAATAAATCGCTAACTTTAAAACCGATATTGATTTTAATTTTTTGGCCTTAAATTAGATAAAGAATTTAAAAATTAGATAAAGAATTAAACAATATTATAACTCGAAAAGATTATACAATAGATCGTTATAAAAGAAACTGGTGCGATTCGCTCCATGTATCATCTTACAATTTAACTGTAAGCTTAATGATTCGCAATTAATATTTCCCACTTGTATAAAAATATCGACTTAAAATTAACTAAGCCATATTGATAAATTTAAATAAAATATTTTTATTTGGCGTGTCCAATGCAAAGAAAACTGTCGTTCCGAAAGGATGCCGTGAGTTATGCCACGTCGTAGGCATTATAGTTTCTAATGCCGTTTCTCGTATTCCTACCTGTCTGCCATAGCGCCTGTCACATGGATTAAGTATGTAACGCGAGATTCTTAATCGTTAGCGTTCCCCCAGGGAATACGGTCGATCGATGTGGACTCGAAGTCAAGCGGCGCAGAAAGATTTTTGACCGCGACATGGCGCGACGGTCCGAGAGTCCGTATTTGTTCTTTTCTGTATTTCTACCTTTTCGTTCTTCCCTTCTGGACCGTGTGTGTCCGCGAAGCGGTCGAACGACGAGCATTCCGGACGTTTAGGATCCCGGAGATTAAGTTCGATATCGGGTTACGTCCTGACCGCGGCTCTACATCTCCTTCTGATTCCCCATAATATTATAATCCGTCTGATGGAACTCTTTATCTTCCGCGACGGGCCCACCTTTCGTTCGGGACACATTTCGACTTCCACCTACTTTTTCGCATTTTTTTCGACCTGTCAAGTGTCCGCGTGCACGCAAGCGAAGATCGAACGTGTTTGCGTATTTTAACGTGCGCAATTAGATCTTGTGAGATCAAAGTCGCATTTCACACGCAAAAGAAGCTTTCGATTGCCGTGGATTTCGATTGGGGATTCTCAGCTTTCAACGGCGGCCGACGTGTAGAAGTCAATTTAACGTAAAAGATGTACGATTCATTAGATCGCGCCCGGGGTAGAACCGAGAAAACCGCGATCCTTCTCTTTCAATGGCCAACGAGATACATAGTACTCCGGCCACGTACGTGTGTGAACGGCCGAGAGAGACGCGCCGGTCCCTCGCACTATACATACGAGTATCCGTCCCGAGTACTCGTGAGATCACGAGTGGCCCGAAGCAATGCGTCAGCGCCGACGACCGTTGCCCAAACAGTATCTATCTATGTCAGGATTAAAATACTGGGATATCAAATACGCGCGCGAGCGCGCTTAGACGGCCGGGGCAAGGAAAAAGGGATGCGGAAAGAGAAAGAGGTGGTCACACAACGGGGAGGGTGAGAGGAGAGATTCGGAGAGTGGATAGTCCGCTTGTTCTCGTCTAAACGGGGGATGCGCGGCGGTAAATAAAATCCATCAACTTGTCAGTCCAGTCAATGGTCCGCGCTTCTCGTTCTTCGTAACCGAACGTTCTTCGGGAAAGATTGACGCCGCTTTTCAGTGTTATACGCCAAGTGGATACACGGTTGCGATGTCAATCCAACTCTGATATACATCGCATACGGAATAGACGTATTTTTACATACTCGATAGACGTGCGAATATGAATATAAATTACTAGAGACGTCCCCCGTTTTGGCTTCGCCCGAGATAATAGTGTGACCAAATCATACGTATTGGAAGTGATATTTTTCGAGCATGGTAGATCTCGATAAATTTGATCGTACTCAAGGCATAGTGGCAACTGAGTAGACCCGACGAATAAATCCGTGAATACAGAAACCCGGAGACAGTGTTTCTTATAATCTGCTTGCGTGGGTGGATGAAGCCGCGTGCCACCTAGCGGTGACATTACTGTACTACACGGGTTAATACAACCGTAAATGATAATAAATTAAAACATCAATAGATTGGATAATGAAAATATTTTTAGACATGCTATATAGTCTATGTCCGTCCTAGTGTATATGAGAATATGGTGTCAAAATTTGGAGAAAATCGGTTCAGTAGTTTTTGAGTTATGCGGTAACAAAAAACAGGCTTTCTTAACTTTCTCTTTATACATTATTATAGAATTATAGATTATAGATATCTTTAATTGATTTCGTCGCATTGTTCATTTTTCCAGGCTCCTCCAACGGTCACAGCCCGGTTCTAAATCTCTCAAAAACGGCGGGAAGCGGAAGTGTAGGCGAGCAGTCCGGAAGCGAGGCAGGCGCGTCGCATCGTTCTCAAGACGACGAGGAAGAGGACGATAATCTTTCGGAGGACCTCGAGGACGACAATGAAAAGGACGAAGGTATGTTTTTGAGTGTATGAGACGTTGTTCAACCGTAGACGACAGGAAAGATCTGTGCGCTTATCTCTGATAAAGTGATCGACTCGAAAGAGATCATTCTTGCCTGGTAGTCAATTAAAAGGCCGAGCGATACAATATTCTTTCGCTGTTAACGTTCGACGAATGTCGAAAGGATGAATTTGATGAGAGAGAGAGGGGGGGGGATTCATGCTCGTGAAATAATTATATCGATTTTGCCGGACACGCCGCGTTTAAAGACGAGTTTTTCTAGACGACTGGCGGGTCAGGACCTCTCATCCATCATCTCTACCGAGAGAGCGCGACGGATGCTTCGGGATTCGTCTTCTATCGCGCTCTGACAAACGGCATCGCAGCGGTTGCCAAATCGCAGTGCAGATCCAAATGTTTTTAATTGCCTCGAGTTTTAATAAATAACTGTTTTGTAAAAATATTAAATATAATTATTGCTTTTCACTCATTTATCGAGCATGTCGACGTGCTTCGCGACGTCGAATGGATTTTTTCCTTTACTTGAGTATCTCCAAAACACACGGTAATCTACGTGAGAAGCATCACTGTCGAGGCAAAGCGATCATTAGACTCGTATCTTCGGTATTTAGTTTCATTTTTCTAATGAAAGATGGATCGAGAGATCGAATCTCCGTCTCATCTTTATATCGCTATCCTTCCCTGCCTTGTTCTGGCGCTCCGAATTCACTGAAGCATCATAATCGTTTTGATTTCTAATCTACTCGACCATTGTCGCGCCGGCATGTTAATTGGCCGGCCCAATTAATGGGGCTCGAGAGCTCGTAAAGTCGTATTCACCACGTGGGATCGATTTTGCGTTACGAATGTATTTCCCACGAGAAAGAGAAAAAAAAATGAAGATGCGTTTTTGATCATCTCGCGCTGTTTTAATTAATTCCGTTTCTTTCGGGCTGCAATTTAATGCACCGAATCGTTAGAAGGGAGCACGCCTTGTGCGATCACAATTTACGAGCGAATCGAGACATGGCAGTCTCGAGCGACAATACCGGACTATTAGAATTCATGAAAATTATAAGATTATTCGCCACTCGATCTTTGCACTGCTAGGGGCTGGCTGAAAATCGTCGGGGCTCGTAAAATTAGGGGATCCCACGTGTATTTCGCGAATTAGTGGACCCGTAAATTCCACGAAATACACGAGTTAGACGTATAAATTCCGGGTGCGGGTCGTGTACGACGAGAAGGAAAGGAGGATCAAATCCATGTCTCGCAGCGTGTCGTATGCGATACATGGTACACCTTACTCACGATGCTCGCGGGTGATCGAAGTAGAACCACGCCGAACGCCCGTGGGAGTGTACACGCTCATGGAATGCAGTTCTGATTTAATGAGACGTGCCACTATCTCTCATTCTCATTCTCGGAATCGGATTCGCCGTCGATTTGTCGTCGATTTCGCATCTGTCGCCTCCTTTCTTACGGCCTTTTCGATTCGAGACATTCTTCTCTCATCGAAAGATTCATGGAGCGACGAGCGAATTCACGCGCCTTCGGCGCAAAAAGATTCCGAGAGGACGGCGACTTTCGTCCTGATAATTGTAATGGCTCGCGGTAGAAAGATGTAAGACGCACGGAATAACGTCGAGAAGAAAAAGGAGGAAAGAATCACGATTTTAGGAGAGTGAGGAATTGAAAGGAAAGAAGAGGCGATGGGTTTCCCTATCAAAAGGTGCCGGCACCGAAGGTGCGCTGAGCATTAAATCGGCCAATGGCAATAAGTAACCGATTGCCGGGTGGCGTTGTAGGTGCGCGCAGATAATTAAAAGACGATACAATAAACTACATATCGTTGGCCGTAAAGCAGTCGAGCTGCTAAAGCCCACGGTGTGGGCCCGTACTACGAGCGATCACTTAAGCCTGGAACCCACGCAGACATCTTGTCTCACCGCCACTCTCCGGGACCCTACGGCAATAACCATAAGGCATCCTTTATTCCGACGATCCTGCCGGATCCTTTTTACTGATCTTGGAGAACGAAGACCACGTGCGCGCGACAAAATACCGCACGAGTGTCAATACGATTTCGAATACAAATACGTGTCTTTCCAAGAAGCGTCCCTCAGCCCGGGGTGGTCCTGGTTTGATTCACCTTTTTGATTATTAAAGAGGCGGAGAATAATGTTGACCACTTAATATAGTGCGTTTCGAGTTTGAAATAGATTTGGAATACTGAACATGTTTAGCGGTGTTTTCTGACTGACATGTGATATTAATTAGTAATATTAATTCCACACGAACAATAATCATATAAGCGCTGCAAATTATGTTGCTAGGTCATCGATAACATTACTTCGTTTCTCCCCGATATTTCACAGCGAGATGATGAACAGCCAGTCGGTCAAGACGCGACTAATCGTCCGAGGAACGCCGTGTAGTGTTTAATCTGTGAATTTAATTCGCCCGCGTTGACGTTAAATCAAAAAGTGGCGAAGGGTAACAAGTAGTCGTCGCGAGATTACGACTTCGAGACACGCACGCTGTATAAGTCTCAAGACCTGCCCCTCGTACCTCGGACGTTGTTCGACGTTCGTTATGGCGAATTTATCATTGACGTTTTGCTCCCGACAACGACGTTCTGGCCGAGAAGGAATCACCACGCGAAATGAGCTCCGTGCATTATAGAATAGACGGCGTTTATTTATCACCGCGGAGTGTTTCTCGTTTCTTCCCCGTTCGCCTCGAGCACTTCCCAGGAGGACGTAACGTGAAAATTTTGCTTTCAGATTTGTCAGACGTGCCGGAGAACCTGCCATTGCCGGCACCAGGCTCGGAAAGTCCTCCCCAAGCCCTCAACTACTCGCAGATAGCTTCGGCGGCGGTCGCCGTATCTCAGAGCGCCCAGGACCCCTCGGTCTCGAGTACGGAGACCCTGTTGAGGAATATCCAGGGCTTGCTCAAGGTCGCGGCCGACAACGCGAGGCAGCAGGAGAGGCAAATCAACTACGAGAAAGGTCAGTGGCAGGGCTTTCTTAAGACACTTGAGGGCGCTCTCCACAATTTCATTATCTTCCAGCTCTCCCAGAACCACATTAAGAGGCATTAGTCCCTGTCCCGTCGACGAGACCCACTACTCCTCCCCTCGTGCCCCGTCTCTCCCGCTCTTTATCCAACCTCATCTACCGCGTCGCCTCCCTCTCACACTTCAATCTTTGCGCTTGACTTGCTTGTACCGCGTTAAGACCCATGGATACGTGAAACGAGAATGATAATAGTCGGGGAGAGCTGGACGTCCGAAAGTAAAGACCTGTAGCGTAAAGGCACAATGATGAATATCGTGCACAGATAATATACATACATCTTGCTTTTTATCTTAATTTTAACATACATCTTGATACTTTATTGAGTGTTTCTTGATACTTTTCTTTTGCGCAGTGTTTCAATCCGTATAATGTAGGAGATATTTATAACATACATTATTATTAATTTTCTTAAATCGGTCCTTCGAGCAGCGTCGCAAGAATGATTCAGTAAAAAATTTTGCGCAAGAAGCAGCGTGATCCACCCCGGTGAGATATCGCTCGCAAAAACGTCATCTTTGGTTTGTTAGGATTAAATTTAAATGTCACCGTAGTCGTAGATAGAGTTTGTACCGTAGATTGGTTACGATGAATGTAGGCAAGGCCCATTAAGAACGAGTCGGCACGGCGTGAGGTGACGTGCAGCATACAACTTCTTTCTCATTAACGCGCGTGATAAATCGGCTGGCGTTATTATTAAATATGTTCGTCGCGAGATCTCGGGACGCCAGACGAGAAGAAAGAGGAAAGAAAGAGGCCGGCGCACGGAATCGTTTCTCACGGTGTCGAAGTTGCTTCGGGACTAAAGTGAACTTAACGACACATAACAGATATTTTGATGTAAATCGTCAAGCTGTTTATTCGATATCGAGCGAATATCGTCAGGATTTGATTGCAACGACGATTAGCAGAGAATCGCGACGGAAACGATAACGTTTAAGTGACACAATATATGTATTCATGTATCGCTATATTAATATGCTATTATTACGTAAATAAATGAATTGCCATTGTAGTCGTCAGTTGTTACTGCTAGTATGTGATATTATTATTGAAAGTTATTGTCAACTGCGAACTGTAATTGTAAAGGGTTCACGAATGTCTCGTAAATGAAATTGTGGAGAAAAAAATGTACGAATAAAAAGCCCTACGTAAAACAACACGCAACACGTTAATTTAATTTCAGCCGAGCGATCGCAGTTCTTCAGCGTAATATTGGTGAATCATGTAATAAGAAAAGAAAACACGCTCACGCATCGTGAAGTCGGTGATGTTCTCATGACGAAATCCAATTCTTGGAACAATCATCCAATTTCGCTCGTAAACTGTCATCGATCGGCTATGTCTGCTTCTGTTTTTAACACTAACGCCAACCATCGATTATTATCCAAGTCTCGCGTCGCAGACTTGACGTCGATTTACCTGGAATCCAGGACATAAGTTATACCGCAAGAGACTCGGTTTTTCTTTCTTCAAGTATATTTTTCTTCTAAAATTAAAATATTATTATGCGACGCTTCATAATATCATAATGTCAGATACGAGAATAAATTGTCACATTTAACACCGAGTGTAGAGTATCGGCGTGCATATCGATTCTCAGATCAGCCTGGGAAGACTGACCGACGAGGACGTGTCGCAACGTTTTCAGCGGGACGGGTGGACTCTCGACGTACGAGCGTTCCCTTATCTGCGTTTTCGCAGGTTTTAAGTGGTGGATCCCCATAAACGCGCCGATCCGATACCCAGCCGCGTCGAGTACCGGAGTCGCGCGTCTCAGCGGCGCGTTGAATAAATTCCAAGCGAAACGTAACCCCGGGACTTTAATTACCCATTAGCCGATACAAAGTGTCATTTTCAGGGCCGTTAACTAATGCGTTTTGCCGGCCCTAACGTTAGGAATGCCGGGCATTGCGACCTCGGCGGCGACGGTGGCGATGGCAGTGTTTAAAGCAGCTCCCCGCGGTCGCATGTGCCCGCAGGAGTCGGTTAGATTCTCGAAGAGCGGGGAGATCCGATAAAAAGAAATCGACGACGCTCCCATGGTCGATGCTCCCTCCCCCCACGGACCCCCCTCACCATTCTCACCGTTCGCCGCCACCCTCGCGACACGGCGACTTAACGAACAGTTCTCGACGACCGTACCTTCCTCGCTACGAAGTGCACGAGCACGATCCACTTGCATAATTCGTGCTTTCCTTTCGGCGCTCTCGACCACATCCCGCTAACGATATCGCCGACGTGGGTTTCCGTTAAATGCGAGCGATGCAACATGCCGTACTAATGAGTAAAGAAATATATATATAGTACATAATAACTTTTTTAGTTTCTTTTCTCAAATGTTATCAATGTCGATTTGATAAAGTCTTTCAATTTCTTTGTTCTCACGCATTTGTTTTCGTATCGGGTAGTCCATGATTCATTCATCATGCAATGATCGGTAGGTTGGTCGTGATCGAGAGGTCGGTCTCTTTTCCATTCCGCAACTCCTTGATCGGCTCAGTAAGCGCGCAGATTTTAATATGAAGAGACACGTTCTCGGTCGAGTGATCGAGGAGCCGACTCTCGCGGGTACCGAACACGCTAACGAGTTCATTTGGCGCGTGTTGCGACGTTAAGCTCAGAATGTACGGCGTGGCGGTTATTGCTGGTCAGCTTAACAGATTCTGCGCGAAGATCTTCATGCAACGCGAGTCGATCGACAGGTCGGGAAAAGAGGAGGGGGAGGAGAAGGAAGATAAAGGGTGCTGTTGCGGTATAGAGAAACGGAAGAAAAAAAAAGAGCGACGGCAGTCAACGACGACGACGACGACTACGGCAATAGGAGCGGGAGGGACTGTGTGAGGGAAGTAGTCGGAAAGAGAGTAAGAGAGGCCCGATTTAATACTCGAACGAGCCAGCAGCTCGTTTTACACCAGATGGTTTTACATACGGCCACTATCGTGTTACGAACCTTCATGGGTGCATCCGTATCTCCGTCGGCACGAGATCCGAGCGTCTTTCGTACGTGCGTATTGCGCACACGCACGCGGATACACACGCAGGCACACGCGTACCGCGTCTTGGCTCGTCGATTTTAAACCAATCCGTACGGAATGCCTCCGATGTGGAATATTATCGATATTATTCGTCTTTGTCAGACGGGCCTCTCACGCGACCGGCCCGTTCGTACCGTGAGGGGAAAGAGGACTGAGGTTACAGTTCTAAAAAGAGTAAGAGATGTTCTCGCAGGCATGTTCTCGGGGATCTGGAAGCTTTATTTCTTTATTTATCCTCCCTCACGTCGCGGCTCGGGTTTCGTCAACGCGCTAATACATCGAGATGAGACGTAACGTAGATTTTTAGGATGATGCAGCAAATTCACCGAGAACCGCGATTTATTATTAAAAAGATGTTTGACTCGAGGTTATTAGGCACACTGCACGACAGGTGTGATAGAATAGAAAATGCTTGAAATTGATCGGAAGTAGCTAATTTTTTAGGCGAGTGATTAAGAAATATCTTATAGATTATTGATAGTTAATATTTTTCTTCGCGACTTTCTCAATCGAATTCTGAGATGTTTTATTATATAATAATAAAAACTTTAATCCAGTCTGTCAATAGACGTGAGCTAGGAGGCTCAGAAAAGCGGGCTCTTGCGTAGCGCGTTGTTTTCCTTTCAAATAAACTGCAACGTGAGGTTCTCACCCGAAAAGAAAATAATTTTAACGATCCCACCAAGGATACGCGATATTCTCATTTATCGTTCAAATATTTGCTCGTTACGCATGAGGCGCGCACGCATCTCGCAGCCAACAAGGAGCGTTTCGAGAAAAATAGGCGATTATCTCTCTTTCTCCTTGTCCCCGGTAAGTTACATGCTACACGAAGGACAATATGAGCCTGCTGAGATCCTGGCCGGCGAGCGCACCAACGACGCTACTATCTTCGATCCTCGACGAGATAAGGGGAGCATAGGAGCCACGGCGGGACCAACGGCGAGGATTATGTGTGGTGCATCGTGGTGTCTGGCGCGCGGGGCCCTCTCGGAGCCCCACGAGGCCCTCCCGGTTAAGGCTCCTCGAGCGCGGAATATAAAGAGGGGATTGAGTTGTAGCCGCGAGTGGAGGATCTTATGTAGATTCCGTGTAGATCGTGCACCCGATTCGATCGCGATCGGTTCTCTGTGCCCGGTACCGGGTTAATTAAAATTGTAGGAGCCCAACGTCTCTTTCACTCTTTGTCTCTCTTCTTTTCTTTCCTGTCTCCTGCCACTGCCCCTCCCCCTCTCTCTCTTTCTCTGTTCACTCTATTCTCCACTTTCCTCAACGCCGCGAGCAACGTCTCTCTGCTTTCTTTGTATCTCCCGGCTTCTTCTTTTTCTCCTCGCTTGCCGCAACGCGGCGACCGCATCTCGCTACATAAACTCCTGCGATTTTCGGCCGCCGCTGCTTGGGAGGCTGCTCATGTGAAATCCTATTACCGCGAGCGACGATGCGGCACGGCGGAGAGGCGGGATGTGGCCGCTGGTACCAGCTATCGAGTAGGTGTCTGCGTTACGAATGGAACGCGAATTACCGACGCCGCTGTCGTGGTAACATAGAGATACAAACGAGACGAGATCGTTTCCCGCGCTGATCGGTACGGGATCGCGATTGAGAGCCATTACAGTCACGCAAGCAATGTCGTCAATCACGAGTTCCTCGATCATCGGTGTCGCTTCAAGGCTGCAGTAGTATTACAATGTAAGATTTTCAGAACTGCTGGGAGCTGACTGAGGGAAGTACGTATCTTACATTTTCAAAACCGTGAACGTGATGAATATGTGTCAAATAAAATTCATTTGTGTCTCTTTGCCGATGGGTGAGCCTTTCTGGCAGGCGAGACAGGAAAACGGCGGACGTAAATATTTCCCAGTGCAAACAGAAATGTTGATACAAACGTCCCGAACGTCCACCTACTGTGAACTTTCGAGACGTTCGAGCTGGTGGTTGCCTTCTCTCCGCTCGCAGTTGAATGCAGACTGATTGATTTATGCTTAACCCTGCCAACCGGTAACCCTCCCCTACTCTTCTCTCTTCCTCGTGCATGGAGAGATAGGTTAGCTTAACCGAGACTATCTCTATATCGCCCGGCGAGCAGCCATTATCGCGCAAACTATGTACGCACACGTGTATCGGCGGCACGCTTGTTTTTTCCCTCCCCTCGTACTCTCTTTATTTTCCACTTTCTCGTTCTCCGTCTACCTTATCTTATGCACGAATCAATAAGTGATCGAGTGCTCCTTCGACATTGCTCTTCTCGTTGCAAAATTAATTAATTAATTTAGTTTAAGTTTTCCCCCCCTCTTCCCTTTCGCCGTGAACGGTTGTTGCGCAGAATGGTTACATAGCACAATATACCTAGAAACCGTCGTTTTTATGGCATCTTTTCATTTTGCGTCTCGACGGCTTTTTATTGCCGTCGACTGTTTGCTTTAATTAGCGACAGAAGAAAGGGGGAAGGTATTGTCTTAGATTTAATTAAGAATGAAATCGGTTTATTGACCTCCGGACCAGTCCTCCCTCAAACCGCTGCGACGCATCTCGGGGAATCGTTATATGGTGGCGCTTAGCAATAAATAGCTGGCACTTTTATTGCCCTGTGTGAGGAGAGCAGAAGAAACCTGCCGATCTTCCCGCAGGTAAAAGGTGGAACAAAAGAGGCACACGCCGTACTGCGCGTACGGTAAACAGTTTAGTTTTCAAAATTTAAACGCCACGACGCCACAGGAGATGCTCCCGAAAGGAAGGGAGAGAGAGAGAAGGAGGAAGGCAAGAGCCTCTCTACGCCATTAAATATTTTCCACACGATGTGGAATATTGTATGTACAATATTACGTGTAACATAGGTGTATGTTTACACGCATATCCGAGAAGAGCGCACGGTGCCAGACCAGAACAACTTCCTCTGCATACATCAATTACGCCTCTCGCGGTTCCCATTATTAGCCGCCTATAATTTATTACTTTCCACCTTAATAAGCATAATAATTCCCATGCTATTCTTCGTGCCGCTTCGTATAGCCGCTACGATGGTGATGGTAGTTGCTCATTCTTTTTCTCTCTCTCTCTCTTTCTCTCTTTTTCTCGCGTTGTTCAGGTGTGTATGTGCGTGAGTGCGTGCGTGCGTGCGTGTGCGCGTGTGTGTGTGTATGTGTGTGTGTGTGTGCGCGCGCGCGCGTGTGTAAATAAGTATATCCTATTTGAAAGAGAAGGTCACAAGTGTGCTCGCACAGTACCTGTACGTGCCAACGTCTACGTTGGGCCCGACCTTTAACCCAGAGACAATCGTTAAGGTAGCGCATTGGGCTGGCATGTCCGAACCACAGATATTTAATTACCTTCGGAGTGGAACCGAGCTGGGTCCTTGTTGGAGAATCACGAGTGCTTAAGACGCGGTTGCAGGACGGATGAAACTAATGGAATGACCTAAGGCGAAGAAAAACAATAATATTGCAAAAACCGATTGAGGCGGAATCGTAACTCTCGGCTCCCTGAATCTTCGTCCTACATGCACTTAACTTCCACTTGCCTGCGTGGTAACAGGACTAACGGGAAGGATACGGT
The DNA here is from genome assembly GCA_901521435.1 of Crematogaster levior. Lineage (NCBI taxonomy): Eukaryota > Metazoa > Arthropoda > Insecta > Hymenoptera > Formicidae > Crematogaster > Crematogaster levior. The sequence goes on along the minus strand of CABEGB010000858.1, from coordinate 154,868 downwards.
TTCTTGTTGCGTCCGACCAACTTGACCGTGTATGCTTTTTGGGTATCCTCCCGGGTATTGGAACTACCAGCGCAACCACCCTCCCGGGGTGCGCGACACGGGCCTCCACATCTGCGTTTATAACTCAGAAGCCCGGTGTTAGCATTGACTACAAATTGTCGAAGAACGCTTCAACCTTCCGTTATGAAACATCTCATGATCTCATTTTTTTATCTCTTATTAATTACCATAATTTCGTCTTATGAAATTATGGTATGGTTATTTTCTTTGTATTGTGGTTTTACGCAAAGTAATTGCTTAAAAAATTGAATGTCTTCTGGTAACTGCTATTGGAGCTATCTTCTTATTTCCTGGCGAGCTCGAGTACCGTCCACGATATTCACAAGAAGAACGCCTCTAATGAGACTTCTTGATACCCAGGTCAGAATGGACCTCATTGTTACTCGTAAATCGCAAGAAAACGCGAAGCCGGACGTAGACAACGTACGCATGTGCACGCGGTGAGAGGTGTATGCGAAAGAAGATACCCAATACGAGAGAAAGGAGAGTAAAAATCGCGGGGACAATACGATGTCGCCGCGAATGTCGATTACGTTCCCACCTGGGGAACCTGAGTGGAAGCTGGAGAACACCGGTGGATTGTCAATTAAAGAAAGCGCAGGAGGGGGAAACCGAGTTCGTATTCCCGGCATAAGCCACCAACGCAAAAAGACTCGAAGAAGGGCAGGAAAGGCGAAAGGGAAGAATAAACGGTCTGTAATGCGCACGAGAGATGTGCTCCGAGCGAGCTCCAAACGAGCACGGGAGATGCGGAAGGCTCCGGAGGAGAAGGAGGCAGTAGCGAAGAAGCGGAGGGAAACGGAGAGGAAAGAATTTCAGGGAGAAGGGGCCCCGATGGTGTTAGGGAGGCTAATAAATTATGCCTAACACGGGGAACAACTAGTTGATTATTTATTTAACAATAAAAGGAGCCACGGGCCCTCCTCCGTTCTTGGACCGACCGCACTCCTCCTTCTTGCCGGCGTGCAAATAAGTTTCGCGTCGACCCCATCGCGTTCGTTTCGCCACGGATATATCTGTGTTTCTCTAGCGGAGAAATAATTTTATCTTAATGATGTTCTAAATAAAATCCGACTCCTTCCTGAGTGGGTAGACAAGATAAGTTTTTTTTTAATATTCGTAGATGATGCTAATGATACAAGATTCGCCGAAAAATCCTGCTCGATTTTAAGTCGATCTCTTGAATGGCGAGTGCGCCAAGTGCGTTTTTCTCGATTTTAATCTCGAAAAAGATCTCACCCTGCACGGGAAAAAGGTTGTCGATGTGCAAACGATAAACCGCGCGACGTTTTCTCGACGATGGTGTCACCTAAATCTCGGATTTAACGATCGCGAAAGGACATCGATCCCGGTACTCGTCACACCAGCCGTTTCGCCACCTTGTATAGAACGCGAATGTCTCGGAATTAAGTAACCAAATAGCCGTTTGTACACGGGAGGAGAAGACGATCGGGAAGAGTTACTTTGCGAAGAGAAATCTTTGTCTCTGGTAATTTCACATCGACGACGATTATAAACCGAAAATTTATGGCAGCTCTCGATGGGATTCGCCAGGAGGACAAGGGCAGGAAACAATCGCGACAGAGTCCTTTTACGCCGTTATCCTCGCGACTTTGTTTCATCGTGGTCAATTTTATTGCCCTCGGTATTTAAGTGTCATCGAGAGAAAGAGGGGAGGAAGGAGAAGAAAGAGAAAGAGCGCTTCTCCCTCGAGCGCCTTCTCTTCTCCGAATCGTTCCGATATCGCGCGACGACGCGCGATAACGATCGAAATTAATTACGCTCCCGGTGGCGTAATTTCAGCGTAATTCCGACGTCGCGTACACGCACGCATCGCGCATTATCACAATTTTCGTACGTATTTCCGTACGTATACGTGATCAGACGTCGCACGGGATCGCCACGCGGTGATGTAAATTAATTCGCCGTGTGTGTTTTCCGCGGAATTAAATTAAAACTGCTTCCGGATCGAGCTCGCGCGGATAAGATCGCTCCGCCGGCGAGGAAAAAAGATAGAGATTAATTACAAAGGAAACGTCGCGACGTTGCCATCGCGGTATCGACGTGTGGCGGTAACGCTGAAAATAAAATGCGACAGGGGCACGACGACGGGCATCGACGAGGAAGAAGCGAGATCAAGCCGAAATAAAAAAAGAGGAACTTGACCTACCGCAGTTTTAACTACCGTTCAATTATACAGTTTGCTTTCGGGTCGTCGCGCGGGCGAATAAAGCGTGTAATTTACCGGCAATAAAAGGGCAGTAGTAACGGTCGCGCGTGAGAGAAGTACAAGAAGAAGGGGACACACTGTGTGTGTCGTTAACGACGTCGTTTATTGCCACGAGCAAACGAATATTTTGTTGCAACTCGACGAAGCGACAAAGCGTTTCGATTCAGGCGCGGCGCGGCGAAGTCGCGCGAAGTCGCGCCTAGAGAGCGAGAGCGAAGCGGTTAAAGGCGCGCGAGAGCACGTTTTACTGCCGACGAGTTTCGATAAAAGTACAGTATAAGAGAACCGGAGATGCGCGAGAAGGAAGAGAAAAGGAAAGGGGAAACGGAGCTTTCGGGCTAAACGTTTTAACACTATCGCGTCGCGAAAACGTCGTTGGACGCCTTTTTTCCCCCGCACCGTGACGCGATAATTGGATTTCGAAACGACGTCCCCTCTCCCTCCGCTCTTGTCAGTTAATGCGTATAATCGTGGATAATGCGCGCGATAATCCGCACCTACGACGCTAATTTTCTTGCGTGACATCAGCGAGGGATTAGACGAGGAGGTGCGGACTTAAGTGCGACGAGCGCGGAGAGAGATGTAATTCGCGTGCATTAACTTGTATCTTCTTCCTTTTTTCCCCTGATCTCTTTCTCTCTTTCTCTATCGCCGCGTTCATCTATATGTATTTAATTATTAATTTATTAATTGAGCGGTTGTGCTTCGCATTAGGAACTGTATCAGTTTCATCTCTTCAGTGAAGTCGACTGCCGCTTACTTGAATCGGCATACATTATTATAGCCATACATATGCATACATAGTTGGCTAGTATGTGTTAGCGCATCTAAAAAAAATATACAACTTCCGACACTGTCGTGTTCATAAAGATGGTATCAGCGCGTAGGTGCAAGTCAGGTGATGTCTTATTATATTGGGCGGTTATTTACGATCTGCGTCCGCGGAAAGAAACGTAAGACGGTGGAACAAAATGAAAAAAGTGCTGTCGAGAGTTGAGTCGCTTCGATGCTTTCGACATGCAATGTGAAGTAAAGTCTACAATACGCGTATCCCCTTTTTCCGATTTTAATATTTTCTCAGCGATTCATTTTTACTTTCGAGATAATTGAGAAAAGAGAAGGAATCCAAGAGAATTGAGAATGAGTGAAAAATGATTAATTGCACATTCTGTGCGTGAATCTTAATTTTCTATCACTTTCTAAATTACGACCATAATTCATGCGGTAGAAATGAGCAGATGAAGAGACATGACTTAAAGTTAAATTGTCATCTATGTGATTGGTGAACGCGACATCAATGAAATTAATAACATGGGGAACCGCACAGTATAATTTCAAAACTACACCTGCATCGCGCGTACAGGGGCAATTTTAACGCCACGTGGTAAGAGCCAGCGCCGCACTTAGCAACTTTTTATTGACGCATTCGCATTTGAAAAACGCTGCGAGGAATCCTTTCGACATTTGTTTTTCTCTCATGCACTGCCGGCCCGTGCAACCTGTCGAGATAACGAGCGGCCAGTCCTCTGTTGCAACGACAATCTTAATGATAATTTTATACCGGGAATTATTACCCGGTCGTAATAAGTGGACACTCGATTATAGGCGCACCTCGAAGCGCGTCATCGCGCGTCGCGTCGTCTCCCCCGTCGCGTTTGTAACTCGAGTTGCGAAGATGAAGATAGCCAGAGCGAATTCATTAGAACGATTGTTAATTACGGTCACGAAGTGACACGCGGGAGCTGATCGGTGAAAGAAGGGAGGGAGCGAGGAGGGGAACGGCAGCTGTCTCCATCACGGGGTGGAGAAACCGGGGGAGAGGTGGACCCCGATTTTTTTACAACTTGTGTCGTTTCCGGCGCACGCGATACGCCACCGCGTGTAAACTGCCGGACGAGCGTGCGTTAAATCAATAAACCAGAAGAGTTAGGAACAGGAACGAGCTTTCTCTTTCTCTCTCTCTCGGGTCGCTGGTTTTGGTCCGCCGAAAACGTTGGGGAAGAAGACCGACAAACCTCCACATATAAATCGGTGCGTCGTTATCGTAACGGCGAAATCGTCGATCTGATTAAATCGTATGCCCGCACTCGGTAATTAAGCAGTGGGTTAGGAAGCGGAAGGTGCGCACCCTCGTTAAGGAATATGTATCTTCTCTTTATCTCTTTTTCTCTCTCTCTCTGTAAGTCGTTAAAGAATTACATTATTATTCGATAAACTGCGGAAAGAATCCTCGCCGCAGGTTCGTACCGCCGAAGGTTTTACGATCGCGAGCCATTAATGTCGTTGCGCACGGCCGCATTGGCATGCACGCGCAGACAGTCAGACAGTCGTAATAATGATAAAGATCCAGCTTTGTACCGGAGTGCGTCGTCAGTTTCTCATGGCAGAGAAGAGAGGAAACGATCAATGTGGCTTTAGTTGCTGTTCGGATATTGTCTGCATTTTCTTCATTGACCTTTCTGACTTTGACTTGAGAATGTCTATCTATACTAATATGTATATAAAGAGAAAGCTTGTTTTTTGTTACCACATAACTCAAAAATTATTGAAAATTATTGATTTTCTCCAAATTTTGACACCATATTCTCATATACACTAGAACGAACATAGGCTATATAGCATGTCTAAAAATATTTTCATTATCCAGAAATTGATGTTTTTATTTTTTATTATTTATTTATTAACTTATGTAGTACAGCGATGTCACCGCTAGGCGGCGTGCGGCTTCATCCACCCGCAAGCTGATTATATAAGGAGCACTATCTCCGGGTTTCTATATTCGCAGATTTATTCACTGGTTTTACTCGGTTGCCACTATGGTCGCGTTCAGCAGACGCAACTGTTGTACAACTGTTGAGTAATTCTTTTTAATACGTCAACATGATTGGTCTAGATTTCGGGATCTAATAGAAAGGACCAATAATCACTGATCGCTCACTGATCTGCTCTGCTGCTGAACGCAGCCTATGTCTCGAGTACGATCAAATTCATCGAGATCTACTGCCCGTGCTCGAAAAGTATCACTTCCTATACGTATGATTCGGTCACACTATTATCTCGGGCGAAGCCGTGACGGGGGACGCTAGTCTTACAACAAATACAGAAAAATGCAGGAAAAGCATTAAAATCGTTCGTTCACTCTTTCCAAAAGAATTCTTTCTTGTGAGTTAGTCGCACTAACTATTTTTGTATGATTTCTGAAGATAAATTACAAAGTTTTCACGTTAAAATATTTAAAGAACTAGCTTGTTTCAATTTATAAACGTTCGTTATCGGTCTAATATCGACACAATTTCTTGGATCGATAAAGTTTGAAGTTCTCATGTTTGCATGTAACTCGAATGTGCAATAATTCCATCGGATATCCCGTAGGATCTATCCACGAGGGAGAGGACGAGAATGGGATTATCTCGAAACGCGAAAACGCTCTTCGGCATATCTCTCCGCGCGAGACTTCGGACGAAGAGAACTTTAGCGTCGAGGTATGCCGCACGACGAGATATCGACACATTACACGATTTACGACTTAGTAAGATTTAACGGAAATCATTCGTTTTTTAATTGCCCGAACATTAATGGGAACGCTTTTGTTAATATATTCCTATTTATTTATTAAAGTTAGGGAAGTATGATATTACTGTCATTTTATTAGATGAATATTCCGAATGTCGGCGGATACCAAAAAAATATCAGATTTTTTCATGTCTTTTATAATAATAATTATTATTTATTTATTATTTATTATTATGATTTTACGTCACACAAAATACAATGGTCGTGAAAAAATTGACTCAAATATTCGAGTAAAATTATATGGTTCTTGAATTATTAAGAATTTGAAATAAGTAAAGGTACATTTGTGATGACACAAGGATAATTTTCTTCTGAGCAACTCTGAGTAGGCGATAAATCGCGGGACTGATTCGTGCGATGCTGATTTACCATTCGTGCGAAAAGAATCGACAGAGTCTACATCGCAGAGGCGGCTCCTCCTGCGTCCCCGATAAGACGAGACAAGAACCTTCGATAATCTGCCAATGAAGCTGTGGGCAAGAAACTCGACGCCCACCTACGTGCGCCGGCAGTTTTAGTGCGTACCGAACTCGAAGACCTAGCTGCTGCTCTCTAATCCTATTTTCGTTAGATCCGTTAATGGTTAATGGGAGGCAAAGTGGTCAGCGACCGGAACAAGGGCTAAGTCCGTCTTAAATCCCGGAGGAGGAGGGAAACCCTTGTAGCCCTTAGCCAAGGACCGTAATCCGCATGGGATAACTATTGGCTGTGCTGTTGCTTCGCCAAGTCAAACTGTGCCGAGTGCGCGAGAAAGTTTTAATTATTATCGACAATACCTGGCATTCTGTAAATTTCGAGCGATAGGATGTGCTTATTTCGTGGAAATACGGAGATTGAATAACCGTGTGCACACGGTTAATATGAGCGTAATTGAAACGGTGCGTTTTCGTTAGCTAAAAGTATGCATGTACATATGTAAGTATGGAATTTGACTACAATAATTTTTATAATTATTAATTAACGATCTGAGTTTCGATTATAACATTCTTCGGGGAGATCACGAAGATCACGTTAACGTTAGTTCGTCGACAATTGAAATTCAGCGGGGGGTATCTTCCTCGAAGGACTCATGCCCGGAGGACAAAACTAACTTGCCAGGGTATATACTTAATCATTATTCGGCTGTAATATGCAAGGGTAGAAACAACAATATTCTCGTTTCCAGCGGCTCGGCAGCCCCGCAGCGTCTTGCGGCAGATCTTCTCGTGGGCAAATAGCGCAATCGGGATTAATGAGGATTAGGGTGCGAAATTTATGAAATTCGCGTTTGCTTTGGCCGGCGACGAGTTTCAGGCTCCCTTTGAGAAACGCGAAACGACCGTGAAATCGATCGCAACGCGAGATTTCGAGAGAGATCGTGTGTGTACGTGATTAAGAAAGAGAGACATTTTATCGCGAATAAACTTTTCGAGGGGAAATTTTCTTCGGGAGAATCACGAAGGATACACGAAACCATACTGTATGGATATCGCGATGCAAATAAGAGAATGCCAGACGCGCGCGATCCCCGAGGCTGTAAATTACCGAAATAATCCGGCGGTTAATTCCTACCCGCGCTTTATTACCGCTCTTGATCCGTTAAAATTAAATTCATAAATACCCGCGCCGATCTCTCGTGCACGGTCTCGAGATTCCCGGTTGTCTCTTTTCGTTTGCAGATATATCACTCGCTCGTGAAAGCGTCGCGACGACCTCGACATTAGAATGTTTCGAAACAGGTCGCGAGAAGAAAAGGTTGGTTGTTTCGTAGGCGCTAAGGCGGAGCTTGTATTATGAGGGAGAGTGAGTTGTAACACGAAAACTACATTATACTATTCAAACGATTGCGGGCCGCGCCGGGCAAGTTGACATTGTTGTTTCTGAGGGTCGCCTTAGGGCCCTGCGAATATCTTAGCATCGAGTGTACGCAGCTATACGTAGGGATATACATACATTCGCCGTGAATATGCGTGTACGTGTATATTTATATGTATGCACACATAATATCTGTGCCCGTGCGTGTCTGTGTGTAGTACACCACGTCGTGGTACAAGCCCTCGGGGGTTGTGAACGCCATACCGCTGCCTCTCTCGTCTTCCTGCGACCGTATATACTAATCAATAACCATGAATCGCTCCGGTAACAGTGCCATGCACGTTCCGTTGCACCGTTATTGTTACTACGCGAGTGCTCGCGCCACCGTGAAAATTATTATCGCCAACGATCCTAGGTCCGCTCGAGCCCGCTCGCGATATCGTTCGCCGTCCGGCGAGAAACTCGTAAATCGTGATGAGCGCGGCCCTCGGAAATGCATCCGCCACTAAAACCACAGCATCGTGGCCGAGAAATGCATGTGAATATGCACATATAAAAGCGTAAGCGACAAAAAAGACTTAACTATTTTAACTAAAGATCCGAAATGACATTGAAATAATTCGCCAAATATTAATTACTCACATTATACTCCTCATTCATCTTTTTATGCTATAATATGTTTTCATATAATATTTTTATCACTAAGACTAGGTTTTTCATTTTGTGGTCACAGCTGCTACTGGAGGTTAATCGATTCTTTGTCTCTTCTTAAATAATATAACATAGATAATAAATAATAAATAAAAAAAGATAAGGAGATGATTATCTCTGATTAATATATATAAATATCATTCGGGTCTGAGAATTTTGATTTACAAGAAGAATGATTCAGCAACAATTAATGTAGGAATGTAATATTAATGTAAAATATGCTGTATAACCCTTTCGCTGCTTATATTCCTCCGCTAGACTCGGTAACGAAATTGACCGACGGACAGCTTCTCGTCATTAATTACCGTCTATCTGTCGTGGTTAAAGCGATCTCGCCTACAGCGATGAAGAAAGCGCGTAGGGCAGAATCCTGTTTCGCAAGCGGCTGAATACGGTCGGTAAAATTAAAGATATAATTCTCGGTTTATGAGGCGGGTCGCGATTAGGGCTCGTCTAATTGACATAAGAATGATAGAACGGGCCCGGCTTTTATAACCGAACGGAGCGGTGCGACGTGGTGGAATCATTTCCTTACGAGGAAAGCGCTTTTCACCACGGCTAATATTAATCCCTGCAATTTTAATGCTCACGACCCCGCAGCCAAATTTCAATAAGGTCGCTCCTCCCCCACGGCGAGGGATGCCGAGTTCGCATAATTGATTTCCAGTTTTTTTTCTCCATCGCGACAAACTTTTCCAGCCGTCCCTCGGCGAGACTCCTCGCTTTGCGCCGTAAAAGAGAACGTAAGATCTGAGGAAAGGTATTTTGCACATGGCATAGCATCTGCCTCTAGGCGGAAAGTAATTTGGATGATGTAGCGACATTGAGTACAGACACGTTCTTGTTCAGGCAAGTTTGGTATCGTACATATCAATCGCAAGAGAGAGTTTCTTTAAAAATTGACTTTTCAGCTTTGTTTGAACACAAAACCATTTCGCGAAGCGTAGCACGCGACCATCAGGGAAACAGGAGCCGATGTTCTCCCGAGATAGTCGTCGCGGCATAGATTTGAGAGGCGTTTTCGCAAGTGAGAGAAAGATAAGCGAACGAGCGGTGTAATCGTTAAAGCATCTCGGAATCAAGTCGATCCGGAATAAGCCTCGGGGTGGATGCAGCAAGGGCTGGTGTTTCGTCGACGACGATCTCTAATAAAGTTCAATTATCCCCGGAAACGTTTGAGAGAGAACGGAGCGAGGGGTGAGGGGGCAAAGGGAGGGGGAAAGCAGAATGTAGAAGATACGGGAAAGGGGGTAACGGGGCGGGATGGAAGGTACCCAGGGCCGTCGAGAGAAAGAGAAACCGGGAGAGATGATAATCTAAACGATCGCAAAGTGGGCTGCAGAAACGCGCCGAAATTGGCAATAACAGGGTGGCGAGGGGATAACGGGGGCTAAGGGGGGACGGGAGGGGAGAGGGAAGGAGCACAGTGCGCGGCGTATATACCATGGGGCCCCGGCGCGAACTTCCTATTCTGGTTAGCATTCAAATTGAATCTTCGTGGCGGCCGGTCGTGAAGAGTTACCGCCGTTAATGGACCTCGCAAACGCTCTCAAATTGCTGGCAGACTGCTGAGACGACGCGGCCCTACCTAATCTACCGGCTTGATTCTCTGTCAGGCTTCGTCTCTCTCTCTCTTTCTCTCTCCCGTCGCTATTTCGGTCCGAACGTATGTCGCGAAACTTTTTGGATTCTCCACGAGAACCCGGGTCGGGAAATAATTGCTGCTAATGCGACGGTAGCGTATACACGAGCCTGCAAAAGAGTCTTTTAAAAGCTTGCGAAATGCGATAAGCGGATTAAGCGTTGTTTCGAATTTTATTAAACTTCCCCGATGAGGTATGAAAACGCCACTCGTGGAAAATGGATACAGATGGGAATAAATAAGATTATTGCTAAAATGCTATTTCTTCCCTTGTAAGTTTCTTTCCCTATAATTTATATGTGAGCCGACTGTCTCTCAATTTATGTTTTAATTTTACGTAATTTCGATCTACAGCGTACAATTTCTTGTTAACGGCGTATCGAAAAATCTGCAAATCGTCCGAGCTGGCGTGCGTTACAAGCTACGTGGCTCATTGCCCGCCAATGTAATTCGAGAGGCGAGCCGGAGGAAAGAGAGAGAAGGGAGACCTTTTCCGCCGCCTTACTTTTCTTCCGTTAAATCGAATTAGCTTGCTTGAGTTAGGACCCAGAAACGTTTTATCGTGTTACCAGTCGCAAAAATAATTTTGCGGCCTTCCAGCTCTAAGAGGGCAGAATTTTTTTCAAGCTCAAGCTTTATAATTCGAGACCATCATTTTCACGCGCTCTTTAATTTTCTCATTTATATGCTTGCGCTTACCTCAGCATGTCACGTTTCACCACGAGAGTGACTGAAAACTGGCCACCGCATGGCGCGCATGGGTTTCTTAGTACCGTTCAACGAGTTTCTGGACTCGTCCTAACGACCCTCTAGCAGAGATTCGAAATGGCTAATTTAGCGCGGTGGTTCCCACGGGAACGGGGGAGTTCTGCAAGTCGGAGACGAAGATAGGGATGAGGAGGAGAAGTCGTACGCGAAACGAGAAACATGGACGCAGTAGGTGGAAGCGGGGAGACGGCGGGGGATGGAGACTCCATGTCTTAATATAATTCTATTAGAGGTAACTATGCGAGCTCTGGTCTGCCCATCGCCATTGGATTTAATCACGGACTCAGCCAACCGTGCGATATCCCCGCAGCACCTCTCGGACGATGGCAGGTGGATTGGGAGGGGAAAAGAGGGATAGATAGGCGGGAGATACTCTTATTGTCAAATTAACCGCTGACTATAGCTGATCTTCAAAATCCTTCGCGTTTCTAGAATTTACGACTGGAGCCTCGGTCCTTCCCAACGAGGTCTTCTCGAGAAGATGAGACTATTTCTCTAGAAATTATTCATGGAGGATGGAGACACTTGGTTGTCTTAAGTATTTTCGCGCGAGCTAGGTAACTGAGCAATTAAAACTAACGACAGGGGAGAACTTAAGTCAGAATGGAGAACCGCCCTTCGCATTCCCGTGGTGGTTCACACTCTCTGGGGGAGGTGTACAGGAACGTTTAAATAAATTTCCATTGTCTTGCGTGTGTTACAGCCGAGCTGAAAATGGACGTTCTCCGGGAGCGGGAGGTCAAGGACAGTCTAGAGCGGCAGCTACAAGATGAGCAGAAGGTGCGAGGTGAGTACAAGAGTACAAGCTTTTACCTGTTCGAGATCGCGAGAGGAGGTGTGTCCTTCTACGAAGCGTCGAATCGAGACGATCGGTTTATCCAAGTTTACAAGTGGCACCCAAACCCGCTCCGCATTCCTCGCGTACAGTTTTGAGAAAATTGACTTGGCCGGCAAACAACGCATTGACGAGAGCGCGCGATTTGCGACACACAGGTAATCTCATGGGTGTGCATCGAAGGCCTCGGGCGGGTTATCGAAGTCGAGGCTTAACTCGCCGATAAATCAAGAAGCCGTAGAGGCATTGCGCTATAAAATCTCGACTCGCGTCCGTACGTCCATCGATTTCTGCGTATCGTATTATTCCACGTTGGGGGTCTTTCGTCTTGACCCGCACCCTCCGTAATGTTTCCCTATTTTAAACTTGCCCCCCCTCCCTCTGCTCCTCGACCCAATGTCTTCTAGCATCTTCGCATGTAATGGAAGGAAGACAGGGATCGGGCCGAAGGATTGCGATCGCCCAACCGAGCTCGTATCAGATGTCAAATGGTAATAGAATAGTTACCGTTGCGTGCTCGTTATCCGTTTCCCTCTAACTCACACACTCAATCCCACGCAATTATTCTCGTCCCTTTCGTCGAAGTCCTATCTCTCGGCGCGATTTCCCAATTATTCATTAATTTCTCCGTAGCGCAGGTAATTCTGTACGAGCGCATCAACAAAAACGAAAATTTCGCGAGTGCCATTTGTTATAAAAGCCAAACGTGTTATTGGACGTGATGAAATATCGAACGAACAGGTGAGAGGGGTATACAGATAACTCTCAATTTATGCGATTAATGCGTTACCTGTAACCCACCGTGTAAATTCGAATTTGCGTAAATCAAACGCTGACATAAGATGAGAGTGTACATTATATTGTGAAATTGCTGTCGCTTTAATCGAAAATTTTGATCACTCGTTTATCATTTCCCCCATTTTTCGCGTTAGACTCGGAGCGATTTCAAAATACGCGAACCGAGGGGGAGGGGCGGAGGTAGAGTGGGAGGAGAGGGTACCATACCGGGGATCAGAACTGGATCTTCGGTTCCAGCTTGCAGATATAATATCGCGAATTTTCGTGGCTCGACAATGTCGACGTCTCTCGTCTGACGTGACAACAATGCGAGGCTCGATAAATATGTAAAAGTCGGGAAGAACGGAGCCACGCCATTCGCGTGGTTTTACGAAACGCGACGTGCTATTCTATTCAAGAATATAACGAGTGAAATAGTCTTTTGGTAACTGGCGTAGCCACACGCCCCCAGGAAAATCGTGCAATTAAAATATTGCTCGGTGAAACGCACGTGATATAACATTTTTTTTCTAGCGGTCGAAATTTTCTTTTCAAGAGGCCGAAATTAACATATTTGACACGCGATTTCTCATGAAGGCTCGAAATGACTCACGGTTCGCACGAGACTGAATTTTCGATAAACACGAGACGAATGTTATAGACGCGAATGCGTTTCAGTCGATTCTCAGGAAAAACGACTCGGCGAAGCCAGGCCCTCGCGGTAACACGAGCCTGTGACAACAGCAGTCCATTAGTCAACCAGCTCGGTGTCAATACATGAATATGACAGCCAGTCTCATGGAATATCCTATCCACCCTGTCTCTCTTTTTCTCTCTCTCTCTTTCTTCCTCTCGCGTCATCTTCCATCCTCTACTGCTTCGTCCTTCCGACCGTAACGTCAAGCGAGACCATTACTCGCCCTATGATATCGCAAATATAGTAAATAGTCCGCCCGCATTGTGCCGCCTATCGATAACTTTATCCGTGCGAACGATATATGCGTTCTGCGCGCGTGTTTCGCACGCGTACGACATTACGTTATCACTTAAATGGAAACTCACTCCCTGTGTATCATTGATCTTTTAATAATACGAAATGGTTCTAAAAATAACATCTCCCGTTTATTTTACCATATTTTGTAGCGACGAGTGTATTTCCTAAGATGTATTGATTAACTCCACGTCGAAATCATGCCGAGACTTGAGAGATGGAAAAATTCCTCTCGTAAAAAATAATAGTTCGTTAAGAGAACCGCCCTCGGTGTAATTTCGTCTCTCTGCTCAAGGCGGGTCTCATGGCGTCGCGAGAGGCGTAAGGCGATACGTAATTTCGTGCGTAGCGACTCGCGGCTCGCAAGATTCTAAGATGATTGATGACCGACCAGTCCCACACATATTTACGCAGGCACTTCGTAAGACTTCCTCCACTCATTCGACTAATGACCGTCTTGTAAGAGATACCGTGTCAACCTTTACCGTCCGCCGTCCGACGACGACGACGACGACGACCCCGGCGCTTTAACGAGGGCGTATCCGTCGGCAGTTTTTCCGATCGAGTACCTCGCTGCTGCACACCCCTTTTTCCCGCAGAAACACCGCACGATGCACACGTGCGCGAGCACCTTCCTTGCTAAGCCATCCGGCTTGGGGTTTAAAATACCAAGACAGCAGCCCACGCGCGCGCATTCGCTCGGGATTGTCAGGTAAACTCTGAGTGCCAGTAATAAAAAAGCTTAACGAGTTTAAAAATACATGATGGAGTGTACAACAACGTTAATTTGGAACCAATGTCGATTAAGACGAAGTTGTCATTTTCTGGGGATGAGCTGTCATGTCGATTGCCCACCATTATGTGACGCTATTACGAGAAACGAGTGTCAACGACGTCGAAGGGAGCTCCGCTACATGTAATTCTATGGGCAATTTGTGCGACGGAATCGAAATCGTACGCGATACAGTGGCAGCAGCGTGTCGAAGGGGGAGAAAGCAGCGTTATTAGCCCGTTTAAAGCCCCGCTTGGCATTTCGGTAAAGGTTGAAATCTTCGACCTCCCGCTGGGTGGGTGGTCGTATTATCTTAGCAGGGGTTGCGAGAAATCCGGCTTCCTTCCTCGGTGGAAGTATCGCTACGGCGAGGGGGTTGTCAGAGGTGGATGCGCGACTTTGTTGATGGCAAAACAATAAGATGACCTTTCGTAGCTGGCGAATCGTACAGTCTCGTAATTCTGAATAGAACACACGAAAGAGCAACGACCTCCGCGATGAAACTCGCGTTTCTGATGACTGTTCTTTATCAATTCTCCGGAAAAATTATAATTAAAAAATTCACGATAATATACATTATTTCTCTCCACGTGTTTAATAAAGTGCGATTCATTGAATATTAAAGTTTGTTACATCAGCGCTGATTCATAACGATAATGATATACGAACTTAGTTTGTTTTTTATTCATCGTGCGTTTTTATTCATGTCGTATGATTGGAAACGCAGGAACAGAAATGGCGTTTTTGTTTTATCTTTTTTTTTCCTACGTAGCTGGACTACATGAGGAAATAATGTGTCGCGTTTACGAAGTGCGTTTTCCCACGTTCTTCTGAACGCTTACGCAAACGCGGAAGATCGCATTTAGACTTCGAATTCTTACAGAACCGGGCTCTGGGTGAGTACGCTCGGTACTTACCCGTCCGTGCTAATATTAATATTAGTATTGAAACGATACGCGCGAACGGACGAAAGAATAACAAACACCGTGGAAAGAAACGTTTCTGGATCCGATCCGCTGGCGGATATTCTGGCCGGCATCATATCATAACGTCGTATTAACGAACGACGACATTTTCACGCAAGAGCAAAAAGCTTCCGACACGCGTAAACCTTCGGAACCGCGGTAGCCTGGGAACCGACAGCTGCCTTTGCCGCTGGTTTACACGGAGCTGCGGCCTCTCTGTAATTAGCCGAGCCGTTTGTCGCGAGAGACCCGTCGAGAGAGGAACACCCCTTTCAAGCACCCCACCCACATCCCTCTCGCGGCAATCTACGAGGAACGTTGTTAACTACCTTAAGTTGTGCCGCGAGATTTTCCGAGCAAAGAAAAGGCTCCGCATGATCGTTGTTCCATCAATCATGTCGCGTTACTAAGCATGTTTATCGATTCGGTTGCCTCTGGCACTTTGCGAATAAAATGAGAAACTAAACTTATCTTATTGAAAGAATCGTAAAGAAACTACGGACGTGGCACGGTATATTATTTCGCAGACGGAAACGTTTCTTTGCAATAATTCGTCGGTAACGCGCGCGAAGTAGTTATCTCTGATGAATATTACGCTCAATCGTATCCAGTTGCAGTTATGGGACACACTCGATCGAACGAGCGTCGCGTCGCGTAGCGCGGCCCTCTGATGCGAAATTAATCTCTCCGGTGAAAAAGTAACTGTAACGACCCGCCGACGCGTTATCTCCTGGCGTCGTCGGGCGACAAACGGAATTGAAACTGCACAATCAACTCGCCGAGATTTATATACGACTCTCCCCTCGAATTAGCCGGGCCGTAATGCTGGGATCGGGTGTCGGTGTAATTGGGACCCGAGGGACTTTCCCATGTTTCAACCCCTCGGCTCGACCGCCGCCCACGCCAACATCGTCGCACCATCCCCGTTGTGCCTCTGATACCGTTTGTTCGTTCGTTCCTTCGACGACGATCGTAGCGATCGGGAGAGCGACTAGGAATTATTTCACGCCAGCATGGCGATGACTACGAAATATCGGAGGATGAGAACCGTAAAAAGTGGGTCGTCGCACGGTCGATTGGTTCATCGCAAATAAAATTACGAAAATGTCAGATGTCTGATTATATCTTCATGGGGACAATTGTTTCTCTATACCAAAAAAATCATAAAAACATTCAATTATCCTTAAAAAAAAATAATATTAATGTTTCTCTTGTATATTCCCTGTCTCAGTCTGTCGTCTTGCACATTGGATCGAAGGTTAATTCTCGCAAGAATTGACAACGATGAGACGCTGTTGATGACAACGGCGTCTTCATGCGTAACGGTCAAAGCTGATTCGCCACTTTGAAGGGAATGTTTAATAGCGATTGACGGAACCCCCCGCTATTTTAACTACATAAACCAGGGTGTGGAGGCCAGACGTGATGTTGCTCACACCCGCCAGTTGGTGACCGACGTGATGCAAACTCGCACACGCGTAAACGTGATCATCACTTTCCTTTTGCATAGGAGGAACGTCGTGTCTCCTGCACCGAGTATTCTGATTCAATGAATCCCACGGAGCGTGTTGGTCCTCTGGGTTCACTGTGCAACGAAGTCACCGCAGTGGACAAACATCGGAAGACTGAAGCGTGCGCGCATGCCGGAAGTTGGGAGGGGCGTATTAGCCCGTCGAGTGGAATGGGCGCGTTGTCATTGTCGGTAAAATGAGCATGAGGAATATGTTAAGCGGCGATCGGGGTGAAACGGACGAGACCCGCCGTTCGAAAAAGGTCGAACTTTCGAACGGCGATGTCGAAACCAAAAATAACGACGACGACGATGACGACGAGGAGGTGCTCGTCGTGCACCGCTCCCGAATGCCCCGTGTGCGCGCGCGATCGTTTTTGTCGCATAATTCTCTGTGTACTCCCGTTTCAAATAATGACACGGCAAGAGCGTATCTAATGCACTGTGACAAAGAATTCAAAGAGAGTGCAGAGGAAAGGTTCCACCCCGATCCGTCGTTGATGACGGAAGAGAGAGAGAGAGAGAGAGACGCGTGAGGGGAGGAAAGCAACGAAAGAGAACTCGCGCGCGAGAGGCACACAGAGAAAGAGAGAGAGGAGGGGGGAAAGAGAAAGACCGGGCAAAGGGTTCGACCGCGCTCATCGGCTTACCCCCTTTGTGGCAGTTTAGCGTTTCATGTCGTATTCCGACTCATTGGAAATTGAGGAATACAGAAGAGGCGCAAAAGGGATACGGCTTTGAGATAAAAAGAACGTTGGGCGGCGACGGTGTGCCAGGCAGCAACGAGTGCTGTGTAGCGCCACCCCGCGAAAATAAACCCTTCCCTCGTCCGGTGCCCCTGCTCGCTGACCCACCCCCCTCCCCCCCCCGAGAGGCAGGAACCGGCGCGGGGATACTGTGGCTACGTCAAAGGTGTCGCCGTGCCGAACCACCTCCGTGTCCACTTCGCAGACTCGACGAAGCGCGATCATCGGAAAGAACCTAGAAAAGAGGAGAGACTTTTCGCTACCGTACCAATTTATCAATTGAATGAGCTCGCTTCAAACTATGGGGTTTGGTCGCTTTCGTAGTTGAGTTCCTCGACTTGAGAATCTGAGATTCTTGGCTATATCGGTATTCCGAACGACCAATCGAGCGCTCGATGTCCACCGTCTTGCCGATCGAGGTGACCGAGCTCGAGCCCAATGCCCGGTCCTTCCTCGCGGAACTCAGTGAGGTTACCGTGTGTCCCAGGACCACCGAGCTGTACCGGAGTCGAGGAGTTGATGGTGGCGGCTACAAGCGGAGGAGGGTAGGTAGGTGCCGCGGTCACTTTGTGAACTAACCTGGCTTTGCCCGCTGTTTAATTAAGTCTCGCCTAGACTACTCGCCCTCTCCGTGCACCCGCCCCGCTCCCGCTCTCCACCACATCGGTAGGAAAGAGGAGAGACTCCCCCCTTGAATTTCGCTCTCTCGACTCTCCCCGGTTCCGTCCGGCCAGCCACGACACTCGCTTTGCCCGGCCACGACCTCGTGAATATGACACTGGTCTCTCGGACACGCAGTGAGGGAGAGAAAGAGAAAAAAAATTAAATCACACCCACTGTTACGACGCGACCAAAGGGTAACCAAAGCCGCCCTTCGTCTTCCTTTCCTTCTCTCGCGACAGGACGCGGAAAAACCGGGGAGGGTGCCGAGATTCGTTAATAACTACGAATGCGAGAGATGAAAGTGGCTGTCGAGTGTCGTAGCACAGCGAAGGATAATGAAATTCCACGTGGCAGAAAAGCGCGGCCAAAGTTGGGTCATCTTTTAGAGAACGTCGCGTTGATATTCCGAAATTCCGCGACGTGGAAACATGACGTTCTTCGATACAAACCTCCGATGCGCCACGATAGAAATCTAACGAGATGACGTACAGCCATCTCTTTCCTTCTGCGGTGTGCGTTTTTTCCCTCCATGCGCAAGCCGCCTCTCGCCCCCTTCTCCGGAGGGCCCGGAGGCACGCGCGTATGAATTCGCCCGCGCGTAACAGTGAGCTTCCGTAATATAATTGTTAATGCGCTGATGGACCTCGGGCGGCGTTTATGCATTGCGCACGCCGATGTGGCTGGCAGCGCGGACGCGTCGTCGTCATGGGTGCCAGCCCTCCTTACCGTAAAAATAGACGCACAGCATCAGCATTAGCAGCGGCGGCAGCGACAGCGGCAGCAACAGCAACAGCCATTACGACACGCCTCGCTCGCCACCTCACATTACGGATGATCACTGATCGCGAAGCGGAGAGAGGACGCCTCTTTAAAGAAGTACATACAGTGTACGCTCGTCTCATCTCGCGCGCGACACAAAGGGGCTGACTCGCGAAGAGGAATCGTTATCCGACGGCTCGGTGTTTGCATCAGACTTTTTCCTCTTTCACCCTGGAATATCTTCGCGCTATACTAAAGATAACGCACCGATAGCGCAACAGCGACGCGTACACGTATCTGCGCGTCAGAAATATGCCGGCAAAGGGGTACCCGTTTTCTCGCTGCGCACTCTTCCGCGGAAGCAAACCACCCCTTCTTCGAACGCGTTTGCTTTTCTATTTCCCTCGTCGCTTTAGTATTTTTTAGTATCATCATCAATCAGCTCGTTTCTCTCTACTCTTGGGCATAAATTCCCCTGAGATTGCTTTTAAGAAGCAAATTTTCGAGATAATTTAGCTTCACCACGTTGGCCAGTGCGGATTGGTTTTAGAGGACTATCGAATAAAAACCAACGATTCTTTCGGAACGATTTGTCAGATTTCGAAACTCAGATCTTGGACTTTTTACAGCAGCGTACATCTTTCTGCTCCAAATTCACCACTAATTTATTTTCATACGTGTAAAGGTAATCTCAACGCTATTGCAGACACTGTTGAAAGTAACATGAAAATCCATATATCTTCATCCATTTGTTTTCGTATTTCTCAACGAGTCGAATGGCTTGTTTCGTTATCGTCGACTTTTCAATAACGTTCCGGCATCGTAGAAGGGAAATTCAGTTTGGCTAAATTCTGAGTGCTTCCGAACGAAAGCCGGCCGATGATACTTAGCTAGCTGCAGGGGCGAGACTGACACGCCGGAGGGGCGAATTTCTCGGTTACCTGGGCAAGTGTGCGCGGTGCGTAATATTCCGGGCACGGCGGACGGGGGAAAAATATACCGCGAGCGACGATGAAAGAAAGGAATAAAACGGGTGAGCTTATTTACGCGAGGGGGTGCACGAGCTCCGCCGGGAAATAGGCGGTGGCTCCGGCTTTTCTCGCGGATTTGTATACATACGAGCCGCCATGGTACGCGTGCAGATATACGTGCTCACATACTTTCTATGTATATACGGCCGCTCTTTCGCTCCAACGTGAGATAGAAGCACGCGATTTTCCGTTACGAGCGTCGAGCTCGGAAACGATTTAACGCGTGGAGATAAAACCGCCGCGATTACTCTACTCGAGTCACGTTATGCAACAAGAAGTTGAAAATCTGTACGAGATACCACGGATAACGTCGCGCTAATGGCACGCATGGCAATGTCAGGTTCTGCTGATTAATCATGAGCAAAACTGCGTGCAATTTTTAACACCCTCAGCTCGGCAGCGGCACCACAATGGCACGTTTGTGTTAAACAATCGTAACAAATTAGGACTGACAACTGTTATTCCTTTGTAAGGTTTAAAACAGTGATTTTTTTCAGCAATAGCGACGTGGTATTGGATCCCTTTTTGATCCAATGTAAACGAAAACCGTAAACTAAAATTTCGGCTTGTCGGCGATTTAAATGCCTCGGTGGTATCAGGACGACCTCCGGGCTCAAAGTACGAAGGGTTCGACAAGTGCATGAATTAATACACGTAGGGGAATCCGCCGTGTCTCGCACACGATAAGCATTCCCGCGGATATTTACGCGGTGGCATTTAGAGTATCGGTCGCGCGCACACAAAGGCTCGAATGTCTAGGATGCTTGGAATCGCCGTTGCGCGAAAAGTCGCCGAGGGACACAGGCGGAACGAAAGACAAAGAGAAAGAGAGAGGGAGAGGGGAAGGGACACACACACAGAGGAAGAGATAACTTGTGATGCACCTAATCATATTTCCCAATAATGCCGCTACCGCCTACGAAGTATAATAAACAGAGCAAGTATAAGAAACGTATCGGTGTGTGTATACATGTATATATATATATATATATATATATATATATATATATATAATATATATATATATATATATATATATATGTACATATATGGGGGGGGGGGGGGTGCGCGCCACGCACGGCGCAGGAAGCGCGTTGTGTGTACACCCGGATGCTCGCATAAATTTGCGCGCACACATACACACACGTATACGCACGCGAAGGCAAACGGAGCATTTGTACAGGGCGGCGTGTTTACATAGGCTCGCTCGTGCGAGGAGACGACGGCGCGAGAAATTTCGTCACTACGGAATTTAGATGAAATTGCGCGAATTACTTGGGAGCCCGGGCGTACACGTATTTATGCTCGCGCACACGCTCGCGGGGGAGGATACACACCGTCGTCGAGTTCGCCGCGCGCGAGAAACGACGTGGATGACGAGAACACGTGTACATGTGACCGTGTATACGCGTGCCGTTGCACGAGAATTCTAGGCGTTCTAACGCTCCACGTCTTGTCGTGGAAGAGCTGCGGAATGCGCGAGCAAGGAGAAAGAAAGCGATATTCCGTAACGACACAGCTCTACCAGGGGGTGGCTGCACGATCCTACCGATTTTTACCGATTCGAAGGAACATGGCGAACCGCTCATCGGAAACGGATTTTTCACGATCTCCCCCCTCCCTCCTGTCCGCGAAATTCATGTCGCGACGAGAATTATCGGTTTTCCATCGGTTTTTCCTCGCGTGGCGAAAGACCGCGATGAAAAAACGCGAACGAATATTAGTGCGGAAATCTATCTTACGGGTCGTGTGTAACGAGTAAGATTATTATGTGCAATATAGGCGGCCGCTTTGAATCTCTAATGCGACCCGTAACGAGATATATGCACAGAGAAAATAATGTAACGCTCGCGCTCTCTTTTTTTTTCTCGTCGCGCGCGTAACCGACTTTGGCTCGCTCGCTGGCCGTGCGACCGTTAATGGAGATGTAATATTTAAATGCGCGACCGGGCGGCGTTGCGTAATGAAATTATTAATAATAACGATCGCGCGCGCTGCGGTTCTCGTAGTTTCAACTGGTTATTAGATTTTAATCGCACTCTCTCGCGCCGCACTCCGCGTTGTACAGGGAGAAAGGAAGTACGAAGCAGGATTCCCCGGCAATTTTTTTTCGGGAGGAAGGGGGGGAGGGTGTCGGCAGAGGCCAACCGGCTATTTAAAAGTGATTTTCCCCCATGAGAACGGAACCTCGAATTATGCGAAATTACCCGCTGGAAGGTGTAAATAAATAAACGTCCATACGCGTAACTAGTAACCCGTTATTACGTGTCGCCCGGCTCGGGCACCGACGATCCCAACACCCTGAAACATCCCTCCCTCTGTTCCCTGCCAACCCCCCGTTCGTGTCATCACCGAAGCCTCCCCCTCTTTACCCATCGGTAACACTGGTAACACGGGTGGATGTGTCAATGTGGGGAATCACGCTAAGCTCAATTCCGGGCATTATCATTCTCGCGCCGATACGCGGCCTAACCGCTCGATGAGTCCATTAACAACTACAGTTATCGTTACATGATGGTATACGAATCGCGTATATCGAATCCCCCATGAGTTTCGCGGCCACTACGTGCACCGAAGCGTCGCGTGGTTATGATCTTCAGCGGGCGATTTTTGATAGAAATGTCGCTCGTAAATTTGGTTCTTCCGCCAGCAAAAAATATATCTCGCGTTACATTTGGGAATCTCGGAGGACAGCGCCGAGAAACTCTGTCATCGGTTAGGATGTGCGTGGTGTAGAAGAGGAGGAGAAGTAAGGGAGGATGCTTGCGTATGAAAGACGACGAATCCGCAACCCTCGTAATACGAGTCGTCGTAAAGTAGCATTCTCTTGTAAGTCCTTCTGTCGGTCGGCCGGGCTACCATCTACGGCTTTCTATTATGCATGCGTCCCTTATTGGCAGTAAACGCGCGCCCTCACCCTCCTTCGACTGCGTCGTCCGCCGCCGCCGCCGTCGTTCTACCTCATTCCCCAGTATTCGGAATTACGGTCGTAAGCATATTTCTAATTATAACATCGCGAGGAGAGACCACCACGGGACAGACGGAGAATTCCATAAATTATGCAGGAGCCGAGACTAACGCCTGAGCATTTTGCCCGGCAGTAAGAACCACCCTACTTTCTTGCGCGCTGATGTACGAGGGGTGGGCGTTCGCGACGCGGAAGTACAGCCCTTTTAAAGCGATTTATCGGCAGTCGCCGGCATAACACACCGCCGCCAATAGTTAACAGCACTCCCCGCAAAAGCAGAAAAAAAGGGATTAAACGTTTCGGAGTAAAGATTAAAAAGTAACGCGGTCGGTAACCGACATATCTCACACGGGCTATCTTGTAAAAGCGGATTTAATTAAAAAAGTACAAGCGAATTTAATTAAAAAGAAACGTTGTTTAACAAACGGGAGAAAAATCGCCCGGCCTCGCTAAAAGCGAGTATGTAAGCAGCGTAATAAACGAAAAAACGTTGAATTGAAAACCGCGCCCGGTACGTATTCATGGCGACGTTAAATGAACATTGTAGCGCGATCGGGCGGAAAGTTGATTCGAGTGGCGTTATTAATGCCACAGCACGCTCCGCGCTCGCGCGCGCGCTTAATTCGATAACGTGCGGTGCCTTTAAATTTTGATTTGTCATAACGA
Source organism: Crematogaster levior (assembly GCA_901521435.1). Taxonomy (NCBI): domain Eukaryota; kingdom Metazoa; phylum Arthropoda; class Insecta; order Hymenoptera; family Formicidae; genus Crematogaster; species Crematogaster levior. Next base: position 131,407 of record CABEGB010000858.1, on the reverse strand, counting down.
GAATTAACGTCCACGTTAAATGCGTTCGTCATCGCAGCCGCGTGTGTCAATTCGCCGCGGTTTGCGCGCGCCCGCGCGCGATCCGCTCCATTCGAGCCGCCTACCAATTTGGCACCGAGAATGGTCCATAGTCATTAATGGGTCGTACACGTTAACGATTATGTTTTCGGCTGTAATCATCGGATCGATTGTACCGATCGTCAAAGTAATAAAGCGTGATAGGGAGAGAAAGAGAAAGAGAGAGCGTTTCGCGATGAGCGAGCATGCCGATGACAATGACGATGGCACGATCATAATTGCTGGACGCCGTAACTTTTGCGGTCATCGATGATCCCGTTCAATAGTCACGTTTGCAGCGGCCATCATTTTCGATGAGACCTGGGCTCGAATCCTCTATTATATCTACCATGTTTTATAGCAGGTGTATATGAACATTTTTGTCACATATTTATGTGCGGTATATACCGCAATTTAAAGGACATTTGTGTGCCGTTAAGTTGCATGTAGTATTAATTTATTGATATTCGTGTCGTGGCAGTTTTCCCAACGAAATTACAAACGAGACTCTGTCTAATAATTAACCGTTATTTTATTATTTCATATTTTATCAAACAAAAGGCAATATGATTAAAAGAGAATTTTTTACTTTATAATCCTCTATTTATTTCTTATTGTTTGTGAAAGTTTTCAATTATAAATTGTCATTTATAAAATGTAAATATTAAAATAATTGTGCTTTATACAAACGTTTTGATTCGAAGGAAATAACGTTTTTTTTTAGTAAAATATTATATAATACTCATAAAAGATTTGAACATTTAATCCAAATTCGAAGCTACTTCGGAAGTAACACTTTTTTTTTTTTTAGAATTTTTTTTAGATACTCATAGAGGATTCGAATCCAGGTTCGAGTATACTTGAAAGTGTATTGCTTTTATTTTTCAAAATAATCATAGAAAGTTCGGAACTACACCAACAGATTCGAACCTACTTGTAAGATACTTAATCCCATTACTAATTAACGATATTCTAGAAGCTCTAATCTCATAATCCACTTGGAATTTGGGCTTCTTCGAGAGTCTCGCTTTATCGACGCGCCCGAAGACGCGCTCGATTTCGCGATTACGGTATTCGAGCAATTCGCACGTGCGTGGTGGGATGAGGGGGGGTGGAGACGAGAGAAAATCGCGGAGGTCGGGAAATGGGTGAGGGTGGCTGGGACGAGGGCAAGACGGCGGAGCTAAGACGTTCGCGGTTTCGCGCAAGAGGCCGACGGAGGTCCTTCGCCGTAATTACGTTAACCGCAACCGCCAAACGCCCGGCACGAGGGGGTCTCAAAGTGCCCTAACTCAAACCTACCACTTCGTTTACCCTTACGGCCGTTCACCGTCGAATTACAGACGCGCGCAAGCCGTCAGCCTAGTCGTCGGGATCGCGAGTTAACTAGAATTACGTGTTTTCGTGTCTGCAATTTATTCGCAGCGTTCCAAATTAAAAGATAGCTCGCATTTTTCTTCCTCGAAGGGAGACGTACACTGAAGTTGCAATGCATAATTCGTCATTTTACGGAGGATATAACTGACTCGACACTAATCTTTTACGGCAACGGTCGACCGGAAACAAGGAATACACGCTCGTCTCTACGAACATCGGTCTATTGACTATTTCAAGAGGGTTGAACCGGCTGCCGTGAACAAACCCCCGACCCGTTGCCGCCGCAACTCGCCGGAAACACATCTCTACGCGCACATTGAATTAGTAATAGCGGAGGTCTTAGAGCCGAAGGGACTTGTAAGCTGTAATTGCATTAATCGCGGTGATATTTTGGGCTCAGGTGCCTTCGCACCCGCCACGGCTCGTTAATAGCTGCCATTATCGTTCCTGCTTCTGACGTAGGACGAACTGCCGCTGCTGCACCCGAAACTCCGCCTGTCCCAAACTTTCGCGATGAACGCCCGTGAATCGCTCTGACAGTTAGGCTTCTCTTCGGGCGAAGCCTGACCCTCTCGAGAAATGGTTTTCGTCGGTATATATGTGTGTGAAGTTAAGTTCGAGAAGGAAATTATCGTTTTGTTTGAGAGAGTGTTTGCTCTGCAACCTTTCTCTCTTCGTCTCAGACCTCATCGTGACTTGCACTTCGCGCAACTACGATGTCGAGATAATTTACGTCTGCCAAAACATACACACTCGCCGATTATACGCGCCGCGAGGGAAGGTTCATCGATCCCTCGATACTGCAGGATCGAGTCGGCAGCAGTTCCCGGAGAGAAGCGGAAGAGAGGCGCTTTCGTGCCGCGAATCACGAAACGACATTATCTCGCCCTCGATCGCCGACGACGTGTCCACTCGCGTTCGGGGACGAGATCGCGGGGAAACGAAGGAGAGAGAGAGAGGTCCGAAGAGAATACACTGGCACGCGTGTGTGCGTGCGTAGAACAGAGAGGACAGGTTACGTCGAAACATTAATCTCTCGCGGTGGCAATATCCGATGATATTCGAGGCACGAGTATTATACGAGGCGGTGTCATTAGTTCACGATGTGTGCGTGTTGGCCGAGGTGGAAGGTATGAGAGCGCGAGAGTACGAGAGAACGAGAGAGAGACGGAGACGGAAAGCGCGGCGAATGTTTGTGAAGGTGGCAACGGTCGTACATATGTGCATTCGTATATGTGTGCACGTATATGCATGCGCGGGCGCGATGTTGCCCGGTGTCGGACGGTAGTATCGATATGCAGGACCGTGATAATCGATTGCCGCATTCCTCGAGACGGAGCGACGTTGCGCGCTTTGAATACGGCCAGAGGGGTCCCTCGATCGTGCACGACGCATACGAAGCGGCCGTGCTGCAGATACGCCTCTGTCATATCCCTCACTTCTGTGCATCCCCTATAACTCTCTCCCTCTCTGTCTGTCACGCGGTTGTTCGCACGTGTAAGCGATCCAGCGCCTACGCGATCCACTGCGAGATCTATTTCCTCAAGCTCCTGCTCCTCTTCCTCCTCTTCCTCCTCCTCCACCTCTTCCTTTTCCTCTTTGCTTGAGGCCGATCTCGAAAAAATTGCTTTTTCATCTCGCCTTGTTTGCGAATTCGTCACGAGCCACCACTCGATACCCCGGCAATACATCGGCGAGTATATCGGAGTGATCGAATATATCGGAAGGCCCTAACGGATTTTTTTTATTCATCCTTTTAATACGCATTGGTACCGATTCGTCTCGTAAGGGCCGTCATCGTTATTGTATAGCCGTTAAACCGTCGAAATATTGTTCTTCCCGTCTATACTCGATTCGCGCGATGACGCGAAAGATGTGACGCTGCCGAACGCACGATGATGACGTGTCATCGCGTGTATTCAGTCAACAGCTGTCATTTCGCGATCGCTACAGAAAGGGTCCTATGCTTGTTCTATGCTCTCTCTCCCTTTCTCTTCTCGCGCTCTATTTCCCTCTATCCTTCTCTCTGCATTCGCGCTCATTCGCCGCCCTATAACACCCTTGCGCACCTCCCTCTCTCTCTCTCACGGTTCGGTTATTGTTCACGTTAATTGATGCGTTATGTTTGATGCCGTTGTGATAGCCATTGTACGCGGGGTGTCCACTGATAACTGAGTTACCGACTGCGGCGGCCGGAGTGCACTCAAACCTAATTATCTCGGCCCAACTGCGACTGCCGCATTGCGTTGCCGCCGCTGTTCGTCCCCGGAGTCATGCGCGAGCGTTTCCCTGATGTCGATGACTCGCTCGCATTCTCGCCTGCATCAAAAGACTTGCGTTTTTTTTTGCACGCAGCGAAATTCTAGCGAAAATTTGCATAATCGATTTTGAAAAATCAAAGGTCGATCGAACGCCATTGGATGTCGCAAAGAGAGCTTCCCCTCGCTTAAGTTAATTTGAATCGAAGATCATTCTCTTGGTAGTGAGTAATTTTGCAAGAAAAGACGGAGGAAGGCTCTCTTGCACCGGAAGCTGAGTTATAAATAGTGCGTGGGAGGGACTGAGGCGTTCGCCCGAGACGAACAACAAAGTCTCTTCCTTTCCACGGCGTGATTAGACAAGCCTTCCAATTAACTGGTCGAAGGTGCTTTTCGGGCGCAACCCTGTCGTAAACTCGGCTTCTTTACGCGCGCGAATACGTAAGGGCGAGCCGGCGAACGGAAGCTCGCCACGATAAATTCCGAAAATCAATTCCGCCGCAAACGAGTCGTCTCTTTGGGTCCCTCTCTCGCGGGAGGGCCCAAAATGGAGGTAAACGTCATCTTCGTATTCTCCGACGTCAGAAAAAAAAGAAATATTCGCTGGTATGGCGCGGTCGTTGCGTTGTTGACCGGACGTCAGGAGGCTCCCTTGGTGTGGCTTTTTTTCGGCGGCCCCTTTAGCGAAGAATATCCCCCGTCCGTGGCGCGTCTCTTTATTGTCCGACGAAATTTACGGTCGACACCGAGAGTCGCGAGGCCCCCGCAATAATTCGATTGTCGTGGATGCGCGATGGGCGCCCGGCGCGTCTACGCCGAAGAGACTGTGCCGGCATGCGGCAAAAAAAAGTCGGCAGCGCGTTAAGCACTTTGTGGTAACGTCGCTTCGTATAATTCCTAAATTCGCGGCGACGGCACCGAGCTGAGTCGCGAACCTCGCGCAACGACCTACTGGATGGTCCAGCAAGAACGGCCTTCCATTACGAAACGGCGAAAAATATTTATCGAGGAAATAGCCAATCTCTCGTTATAACCCTCTCTCTCACCGCGGGACTTCCATTCCGACGACAATACTTTCCACGCGCAACGTTCCGGGATCTCTCTCTCTCTTTTTTTTTCTCGTCTTCCTCCGCCTTGTGCCTCCTCTCCTCCTTTTTCGTCCTCCGTCTCATCGTGTTCGCACACATATCGCAGAAAATTACATTTTGTCGGTTGTAAAAGGAACGTCGTAAAAATCGTAACGCCAGCGACGCTGACTGCGGTGCACGCCGGGCGAAATTGCACGGCCCTCCGCCTATCTGTTGGCCATCAACATTGCTCCGTGCTTGATAGACCCTTTGTAAAACGTCATTCTACGGGCTTTTATACTCCTTACTTCTAGGCGGACAACCTGGGCCCCGAGTAGTTCTCATCGATTCTCGTTTCTAGCACCGGTGCTTGCACTACCGTTGCTTCCTCAGTGCAAAGTATGAACGATGGTGCGGAAAAGGTACACATAAGTACAATAAGGATCGCGGTTTTTTGTGAAAGTGTAAATAAATACACTAATAATTTAGCAGAATTTACTTCCATGTGTAATCGTTTTTGCACCGAGCATCGACAGGACGCTCGTTAAAATCACCAAGTCCGATCGCGATTCGAAAGCTTCAAGAAGATCGTTGTTTATTCACATCACAATACAGTTAAAGAGTGATGCTGATCATGCGCGCGGGTATCGTCCGGTCCATCCATGTGTCTGTAGAGCCGGTAAAGCTTCGGTAATTATAAACTCGGGAAACGTCTTAGATGCAGAATGTACTTAACATAGGCGAGACTCACTCACCCTCTCGCTTTCGCCCTACCGATCCTTCGACCATCCTTCCGACCATCGTGCAAAGGAGATCTCCCTGGTCGGTGGGAAAGGAGCGAGAGAAGAAGAGCAGTTCCAAGCGGAAAGGGATCGAAGCGTTTCCTGCTGTCTTCGTCCTTCCGTCGTTGAGCGTTGATGGGTTTTCCAGCCCCCTTCCCCCAAACTAGGACTTGGCTGCTCGAACCTGACCAGTTTCGACTTGAACTACGGATCTAGTTTCCAACGCCCGGCACGGAGGTAAAGAGAGATGAGGGGAGAGAGAGAGAGAGAGAAAGAGGAGGGAGGAGGAGTGATAGGAGATGGAATGGGGCGAAGGAGTGAGAGAGACAGAGAGAAAGTCTGGCTTCCATCCATGGTATAGTCCCTCTTCTGGATTTCCACAAGTTGGCGAACTCGCTACTACCGGGCAATATCGTTGTTAACTGAGAGAAAGGGAATTTTGTATATTCTTATATATTTTCCAATAATTTATATATTTGTTTATTAATGCATTCAAAGATGTTTGATTGACTTCTTACTTACATGGACATTTTTATTTATATCTGAATTGTTCACTATTATGGATAAACTAAACAAATGGTTTCTCAAGCCGACATATATCGTGATGAAACGTTATAAGTAAAATACAGGTTTCAACAGCATGGAAAGATTTGGAAAGATAGAATAGAAGACGAATGAAATATCTCGGCGGGTTCGTGCCTGATTTAACGAGGATTTAGAATACCAGGTGCGAGGCTATCACGGGGCTTAGGAACTAATAGAGACATATTCGAATGAAGGAGTAGGTTGGTTCCCGGGGATCCGCCCTAAGTCGTTGCCGCGACGGCGGCGAGCGTTATCGGAGTGTGCTCACGGGATTGATTCGTCGGTGTGTTCGTCGACTGCCCTGGCAGGAAAAGCTCTCGAGAGAAAGAGAGAAAAGGAGAGAAAGATAGAGAACGACGAGGAGTAATAAAGTAATGGCCGCGTCTTCTTACGCCGCGCCGCGGCTCGCCTTCTTTCCGGCGAGGAGAATAGATAGAGTCCCCCGCAAAATAACGCTCAGGTAGGAGACGGTGCTCATTCACGACTCATGGCGACGCTTCGGTTTCACGTTCCAAAGCGAGACACCTTTGCCGCTCACGTTCCAATGGAGACTCGTCTCTCGCCTCGTCTCTCGTCTCACCTCGCCTCGCCTCGCGTGTCAGACTCCGACGTTCCTCCGTAAGTGTCTACCGCGCGTTCGCTTTTCGAAGCGCCATGGTAGCGGCCTTTCAGGTGCGAGACCCTCTCGACGCGACGGCGACACCTCCGCTGATCGCTGTTTCACAAACGAACTCGGCCTCTCTCCTCTTTGAATTCGAGACACCCGCCACGCGTACAAAGTTGGCTACCGCTGATTGTAATTACTCAGCCCTCTCGGTTAACGAGACATCGGCCCGCCGCCGCCACCGCCGTCCGACGCGGTATGATGGATCGCTCGCTATGCGAGCACGGTGACGAAAATCGCCTCTCCGCCGCTTCCGTGGAGAGTCTCTCCCTTGTTTTCGCATGAAGGGCGCGTCGAGTAGAAGTGGAAAAAGGAAGAAAGAAAATTAATTAAGTCCGAATTCCCCGCACTTTCGTATTCCGTCCCTTTTATCAACGACGGAATCAAAATGTAGATATTATTTAATCGGTTTGACAACTGATTGTGCGCGACGAAAATTATTTACGACGAAATGCGCGATTAACGAGACGACGACCGACGCAGAATCGATTCTCCAAACGTGTCTTGACGGCGTTGCGGCATTAAAGGGGTAGGCCGTTCGGTAATTGTCGGCAAATATTAATAACTGTTGGAGTGGGACGCTAGCTCGCGCGGATTCAAAGAGAGCGAGAGAGGAGCGAGCCCGCGCGGGGTAGAGGAGGCGACTACTTCGCGAGGGTGAGCCCGTCGAACCGGTTATACTTGAGAGCAAATACATAATGCCTCGATGATTTTCCCGCCGGAGGGAAGAGCCAACCGTGATTGAAATTTGGAAACTCGCTTTGACACAATTATCCGAACCGTTCTGCTCAGGAAAACACTGTACTAGAGAAAGCACCGTTAACTCTTCCCGAAAGAGAAATTACTCTTATCTTTCGCGAGAATAGGCTTACGCAGTAAACTATGTTTGTATCGTTCGCGATGGATTTAGCGAGGATCATCGTCATTTGGATCGACACGATGACAGCTGTCGAACGTCACCCTGCGATCGATACTTGTATGTGTGTGTGCGAAAGCAAGGGGTAAATTGACTTCGGTCCTTCACGAAATTCCACGGAACTCGTTATGAAAGGAAGCCTTGGAGGTGCGTATCATAAGAAGCCCTTCTCCTTACCCTCGAAGAAACTTCGTACCGGACTTATTCATCGCCGATCATTGGCATCACGTTCGTGATAGTACATGACACTTTGTGAAGAATAAGACGATATTAGTCATATCCGTTATCGAGGTAGGTTTCGCATATTTCTGTAATTGACCGGGGGTATTCCTTCCCGAAGATTTTTATTCGATGACGTAGTGGATGAGACGGAAGAGGCAATAATTAAATTCATCTTATTTCCGATAAGACAAAACGTTTAGGATGATAAATCACATTGTTTGCAAAGTTAGATTCGTGCAGCACGGGAAACGTGGTAATTTTGCCAGCGCGCATCACAATTCAATTTGATTATATTCTTCCCTTAATATAATCACAATCACGGACGTTGCGGTGATTGTTGTTATTCGCTAATACCTAGATACTATTACGCAGAAATATTCTAGGCGTACGCAAATTCTTATCAATCTATTTATCCATCGATAAAGCCGGCTCTGTCCATCGATTTAGCGATCTATACACACATCGCATCTTTCCCCGCTCGTTTGTTCATGAAGGAGGAACGGCGCGACGATATGCATATCTCGTTATACGTAAACAATGTACCCGCGGCAATATTATCTGGGAGATTGTACCGAGGCGCTCGGCTACGGGCACGAATGTAAAATGATTCGTTTCCTTCGATCTACGCGTGTAACGCGATACCGTATACCTGGTGCAGCACGGCGGTGTCGAGATGTCGATCGCCGGGGAGGTCGCACGTCTTCCACCTGCCGTAATTTCGTAGATCCCCGTGCTTCTTCCCCGCGTGTTCCTGTCCTCAGCGTGCCCTCTTGAATTTCGAAACGCGCCATTTTCGGACGGAGGGACCGGGTGAAAGGATATCGGAAAGGTACAAGAAGGAAGACACCGAATGTCGCAATTCCGAAGAGACAGGAATTAATCGGTGACGATGAATGGAAGCGATTGATGTCGATGCGACATCGTCCACTCTCGACACGGGTAAAACGAACCGGAAGAAGGCTAAACGTAAATAACGGGGGAGAGAGAGAGCATGAAAATGGAACGCAAATCTTCCTTTCTACATGGGGAGAGAGAAGCGGAAAGAGAGAGAGAGAGAGAGAGAGAGAGAGAGAGAAAGAGTGCGAATAGAAAATCCTTTCAGTCGTGAGTCGCGATGACGTTGCGCAAGGGTTGAAATTCCCTTTGCTGGATGTTTAATGCGGCAATCTAGGGGCGTGATAAAGTGCCAAACAAATGCCGAAAGGGAATCGCGAAGTGAGCGCCTACCTCACGGCACGGCACGGTCGGTACACCGCTAAACGTTGATACAATGCTGGCACAAGCTATTACATTGTATAAACACGGCTCTCTGCGACCTCCCCGTCAGAAGAGTGGGCGAGCCACTTCAGAAATTGAAACGTAGGAAGAGAAAACTGTAGTTGCACTCGACAACTGAAACTGCTTCCACCCTTTCTACTTTTTTCCTCCGTCCGATACTCTTTCTCTCTCTCCCACTCTTTCTCTACCCCTTTTTTATTTTCTTTTTCTCTTTTTCCCGACGAGAGAAGACCACAAAGATTTCGTTCCCTTTGCCGCAGCACTTGAAAGAACTCTCTGTAATCTTTCGCCTTTCTTTTTGGTACGGTCCGTCCGCTCTCTAGCGCAATAGACGGTTCCTCGCCACGAAAAAGTCACGCAACGAAAGTCCATTCGCTCCTTTAACAATTAGTTCAAGAAGAACACAAGCGCGTGTCTGCGCCGGCTCACGAGTTGGAGTTATCACGATCACCAAATTTCTCAGAAAATTGCCGAACTTCAGTCAAAATTCATGCAAAAGTAGCCTGCGAGCCATTTTAAGGAATAATGTAAATTCTGAAGTCTTTCGTCCCACGACCGCCCTGTGCTCTCCTCGGGCACCTATTTTTCCTTAAATTTTTTAAATCGGTAAAAGAGAAGAATAACGTTCCTTGCATACTCCCGGATTAAAAGGCAAACAGTCCTCCGCTAGTGGTATGAGAATATATACGTACCCGTTGAAAGGAAATTTATGGGAATTAATATTGGCTCCCTAGGGGGAGAAGGGGAGAGTAGGCGCGGGTAGGACGGTTTTAGATGTCTCGGGGACTCGCGGAATGCGACTTTCCGGCATACATCGGGAGGGAACTTTAAGAATTTAATTCCTACGCGACGTGCCTCTCGCTCGTTCGTCCTTTTCCTCTCTCTCTTTCTCTCCGTCCTGTTCTTTACACGAAGAAGAGACACGCGGGGCTTTCAGCGTCTTACATGCCCGCCGAAACGATACTCGAGCGAGCTCCACGGCATAATTTCATTCGCCGCGCGATCTCAACCCGCCCTTTGTTCTTCTCTTCCTTGTCTCGCGAGACAAAAGAGTTACTTTTACCTTAACTTTTGCCAGTAGATAGAATTCGTATTGTTTCGAGAATCGCGACAAGAAATTATCCAACCGTATCGAAATTTAGGGATAAAAATCTCTCTTTCTCTCTCTCTCTCTCTTTGATAAACAACGTTGTTTCGATTTTCATATTCTTGAAATTAAGAATAAAGAAGAAGTTTATCGCATCGTGGAAGGGAATAAAGTTGTTTGAAGAAACTTCGCAAGGGAACTCAAGATTGTTCGCAACTTCAGTCGCCATGATGTGGCGGAAAAATCCTCCTCCGGTATCTCCGAGAGAAATGTATATCGCGTGACGTCGCCCGTATTGATATCGTCACGAAGCGAGAACGACTGCGTAGCGACAAAAAATCACCATTAAGCCGCCGTACGTCTCCCCGGGGATGGACCCTACATCATATAGGTGGTGGAGGAAGAGGTATTAAACGTACAAACGCGATAAGCTAAAACACTTCTCGCCGATGCGCTCCACGGGGTCTCTCTTCTCTCACGTCTCCCCTCGAATTCACTTCGTGTGGTCCCCGTCGTGTTCTCTTATTCTGGTTTTTTTTAGGCATTTAGGGAAAAATGCCCGGGAAAAATGAAACGTCATCATCGACTCGATCACGTGTCCCGTCTATGAAGAAGACAAGGGAAACAGTGGGGAATGCTGCGTCGTGTTGCGCTTCGAACGAGCGAGAGGAAAAAAATCGTGGCTTTTAGTTGAATAAACACATCGCACAGATATCGCATAATCTATGCACGGATAGTATCTGTTCGAGCGATCGATATCAATTAAACTAACACTGTATTATGATTCGAACGTAACCGTTGCACTACGCTGACAAAAAAATTTTCTTTTAACCTTCCTTTTAATTGTAATACAACTGGAAAAATAATTATTTGTAAGTTGTTTATTTAGTTATTTACCTCGGATGAAAAATTATGTCTTATATCATGGACCTATATCACAATGAATTAAAATTGTAGAAAAAAAGTATATATGTTTATATCATATATGTATATAAATATATATAAATTCTAACGTCTCTCATGTATATACACGATACATCCCGTTTGACGGCCATTTAAAGAATACCCGGGGATTAGAAGTCGCAGTCGTCTTATTTTATCGACTCGAGCCGCGATTATGGCGATAACCATCTAACCAGTGTTTTTCGGACTCGCCATCACTAGCTCTGCCATCTCGGCATCACCACCACGCCGTAGCGGACGGTAAACACGATCCGTTTGATTCGACTATCATCCCTCTCTGCCCTCCCACCTTCGTCGCCGCTTTCCCCCTTCACCTCGCCTAGCCTTTCTGTGCCGCTTATTTTCTGCCAGAAAGCAATATCCGTTATGGCCAATAAACGCAACCGTATCGAAGTAACTGACGATTATTCGTCTGTCCACGTACGTCGAATGTCCAACGAGAATTATGCTCCTTTTAAGGGAGAAGCTATATCGATTGCCTTTATTATCAATGAGGAAATTGAATTGTGCTCTCAAAACGCCATTAAAATTTGGATATTCTTTAGTATTTAGTTAAAAATGATAGAAAATTATAGAAATCCAATTTATTATTGTTTCAAAAAATTTTACGAAATTTTATAATATTTTTAACATTATGCGATATCTGATAATGAATTTTTAGCTCGTGCGACTTATGTATTATTGTTTTTCTTAATTATCACACGCACACGTCGTTTCGCAGCTTCGAAGTGAACTGAAAAAGGGAAGTTCTTTCGGTGAGATTTGCGGAGGAGTAGATTCGCACGCTGTAATGTCTTTGCCCTTCGCCGAGGGTTGGCACCCTCGTGCGCGTCGCCTTCTACCCTAGCCACACACGTATCGGCCGCACTCTCGGTGCTCCTCCTAGTCTCACCCGCGACGGAGCACATAATCCTGATATCTGTCGGTTTTCGGGCAATAAAACACGCGTCCCATACAGACGGAACCCCCGAGAATCACTACTGCTTCCGACTGATAAAGAAACGCGCGTCAAGATATCGGGTAATCGCGTGGGCTTCGCGTCGACCGATGTCATCGGCTTTCGCAATTTTTTTCTGAAAATCGGACGCAACATACAACGCCGACGTAAACAGAATCTTTCGATTTTAGAAAACTTGAAAGAGAAATTCTGAAAAAGTAACCGTAATCTGCATCACACAGACTGAGATTAAAAAAGATAAGTATTATTACTGACAAAATACAGTGATCGCGACGCGAGTACGTTGTTTAGGCTGTTTAGATCGTTATCCGTTCGCCTATCATTGAATATTACGCTTATCATGATTACGATTGTTTCCAACGCCTATCCCACCTTTCGAGCGAGGCATCGAATCGGTCGTGCTAATGCATTCGCACGTTGGCAAAATACCCGGAATAAATCTATGATGTTACACGGACGTGCATCTTTATTTCACAACATTACAGTATCGGGTCGCGAGCGCGCAGAGCAGTGCGCTGTTGAAAATTATTGACCATCCTGGAACGGCCTACCTAAGGCCGAGCGAGACCTCCCTTTTCGATCCGTGAATACTTATCGGACGGATCGAAGCGCTCAAAAGATCCGCTCAGTGGCCGCAAGGCAAAACGCCAGGCTATTCGGCTATTACGTTTCTGCATACGGGAGAGAACCCGGTAACCAGATCGGGTGGTCTCGAATGACCCGCGCGCTCACCCGGGGAGTAAATATTTTCATATTATTTTACCCATGTAATTCAAGCGTCGCAAACCCGGCGTCGATCGTCAAGTTTCGGTACCGAAAATTCTCATATTGAAAATCAAGATTGCATATCCGTTTCTTGCAGGTAACGAACCTCGATAGGAATTCTCGATCGCGAACGTAAAAATCGTATTCGCGCGCGAGTTCTCTCTCAACGCTCTCCCGACCTGAAGTGTTATAAACGCTGCAAACAAAATCGCAGCGCGCGCCATTTAGCGGACGAAGTCCGCGGATAAAATACACGGCGGATGTTAATAGGATAAATTAGTTTATCCTACGAAAACATCCCGGCGAGATGAAACAGATCTCCATACATCGCGCGATAGATAGATAGATTCGGCCCCGGGCGTGTTGCCCAAAGTCTATTCAAGACGCGGCGGATATTCCGGTGAATATCGCCGGATGCCACTACCCTCACTTTTGGATCGGATAAAAGAATAATACGCAAAAGCGAAAAAGCTTTCGACTTTACGACGGTTTATACCGCAGAGAAAGGAGACGGCGGAGGTAGGGCAGGACTCGAAAAAGGAAAGAGCGGATAAGACGGCTGACCCTCTCGGGATGTTTCCACTCACAAACTGGATTTCGATGACCGATCTCCATTTCCATATGGGTCGTAGCGAGCAGAAGGGTGGCGAGAGCCGCCGAGAAGTTGTCACCGGGAAATTGATATTTGAACGAAGCCACAGCCCCATCGACCGGCGAGACGAAGGGCCGGTCGAGGAACTTTCGTGTCAATTGTCCTGACTCGCGCGAAGCCAGAATTCCGAATCGGTTTCGGAATCGATCGATCGTGTATGGTGTATTTCTTCGGTGATGTTACAATTTTTATACGTCAACTTCGATTCCTTTCGCTTCGTCGCGAATCGACATCGGCGATCGGAGCACACGTCGTAATTCTTCCTTCGAGTTAGTTTCGAACGGAGGGGAACCCTCCGAAATTAGCATTCGCACAGGATGCACGGTCTAACTACTACTATCGACGTTGCCTCCAACTATAATCGTCCAAGTGGGTACGGGCTAAGTGTAATATTATTCAACACACAGCTCACAGTATGGATATCGAGAGCCGTAGAGCGCAGATGCTGTTCGTCGGAGAAGAGCGCGTTGTTGGAGCGACCGCGGCTTTTCTAGTAGGTGCCTAAGAACCGTCCTACACCCTCCCGTCACGGATAACGGGTGTTTCGGTTGGTTTTGGGGCCTCGAGAAACGCGTCCTGTGGAGATTACGAGCTCGTCCAGACGCTGGTCTGTCCGCCTTCATGAATCGTAATTACGCGTTTACCGCGCGCACGTCTTGCCCGACACAAATCGGATTTCTTCGAGGGGTAACAACTCATAACCGTCGTCGTTGCTCGACATCGTTCGCACGATTAATTTGCGAGTATGGGTAATTACGGAGCGACCGCACCCAGATCGAGCGAGTCTGACAGACAAACAAAAAAAAAAAATTGTCATCGAGACAGAAAAATTGCCGGATCCTATTAATACTGATATCATTCGTCGTGGCCGAAGGCGCGAAACATTCAGAAATGTGCGAGAAAGTAATTATAAAATTGCGATTTATTGCGCGTGAGATCGAGTTGTCGCGAAAAAAAAAGCTGGTATTACCGCGGGAGCAGGAATGGCGATCGACTTTAACGCGAACCCGAAGGCGAGCTATTATTAATTTTTCCGGAGTAGAAGCCGGTCATTCTTGGCGCAGCCCGGGGGCCACGAAGGAGAGCGAGTGCTGCAGGTGGCGAGAATGGTCAATATAACCACAAAATGTAAATCATATTGCTATTCCCGGAGGGCCCCTCACTCTGCCTCTCTACCTCTATCTATCTTTCTCTCTCGAATCTGGGTATTAAGCACAGTCCGGGTAAGACGCCCTGACTCTATATTAGTTTCCGCGGGTTCCTTGATTGGATTCGGCTATTACGTTTCCTGGCCCTGCACTGATTGTTTGCGTCCGACAGACACGACCCTGAAGCGTGAATCTGCAATCGACCGCGACGGTATTTTATGTCGTTGCTGATGTATGAAACATATCTTAAAAATTGCCTAAGAGCAATTTGCCGTCTTGTATTTACCACCGTGAAAAATCCGCACGGTTCGGTGAAAACTAATATGTCGATCTGGCGATGTAATTTGGAAATTATTCAACTCAAAGGGAATCCGCGTGGATCCGACATCTCGGAATAAGACAGTCGAGTGCCAGAGTGCTTCCATAGCTGAGGTTAAATAGCTTCGGTACCACAGACTCTCATATAGAACCCGGGCGATTTCTGACCTATCCGCAGCCGCGGAACTCGATATCGGCGATCGAGATCTATCGTGTCCAGTCGGGCGGGCGAGCGTTAAACACACGGTGAACTTCGGGAGAGAGAGTGAGAGTCACCAGCTAACAAGTCTTCGACGTGGGGAGTCCACGCCGAGAGCGGTCAGAGGATTTCTGAGCGAGCGCACAGTGGTAGCTGATGTATTTTGACGTGCTCGATGAGAGAGGCCGCTCTCTCTGTTGACTGCATTATCTAATGGACCACCCTCTCCGCCTTCGTTCCTCTCTCTCTCTCTCTCTTTCTCCCCTCTCTCTCCCTCCCTCTCCCCCATTCTCCCTTCGTCACGGTCTTCCTGTCCGATGCATAACGACTCGATGTTTCAACTATCTGCGATCTACCGTATCGGGAGACAACCGTTCGGCAAGCAGCATGCATCTCTGATTTCATAATTAACCGCAAATTTCTTTCCTTTTCTGTTACGCGCCTTTATGTAATCACCGATGGCATCGACGCACGCACGCACATACGCATATGCCCATATGCGGTAGTCGATCTCGACGAATTTGCCCGAACAAAAATATTTTCCAGACTCTCGGGAATATATGAATAGGACATTCAGAAAGCTAGCTAAAAGCACGAATGTCGGAATATTGAATGATACACGCGTCGAAATCTAAGGTATGCAATTACATGTGCTTGGGGATAATTAAGATCGCGCGAGATGCATAAGAAGAGGATAGACGCGGATGATAACGATCGAATACCGCGACGTTTTTCCTCCGAGGTTTGTAGGAATGCAAGAAAGAAGCGACTGCGTTGAAATCCTGGGACGATATTGCCCCGATAGTTACCAGCTCAGAGAACCGAGCGTGCTCGATTTGGTCGGGAAAGAAATTACGCTGCAGTTACATCCAAGGCGAGGTAATGCGCAAAAAGCCCGAGTATCTCGGATGAGTACCGAGAGGAAGAAGAAAGGAGAGAGGAAAAGAGAGAGATAGAGGCAAGCCGTGCAACGGCGGAGAGTTTTTCGCGACCGGCAAAGTATTGTCCGTCCTCGTCGAATCTCGAGAGCGAGATCGTGCAACCGTGACTCTGGAATCATCCCTAAGACCTTAGACCCCCGCGCAACGTCCGCGCCCAGCCATCACCAACACCGTTCCGCGACCCGTGCAATTTCTCCCTGTGGTATCCGCTAACATCAAATTACCAGTTCCTCCTCGATCTACGACCCGCTGTCGTCGTCGCTCGATTGGTATCCTTTGAGTGACGCACCACGTCAGTGTTTTCTGTCGAGTTTGCACGGATGAACTCGATTAGACACAATGATCCCTGTCGCCGAAACAGCAACGCGAATTCGGCATTTACGATGATGATAATGACGTCCTCTTCGTGCCATGATGGCAGCAAAAAGAAAAAATATGTAACACGTATCGTGTGTAAATCCGGCTGAACTGTGTTTAAAAAAAAATCGGAACAATGTAGTCAACATAAAGGCATAAAGGGGGCCTGTCTGAGTTTACAATCATGGGGATCGGTCCTCACGCGATTGCCTAACAAAGTGTCAAAAAAGGCTCATCCTTCGTCGCGAGTCAGCGGGAACGCAGATCTGACGGATACATTCCACGTCCTGTGGCCTGGCACCGGTGGACGACGTCGTCGGATCCTTGGAACGAGCAGCCCCATTCGGGGCAATTCTTTGCCGTTTCGCGTGTATCCTTAGTATGCAACGTATGCAGTCGGTTGTTACCGAAGGAGTGGTTTGCTGAGCGGCCAATGGCGAGTGCTCGAGCTAATTCTAGGGTGCCGCCGCCGCGCCATCTTTGCATCATAATGCTGTCCCCCCGTGCCCCGGCGCTCACTCGCTCTCACTCCCCCCGATTCCTCCTCACCGCCCCTCCCGTCACTGCGAGAAGTCTGCCCCCTTCTTCCTCCCTGCTGCTGCCGTCCCGCAACCTCTTCCCTCTGCCCTCCTCGTCCTCTTGTCCGCCCCCACCCTCTCCCACTTTCTCTCCACCCTTGTTTCGTTTCGCGTAGGAAAGAAAGAGAGAAAAAGAGGACGAAGGAGACGAAACATCAGGTGAAAGAGAAAGAAAGAGAGAGAAAGAGCGGAAGGAAAGGAACGAAGAGAACCATCTCGGAGGCGCGTTATGCCAAAGTGGATAAGGAGAAGAGTGCACGAGAGGGAAACGGAGAGGAAAAGGAGGGGCACACGGCCATGGCGAAGAGGTAGAGGGGACGAAGGGGTTGTCTGCGCCTTGTCTGCCGGGAATCAATCACGTATCAGTGATGCTCAACCAGTGGCCACCTGCGAGACACGATCGATAGGATCGCGATACCCACTTATGATGGCATATCGATGGCATCCGCTGTTACTTCGGACCATAGAGCCACGACAGATCCGTGGACGTTTAATTTCGATCCAACGTCCGACGATCGAGAACGGCGCTTCCGCGACGCTTGATCGCGCGCACATGCACACACATACACGCACGCGCGCAGCGAGATTTCAAGAGAAAAAATCTTGATATTCTTGCGATGCCGGTGTGTGGCCGAATGAGAAATACATTTGCATCTAAAGTGGATGGATGCCTTTGCATAGGGCTCACGACGATTTACTTCCACGGCGGCAATATGATCCTCTGATTACCGTTCCAAGAAATGACGCGCGAGTGGAGAGCGATTAAAGCCGCGTGCCCTAATCTCCATGCTATACCGGAGAGCGAAGGGAAGGTATGTCGTCGTGCTCGAGTACGCCCACGGCGACGTGGTACCTACGCCTCGCGCTACCGTTTTACCTGTCACGGTAGGGTAATGTTAAATCGAGAGAACGCGAGTAGGAGCTACCGTCTTCCGCCGAGACTACTGAAGAATCATGACAGATCCATTTCGCTACGTCAACCGGCTACACGAAGATCTTGACGAATGCAATATTGGAACGCAGGATATAATACGTAAATTATTGACGTCGAAAGAGAAGATGGTAATTCAATATGTTCTCTCTTTTTTTCTTTTTAACAAGAACCTTCGATACTTTAAAGAAGCGTGTATTTACGATATTGTTGCCGGCGTCTCGGAAGAAGATCGAAGAAATGAAATCGAGGAGCCATAATCGATTGAACCCTAATCTTTTTGCCCCGAGGTATCTTTTCGCGGGATTCGAATGGACGCAAGAACCGGTCAACGTCTCGTCGGACGCTCTGCCGCGCCATTATTCGTTGAACCCGGCGCGGCGCAACGAGAAACGATCAAGGCAGAATCGTCGTCGAACAAAGCCGGAGTCCGCGAGAAAGATCGAGCCAAAAGTGTCGAGGGCTAAGATGCGCCCAGGAGAAGATACAATGGCCGGACGCGCCGGTTCACAATGACGGAAAATAATTAAAGCGGGCAGGGGGAGATAGCCCGTTCAAAGACGCCGACACGAGGGTCTCGACCGATCAAACCGATCGGCCTGTATGCTGTATCTAAGCGAACCTACGTGCATACCCGTTGCCGTGACGAATTTGCGCCCTCCTACACGTGTGTCTAACGTTGCGCGTGTCCGTTGTATGTGAGCTCCGACGCAAATTTGTGTGCGCGCGAAATCACGATGGATTGATTTCGCGCACTGGCGACAAAGAAAAGGGACGTTGGAATCCGGAAAAGAAGTCTGAATCAAGACCAGAATGAATAGTCTGGCACAAAAGAGCGAACAAGCTTGCCCGCATTGTCGTAATACTTGTGGTCAACAACAAGTTGCCTTGGAATGCTCCGTGACACAATTTTAAAATAAGACAGAAACTTTACGATAGATTGAGAGTCGATTCGAATCTCGTTCACGTCTTCTAAATTCTATGCTTCAGAATTTTGAAAATATAAAATATATCACATTATAACCTATTTTTTTTGTCTTAAATTAAGTACTTATTTCTCAAAATAACGATCTAAATACTCAGTGAAAATAAATGAAGACCCTGACGAATAACGAAATGTAAAGAGCAGCTTCATCCTTCTTCTTATCGAACGCATTTGCATGTTCATTACATGCTCAATACTCATATATTATGCAAACGCGGGAGTCCGATGCGACTCCCTGTATCTTTTTAGTGGCGTGACTCACTGTGAGAAATCGATAAACGAATTCGTCTCGGGCGTTCGACTCGACTGGCTACCGTCGGATCCGCGCACGGTAGCTGACGAGACGATCGGACCCCCGCTTAGACGTGTACTTTGAGTTTTGGGGCCCGCCGTGCTCGGTGTGAAACCCCCCGCTGTAGAATGATACGCCAGGATAATTCCATCGGACTTTGACCACGCCGGGGTTCCGCCACCTGGGGAACGGAGATGGTCAGCGCGAATTTGACGCGTATTCTCCTCGCATCACTCTGAAACGCGTGTCAAAACACTCGGGAAACGTATAACGTATTACAAATAATTTTTATCAGTCATATTACAAATCATCAGTCATATTATAAATGATCGTTATTCTTTTTGATTACAGTGGTTTACCAGAAACGATTAAAGAAGGAACGGAGAGCGAGGAAACGGCTGCAGGAGCAGTTGGATCTGGAGATCAAGAGGCGCACACAATTGGAGGAAGCCCTGAAAGCCACGGGCGCGTCTTCGGAACAAGTCAGAGCGATTACCGGTACGTGCGAGTCGTCTTCTCTATGAATAAGTGATTCACACTGGCAAATTTATATCATCGAGATTGAAAAAGTATCATTTATTTAAGAAGCTTATACCACAAAGAACTTACTTAAACATGCCTTCTGTGTTTCTCACGCTGAGAAAAATCCTCTGTTAATATCTGCTCTACGTCATGCTGGAAAAAAAATGTGTGTCTCGGTTTTCATCGCGTAGATTAGATGCGAGAGACGCAGACTATCGCTGCAAATGGACGGGTTTTCTTAGGATTTCGCGAGCTCGTCGTCAGTCTCTCCGTTAAGAGCCCCGAGGCCAGCGGTGATCTCGGAATAAATTAATTAATACGCCGAGGCAGAGCAAACAGCCTGACACCCGGCAGAATATGATTCCTTACTTATCCCCCTGCCGGCGGTGCAATCCCTCTCCGTCGTCGGCTGGCTGGTGGCAGCCTGTTTTCCCCCTGTTACCTTTTCCCCCTCGCCATCGTTTCAGCACCTTGACTAGGTACCGCGCGCGTCTCGCCCCATGATCCTCCGGCAAGTAGAAGTAGCAGCAACAAGCGGCACACCACCCTTCTTCCTGTCACTACCAAAACTCAAACGCGAAACCCTTTAAGTGAAATCTCTTATTCCGATATAATGTTTCTCGTCCTGGCTCCCTTTACCTCGCTACCGTCTCTTCCACCTCATCGTTTTCGCGTTACTACCTCCCTCCCGGTTGCTACCGCTACCGTCGCCTCCGCCGTCGCCGCCGCTGCTGTTGCTGCTGCCGTCGCTGGTACCGCTGATTAATCCTGTCAAATCCAGAGAGTCGCGATACTAATTTCAAATCAAAAGGCACGCCACTCCGCCACTTGGGCGTCGCCACGGGGCGAATCGCGAGACGGTCACGATCTCATGGGTTACATGTACGGGGAAGGATTTAGAGATGGTTTTTTTTTCTTAACATCGCGATAATCGGGCGATTGTTATCTTTCTATGACGCAGAGAACGTAACGGCGGAGGCGCGCACGAGTTCGGAGCCGCCGGAGGCTAGCCCGGTACATTCTCAGTCGCAGCAGCAATCGTCGCAGCAACAACCGCCGCAGCAACCCCTTCAGCAGCAACAGGCAGCAGCGGCCCAGCAGTACCGGGAGGCGCAAGTGCCACGTCCTTCCCAGCAACCGTCAACGCCGGAGAAGCCCGCATGGGGATACGGGCTGGATCTCATCGGTAGCCAGGCGTCGGCCTTCTGGCAAAACTACCAAGGTCAGTTCTCCCAACGGCACGCCACTTCACCCTTGTCGTACCCCGTTACATTCGGTCTCGCCGTTCCGATTCACGGTGGTTCCCACGGTGTTTCCACGGAACTGCGCGTGGAAAAATAAACAAGGAGTACTTAAGCCACTTATCGTTAACGGAGGATCGCGATAGCTATGTCGTTCCCGCCTCCGCTTCTTCCACCTTCCCGATATCTTGAAACATCCCAGCCGTGTCCCAATACGTCGTGTTACCTCCGCGTTTCACTGTCGAATTACATTACCTCGGCGAAATATTTCGAAGAGAATTCAAAAACTTGCCTGACGGGAGAGAATAAAATCACCCAGGAAAGCTAGCCTGCTATCTACATTGTAAAGTTTACGGTAATTCAAGAAAGTAGCAGTCGCGTGTTGGAAACTTCAGGTAAAGGGAGTACGGAAAGGGGGAAGGACGATCCGAAGATCCAGAGCCAGCGGCGGGATCCGCTAATTCGGATAATCGCATTCTCGTATTAGGATCCACTCAATTTTTCTGATCTTCCGGCCGAGTGCTTTCGATCCTCGATTACTCTGACAAAAAAAGCAAAAGAGAGAGAAGAAAAGAGAGGAGATTGACCCCGAGGGCGAGAGAGACGGTGGTAGTATGTCGTGGTGGTATCGTGCAAAGTAAATTATTCGAAAGATCTCGAGCGAGAGCAATCACGCCGCCGGCAATAACAACCCCGTGCACGAAGAGGGTAGGAGGAGGGAGAGAGAGAGAGAGAGGGTGAAGGAGAGGGGGGAGGAACTGAGTTGGTCCTGACGAGGAAACACGAGGTATTTGAATAGGGTCCCGCAGCCACCCGGGCATCATGATGCGGAATCCATTTGCAATAAACAACGGAGATTTAGACGGGGGAGAGGAGAGACAACGAAACGAGTCAAGCGGTAGCGTCAAAATGGGAAGGGGGATGGGAGGGGTGACCATCGAGAGGGAGCATGGGGAAAGAGGTGGTTCGACGTAACGTCGTCTGAGGTGGGTACTTACGCCACTGAGGGGACCTCGGGGACCGCCGCCGCCGCGTCTTCGAGTCATGCATTCTATACGAGCGATGGCTCTCATTCTTGTTACATCGTCATCGAACATCGCGAAGAAACATCGTGATATCCAAGTGTTTCGGTGTGTAAACGATGAGTCTTCTTACGTTGCAACCTGAAGATGATCTGGACAAAGAGAGTATTTCGCGTATTAATTCTACAGCAGAATGTTTAGGTTGATCCTTCCCTCCAAAATTCTTCCCTTCTTTGGGAAAATTCTGCCTCTTTCAGCGCTTGATCCCAACTCTGGCTATTAGACCTTTCTGTGAGAGAGAGCATCCTTTTGTGCTAACAGTGTCGCGTCGCACCCTCGACCTCCCCAATCGTGTGATCGCGGTCTCGTGTGTGTTTTTGTGGCTCGCCTCACATGAGCGCCACTGGCTGTAATGCAGAGTTTATGCACATCTCTCGCAAGTAAGGAAGGAGCCGTAATTTCCCCGGCGGCCAACGCGGCTCTCGGTGGCGTTACCTGTCCTCCCTTCCTTCTTCCACTCGCGTCGTTCCCTCCGCGCTTCCCTTAAACCTCCTCCAGCCCCCTGCGCTGCCTCTACCGCCTTCTCTTACGTCGCGCGTAGCTCTCTTCCTTCCTCTCTCGCACGTACATACATATACGCGCATGCATACATGGACGTACGACATGGTGTACGTGTACAAGTATGCACAACGCACGATTCCTCCACGTCGTCCACCATCCACAGAGTACGACGAAGCACTCCGCCACGCTTTAATATTCAGACTATATGCAATAATTTCGCAGCAACCATAACCCTCTTCCTCCTACCTGTGCCCCTGTCCTACCTCCCTCCTGATTTCGCAGCACTCTTGCTTTCTCCGTCTCTTTCTCTCCCTCTTGCTCTTTCCATCCTTACTCCACCATCTTCAGCTTCGCCGTCTCTATCGTTTATTCCTTCTCCCTTGCTTCCCCTCGTCTAACTCCCCTGTTTCTTTCCCCTTCCTATCCCGCCCGACCGTGTTTCTTCCAGCGCACGAAGAGACGTGGCACATACAAACACACCCACACCGAGACTTTGCGAGATTGCTCTACGGTGTGGTGCACTGTACCTTCATCTTCCACCCTGCGACCGCAATCACTCTAAATCGCCGCGCAGGCATTAATATTTGATGGACGAAGTCCTCGGGAATTATTCGAAATGGGAATAATCGCGATCGAGGCATCGAGGCGCGCCGGTATCATTTTTCATCGATGTCTCGTGAGATCAGCATCAGCATACGGCTACGGCTTTAACGTCGTTAAACGCTAAACCCTTTTAGTCTTTACACGCCGTGCTCGGGCGCTTCCACGAATGAATTAACCTTGAATACCGTGCGGTCTACAAACTGAAAAAGGGAGAAAAATGAAAGTCAAACGTTGTCGAGAAGTAAAAAAGTTTTAAGCTTCAGTCCCGCAAATCAAGCGTGTCGCTTCGGAAGGAAAAATAACGACGACGGACGGGCACTGTTGAACGCTCGCGCGTCGGATTATTTCCAGCTTTTCAGCCGCCCACGCAGCCGAGAAAATGCGAGCGTCGCACCTGCATGCGTACACGTGCGTAGACCATTACACGGAAAGACAATAACCCCCGCGGAAGAGTGATAAAGCGTGACGCGTGTGTACGGGCGATATAAAGGCCGAAGGAAGCCGACGCGCCGACGTGGGCGGCGAAGGTAGGGGGACGGAGAGGGGGGTTTGGAAACATCCCCCGCCTTGAATATATCCACAGGGCACGACGACGTGGTTTTCCAGCGAACAAGCCGGGACAGAAATCGGACGGGGAAGGGCAGGAAAGAGAGCGAGGGCAGCGGAAAGGTAGAGTTTCGGTCTCAACGCGATGGTAGCTCGCGTGGTTGCAAGCTGACGGTGAGGTAGATGTTGTCGGCAATATTGGGCTTGTTCCAAGACCTTCCCTGCACGACGATCTCGACTTGGTGGGGGCGTTTTCTTACATGTCCTAAGGAATGACAAATCTCGAATGATGATATCTCAGCAATGTTTTAGATGTGATCTCTTTTTAATTACTGCTAAAAGACGAATTCAATAATGGCGAATTGAATAATGTTTTCGGAAACCATTAAATGTTCTGCTACGAGTACACATGAGAGAGAGAGAGAGAGAGAGACTATATTCCCGACTTATGATTTTGCATCGCCGCGGGCGCCGATTGGAAAGGCGCACGGATTGCGAGGGGATTAAATTCGTTACTGGAGAGCTCCGACGCGAATGGCATACGGAAGAGAGAGATTTTTATGCGGGCGGGAGAAAGAACAATTACCGGGCGAGACTCATCGATCGTCCTGGATATCGCCTATTCTTTTTATTTTTAAACAATATTGACGACATCGCTGAGACAGACTTTATCAGACAAGTCGCGATTGAATCGCGAATTAGCAACGCACTTGTATTCTCCCGAGCGGGCTTTGAATCGATATCTATAGAAGAAGTAATAGAATGTAGGCGGAAAAGAAAGAAAGTGGAGAGGCAAAGGATGGTGGATAATTGCAGTTAACGGAAATTTGAAATTATAAGATTTGCGCGATTTGAAAACGAGGGAGAGAGATCCGGGGGTACCAGAGATTCATCCTCGTTTCTCTCCTCCTAATTCTTCCGCTTTTTGTGTCTCCGGCTCCATGCGGATCCTTGATTCA
Organism: Crematogaster levior; assembly: GCA_901521435.1. Taxonomy (NCBI): domain Eukaryota; kingdom Metazoa; phylum Arthropoda; class Insecta; order Hymenoptera; family Formicidae; genus Crematogaster; species Crematogaster levior. Next base: position 106,573 of record CABEGB010000858.1, on the reverse strand, counting down.
TACAATTTCATGGTCGGCTTGGCGCTCAAACGCCTATCCCCACCCCTATTCGCATCTTCCGTTCACCCCTCCTCCCCATATCTCGCTTTCCGGCCCTCTGTTTTCTGTTCGCTGCTGCTGCTGTACTGTTCTTCTCCGCCTTTCGAACCTCGTCTGCTTTACATAAAGATCAGAGCATTAAAAACGCGATGCTACACGAAATCAACCCTCTAGATATTCCCGCGCTTCCTCTTTACCTTCGCCCCCGCGCCCTTTTTGCTCGCGAACGTCACTAACCCTCGGCTCTTCGAGATGCTCGAGTGAGCAAGAGCATTCAGCCAATTACCGTCGTTTCGATGTGATACTTAAATTGCTTTTTTCGCCGTTCGCGCAAGAACGAAACATGTCGAGTGCACTCATCACGTTGACGATTATATCCGATATCCGGCGCCGCCGCGGCAAATCCGGTTAAATCCCACGGCAAGGTCGTTCTCGACAGGCCCGCGGAGAAAACTTCTCGACTGTGTAATCGCAAAAAACTCTGCCGTGGAACAAGGAGCGCGAGAGTCTGGCGCGAGAGTGCTTATCAATCGCGAGTTATTGGTCTTCTTCGTGGAATTCATCTCGTCGAGCCGGGTTTTAAGGGGAATATAATAATGAAGTTGGCGTACGAGAGCGAACGTGTATTCTCGATCCCGAGCGAACAATGCGCGGGAGTTTTTCCAGTTCTTGCGAGATCCCCGACTTGCGACCGTGCCTTCCCCTCGCATTCTCGTACCGTCCTCGATTTCGATTCGGTTCGTTTTCTTCTTCTACCCGTGAGGCAAGGTGGCCTCTCCTCGCGGGGCCGGCATTGTGCCGGAGTTAATTACGTGCGGATAAATGCGAAGTCATAGAGGGGCGAACCACCGGGGCCCCTCTTCTTTTTCAGCGGACGTCTTTTTTAGGGGGCCCTCGCCTCGCGCCGCGCAGCCACCTCCCTCTACCCCCCTCCAAAAAGCCAGAGCGATATGGCGCGCGATGCGACGGCAACAATACCAACCGTTTAGGGCCCCGGCCGGGGCCCCCTTACGGCGGCCACGGCCTGAAATTGTTTTCATTGTCCGGACGATTTGTCAGGGTGTGTAAGACGGTAGCGAAACTATTAGCGGCTCATTCTTCTTGGAGCTCTCGAGATGCGCTGGTCTGCAGAATTCCACGGGATCCGACCGACGAGCTCTCTTCTTTCTTCATTCGATACGCTACGCACGCAACGATACCCGCGAGAAATCGCGGATCTGGACTTCCAAGTCGTCGTCGTCGTGCACATCACTTTCTTACGCCGGACGGATCGGCGGACAATATAACGGTGGCGAATGTCGACCAAGTTATTAGAATGGGGAAAAAACGAGAGACGAGAGAGAATTCCCCCTGAAAAAAAGAAGTATGCGCACAATCAATCAAATCGCTTTTTCGTGGTCTTTATCTCGGCTCGACGCAACAAAAGGGTGTATCCTCGACCGTTCCGAATGAAGCAAGAAAGTTTCCTTAAATCGGCCCTTCGCCTCGAGGTGCGTCTTCCCTTTCCTACCCACTCTCACCCTCCTCCGTGAGACTTCGTCGAACGAGCGAGCGAGCGAGCGATGTTATATCTGGAGCAGTTAAATTGTCATTTGGATATCAAAGGGACGCGACACCCCGCGCGCGGATAAGGGCGCGAGAGGTAATTTGGCTCAGCGAAACGCAAACATTGCTCTCCGTGTGCCCCAAAGTCGTGGAATATAACGGCCCTGACGAACGCACGAATTCACACCCACGTGCCACGAAACAGCCCTCAGCTATTGTTGCTCAAAGCATAATGGAATCTCGGCCCCGCCGTCTCTAGTCCCGGCGATAAAGATGGAGCGGGATAGAGCGGGGAAAAGGGGGAACGCGCGCGGGACAGAGAGCACTGTCGATGCCGACTCCTCTCGCACGCCGGTTAACCGGGACTTAATGGCCTCGCAATTGGATTTTACCATTGCTCTTTGCTCAAGGAGGCGCCATTTCACGCTTACCGATCAGATCCGCGTGCTTTCATCGCGCTCGCGCGCGCGCGTGCTGCGTAATGTTCTTCACCATCCTTCCATTTAATTCTCTGCTTATGTGATTTTCATTCGCAGTCGCTAGATAAAGAAAAACGAAATTTTCTCCTCTTTTCGATCATAATGATTGATCGGATACTATCGCATTCGAGTTTTTAATTCGTCATAGTAAAGTTTAATTAATTAATTCAAACTCTCCTTCGTCAGTGAATATTAATAAACAAATTTCAATTGTTTATCGACCCGTCTGGCAAATTATTATCTGCGTGCCGCTGACTAGATTTGTCGGACATTAAAATGCAGAAAAATTAATTAATTAATTAATCATAAAAATTAAAAAAAAATTAATTTGTCTCCATATAGCGTATCTTTCTCTATTCTTTCTCGAAGGAAAATCGCATAATTTCGGTGCTCGTTGCATAAATCGCTCGAAAAGGCAGGAGCGAGACGTGTGTGCCCGGTTAATTCGGCGCGATATCATTAAAGGGACATTTTCCAGTTTTCACCCTAATCCTTGCGAAATTCAGTGAGCAAACCCGCGGCCCTTTCACGCCTGCCTTCGTCCGTTATCCCGCTCGTCCCTTTTCCATCTCCCTTTCGCGCGCGGCTGACGGTAGCTGCCGGTTTTGCACTAATTACCGCTTCGTTTCATCCTTGGCGCGCGTGGTTCACGCCTCGTCGAATCCGCGCGTCGTTCCCGCCGCCGTCCGTGCGCGTTGCGAGCCGACGGACTTCTCTCCTCGAGGCGATTCCTTCAACGCTGTCGAGGCAGCGGAGCGCGTTATCCGAACGCCGATATTAATCTTAAGCCGAGAACGCTAGTGAGACTACATTATGCGCGTTGATTACATAGCGGAACAGTATTGTATTATGTAGGCTATATTATAAATGCCATATTATAAGTGCTTTGCCACACACAGACACACAACGCACACACCCTGTCGTTTTGTTGCTCAGTTGTCTGTCAATTTTGTATGCTTTTTTTTATTTGTCGCAGAATCGCTGGTGCAGGAACTCGAGCTGGAGAGAAAATCGCGGCAGCACCAAGCGGCCGAGAGGGACCAAGTCAAGTCTCCTCTTCAAGGTGCGTTGAGCAAAGGCACGAAATTATTTTCGCGCTCGCGTATTCTATAGAATTTAAAATCCCGTTAATTTTATTTATACCTTTTTTATTTCTTTTTATCACTGTACTTGTGCGATCTTCAAACGTTTTTCTCTCGAGTCCTCGCATTCGGAGAGCGCGGTTTTCGTGCAGTACGCGTATAGAGCGATTTCTTACTATACGGAATAAAGTTCGGATCTTTAATTAGAAACTCTTCAGGGGCGGTCGCGTCTCGAGGGAGGGTGGGCAAGGCGGCGGTTCTTGCAAAGGCGTCAGCGGCATAGCCCCGGCATATTCGAAACTTGGCCTCGCTCTCCTCCGTGGAAACTTGTCCGAAGGAAGTTTCCAACTCGCGCAAAAACTATATCCGTAGCGCGATTTCGATGCTCCAAGGCCCCGGCGTGACGTTGCACGTAAATAATCGTTTTTCGCCCGCCCGCCCGCCCTCTTCGGGGGCTCCCGAAAGGAATTAACAAGTCTGCTCTTAATTGGCAACGTCCTTGCAAAATCAACTCCTACTCCTGACATCAGAGTTTTTTATCGACAGTTACTGACAAATCTCAAGAAGAATCAAAGTAGCGAATTTCGCTCAGTATCAGTTTTGTTCTTTCATTTAAAAATTTAACGATTTAAAATAACATATCATATAACAATGTTATCGCGCATTAAGGCACGATTTCTTTTTTCGCCGAGTGCTTAGAATTGGCCGCTGAGAAAAGAATGAAATTATTAAAACGCACATGCTGAATCGAACAAAATAACGCGTCCCGAGAGAGGCAGGACGAGCAGATTGAAGCGGCCCGGATGATAGAGGGCGCGGAGAGACGAGTAAACCGAATCACGCGGACTATTAACGTATAGTGATTTTCAATCATAAGCGACAGTTCGATAAAAAGTAGAGTGGCGGCTCGATCACAAAGGCCGCGCTAAGGCCGATGACTCGGCCGGACTCGTATTTACGAACGTGTGCGATAGGGTCCGACTCTCCCAACTGCCCCTTCCCCATCCCCTACGCCCTTCGTCCTTTTTCTCGACTCTTGGTTCGTCCATCTCTTCATCCACCTCGCGCGTCCCTCCCGTGTTCATCTGCGTCTCGAGAGCCAACGATAATTAGTGAGCGGCGCCTTCTTCCCAACGAACGATCATCGAATGACCCAGCTGGTCCACCTTCACCGTATCACGCCGCAACGAAGGCATCTACCACCAAATCCTCTGAGTTGCATCCCGTAGCGGAATTACGCCCACGACCATTCATCTCCCGTATGCATCTTCATCCGCGAGACACATCCGCTCCTCTCTCGTATTCCCATTAAGAGTTGCGACACGCCTAACACTCACGCTACGAGTGTCTAAATTTAGCGCTCAATACGCCTGCCGTACTCCCATCCCGCGTTGTTATTGCATTTGCCAGCGCGATGTTTTGTGTCCGATAAACGAGAAATTCATCGTACGCGGCACACAATCGAAAATATCCACGGACTCCAGAGTGCACCTGCGATCGCTTCTGTTTCAGAGTCGCGGACGGGTTACTACAAGAACTCCGTTCTGTTTACGAGCGCGACCTAGAAGAGGCCGGACGACGGTAGGCGGGGGCAGCAGGCAGCCGATCGTGCAGCGAGCAGCCGAAGCGAATGATCGATTGGACGAAGTAGGAAGCGTAATTCGAAACCACGAGAGCGGACTCACACAACGAGAGGCGAACGGGAGGAAACGGAATCGTGATGATCGACCGCAAGAAGAAACATATATCGGATTCGACGAGGAAGAGAGCAAACGACTCCTCCGAGTGACGATCTCGCGCAAGTGTCCGCGGAGACTGATGTACAGCTCGACGAACAGTGTGAACGTGCGACTGCCGAAAGGCTCTACGAGAGTATCTTAAGTCAGAAGATTCGTAAGTTTCGGACAGTATCATACGAGCGAACGCTAAGCGATGACAGACTCGATGAACGAATAAAAGCGCGGCTGTTATTTGTACAGGGCGCTGCGATCGGCCGCGTTTTCCGACGCTCGAAGGGGTAGGGGGATAAAGCCCGGGGCCCTCGAATCGAGATCGGTCCGGTCGGAGTTCGCGGATAGGGACCGCGGACCGATCCGCACACATATCAACGACGCGATATTCGCCGATCTCCCGATTCGCGTTCGTGGCGATCGTGGGAGGGGGGTGGGGGATCGCGTCGTTCGTTCGACGACGGCGGAACCCCGAAAGGAGATACATTCTCTAAATGTACGCACCATCGATTATACCCGTGATGGATGACGACCGAACATTGCGTGACTTTCGCGGTACCGAGACGATCGCGGACAGTAGGCGGGACGGTAAAAGAAATCGGAAGCGAGAGGGGTGAGAAAGAGAGGCGGACGAGAGGGATATAAGAGAGGCATATTTCTAAAGACTGCTGGAGAATGCGTGCGTGAGTGCATGCGTTCCTAGAGGTACCTATCTCCTAATTATCGAGCGAATTAATTAGATTAATCGTTTTTAAGGGATCCCGAGGCGATCGGGCGCAGCCACGCCGTCGTCGCGTGCATCGTGAGGCGCGCCGATTTCGAGTATTATTATCATTATTAATATTATTATATACGTCGCCGCGGCGGCGCGGGGCCCAATCCGATCGCCACTGCGAAACGAATGTCGAGTCGCGGGCCCTCTCGTCGCGACCGGCCCGATTCGATATCCCGGAATCGGCGCCTTCGGTGGCACCGATCGTTGCGTCTCGATGTCGCGACGATTTTTCGAGAATTGCAATTGTCTTTCTCGCCGGGCACGTCGCAGAAACGCCGAGGAACGCGCCAGCTTTTTGTAAAATGCGCGTCAGAGCGCGAAAATTGACGAGCGAATCTCTTCTGGATTCGACGCGGAACGAGATTAGAGCCGCGACTCGAGCGCTGTATCATAGAAAAACGAGAGTGGGAGAGAAAGAGGGAAAGAGAGAAAGAGTAAGAATGGCGCGATGAAAAAATGAGTGAATGAAAGGAAGCGCGAAAGGCAGATATAGAGAGAGAGAAAGAGCGGGAGAAAACGAGAGCACAAGTGATAGAAAGAGTCTTACGTGCGTGCGTGGGTGTGTGTCTGTGTATGTATGGTAAAAACAGAAACAACGGAGGATTCTCTCCTAGCGTCTTAAATCGTAACACCTTATTTATATAAATAACTTAGTTACTACCGAAACAAGTAAGTCTAATCCATATTGCGTGTGTCCCGCGTTTGCGTTGACCGTCCGAGAATCCGGCGAAATATCTCTTGGCGTGTGCGAAAAACAGACGGAGCGAAGAGAAAAGAAACGACAAACAGTGCGGAAAAAGGACACTTGAACGATTCCGATTAAGACGCGCGTGTGTGCGCCGATACAGAGCGAGGAAGGCGTCAAGGATATTTTCCCGGGGACGGTCCCCGTATTTAAGATCCATGTACAAAGTCTTTTGCCGTAAGGTTCTTGTGTTGTAAAGTTCACATAATCATAGTGTCTAGTATCGTACCAGCTAAAGCCCGTTAAGACGATGCTAAACGTAGAGAAACGAAAATTTAACCACCGATAGCTGATCCGTATTTGCCATCGCCGCTACCGATTGACGGAGGGAAAGAAGGAAGAAAACCGAGAGAGAGAGAGAGCGACACGAAGAGCATTCAGGTGATGCGTTTTTCACGATTGAGAACCGTAGGGATGACTTCGATCGGCAATGCCGATTGCAAGGAGCACTTTGGCTGACGCCAAATAGTACAAATTAAATCTCGAGAACAGGCATTGAGCGACCGATTGATCAGATTTCTCACGCGAGACAGCATTGACGACTATCGTTCACGCACACATTCTCACCGTGAATAAAACCCGAAAAGAATAGCGAGTATATTTCAAATCGTTTAGTTTCCGGTGCAGCAAAATGTATCGAAATAATCGCGCCGAATGTGCGACACACCTGAGGTTCTCGATCGAGAAAAACGATACTAAGGTGAGGATGAGGGTGACATGAGATGTGAAGAAGAGAAGTGCAAGACGTTTGCGGGGCGGAGTTGGGAATGAGGAGGAGGGGGAGGGAGGGACTTTATCGTCGCCACACTGCGAGTCACGGCGACGGTGATTAGTGACGCCGATTTCACGACCGGACTTATACAATCTAGTATCGAGGCAAGAAGTGTATTCATTGTAATTCAGCATTATTACCTATAAATAAATAGTTGTTATTGTAAATCGGATTTTTTTCATTTGATCATCATGTGATCCTTTCCCCAGATGTCTCAGGCGACGTCTTCTATCTTTCAATTCTTGATTTCGAAGCGCAATTTCATTCAAGCGTGACGATATTATATTTGAAAGATAAAAAAACACAGATGTCTCGCTCTCCCATAAACTACGCACCTGACGAAAGGATTTCCCGCGGTTAATGGATCAGACTTTTACTCCGTTTTTCAGCTCATCGAAGCGCGTAAAGCATGCACGTGTTTCCCGCTTCGCACGCATGTCAGATACTTTCTAGGGAATAGACAAGGGCCCTTGAAGATGACGACGAAGAACGGTGCGATAAGGCGATCGCCCTGGGTGCGAATAAAAATGTATTCCGCGTCCGGCATCTTCGCTCGGACGGAGGAGCGGGGGAGGGCTAATGAAGGGCCGAAGGGTACGTCGATGTATATTCTTATCAATTTGCAGGTTCCGTAACGACCCGAGGCACGCGACGAGAGCCCATTGGTCGAGACAGGCTCCACCCTTTCGGCGTGAGGAATATATTTTAATAGTAAATATAACGATAATACACCACGCGCACGCTCTGCCGAGGCACAGAGGGCTTCTTAATTGAATCAGTCATACGGCAAGATCGCTATGTCTTAATTGCTCATTCCCGCGCGTTAATTAGACGTTTTCATTTCATTGTCGATTCTGAGCGGCTGGTACAGCGCCAATGGAATCGAGGCAAATCGTATCCGAGCTCGAGGCTAATTGTATAGGGAATACGCAAATAGGGACAGTAATTGTTACTCTGATCGATCAATTAGTCCAAATGTGAAATAACTCCTAGATACAATTTGCTAGTGCAGTTTCGTGTGTTATTTTCATCCGTGAAAACAGCTAGTCGATCTGGAAACTGTAGCGTGAAATCTTCACACGTTTCTTGTCATTTATGTATATTTTTTTACTCTTTCCTGCAATTTAATAGTAGCAATTTAATAGTGCAATGTAATAGTTCGATCGAGCATGTACAAATATACAAATACATATTAATTTAAGTACACATTTCACCGCCGAAATAATAACGTTGATCACAACGCGTCGTCACATTTGCGCGTAAGGAGACGAGGCCAGAGAGCTATGTTTCGATGCAAATGAAGGGCTTGACTCTTGTCGCCGAGGATTGACGAGCCTTCTCTTCCCTTCGCCCGTTTGGTTCCACCGCATTTCTCTTTCGTTCGCCACCCTACGACCGACCCAAAATCATAAAGATAACCGAATTGCTCCGGCACGGTACTTTTATTCCGAGGACATATTGCCCGACAATCATTCCGGCATTTGCATAATTATCGAATAAAACGGGACTGCGCGCGAGAGCGGGGGTGCGAGACCCCGGGGCGCGTCTAACGCTCTCCTCCACCGCGAGTACAACTAATTTCGTGCTCTCCAACTTTTTTTCAAGCCCGAAGGGTCGTGTCCCTCCTTCCTGCCACTCCTCGCTCCTTCGCGTTTTGGTGTCTTTATCTCTCGACCTCTCCCTCCTTCGCGAGAAACGTGCTTCGCCTATCTCCCCGTCGCGAGCGATTAGGCTTAATTCGTCGGCAGAAACGGCGGTCTTCTAATTAGAACTGCAACAAGCAACGGCATCTTTCCACGACTCGTATCACGTCGCTTGTACACGGTCGATTTTTCTCTTTTTAGCGAATGCTATCACAAATAGTATGCCGTATCATCATAGAGAAGTTTGTTGTTGTTGTTCCACATATTCACTAAATTAAAAGTAATAAACTGTGAAAAATAATAGCTATTTTAAAAATCTCTCTTTGAATACTTAGTGACAAGTTTCGCTTGCAACTTTTGGCAACATGTCCAACTGCCTGAAATCGCCAAGAGACGAAATAATGCTTCGTCCACGAATGGCGTAAGCACGCATGACTTTAATTAACCCTTAACACTTGAAGGTCTTTTTGGAAAACAGCAGACGTTTTCTTGTTAAAAATTTGATTAAATTTAAAAATTAGGGGAATCGTGTAACTTAAATTAGAAGTTTTTTATAAAGATTTTTTAGAACAAAGTTATAAAAAACAGACTAAATTTATAAAATATTTTATTATAAAGTGTACATAGACAATAGATTCAACATCTATTCTAAAATGTATAAAGAAGAAAGATAATTTAATAAAACTGTTATTGTCACTTCTCAGTTCGCCATTTGAGTTGCGGCAAACCAAATGCAGAATGATGCAAATGGCGAACCACCTCTCGAATACAACGGATTAAATACACTACGCAGAAGAAGATAAATCATTTTCCCAATAAAAGTCTAAGGGACGAATAAATCGACCGTATCGAAAAAAAAAAAATCTTTTCATAAAATTCTTCGTCAATGTTCTGCGGAATCAGGGGAATAATATTTTTCAGCAACACGGCGACGTTAATTTTAATTAAAGCCTCATTCGCATGAAAAATACGGGACTCCCATGGGATCCTTCGCGGTCGTTTCTTTTCACCGTTCTTATTTTCCGGCCTTTCGTCAAGATGTCACCGCGGCTAACGAGGAGAGTTAAACGGAGCAAAACAAGGCATTTTTGTCGGCAGCGAGCGAGCGACCAGGCGCTGAGATCCTCTCGCAGCGTCCTCGAATTATGCTAAACGCTCTTACCGAGCCGGTATGTCCGCCCCGAAGAGACGTTCGTACCTCACGAACCAATAGGGACGTCGAGGGAAAAAACGAAGCAGAAATTCGCGGGAGGCGAGAGCATCGAAGCCCGTCATTTCCAGTACTTTCTGGGCCGTCGCCACAAAACAAGTACGTTTTTTTCATACCTGTCGGCATCGGAAATTGAACTTGCTGAAATTTTATTTAAAAAACTTGAGTGATCGTTAAAGCATAGCTTGTTAATAATCACGAGGCTCTACAAGCGTTTCTGGACACATTCTCGGCGAAATTGTTCGAAACCCAGCTCGCGATGTAGCTCCGCGTCGCGAGGGGAATTAGAATTTTCAAGAATAATACTCTGACAGGCAGATCGGGGATACGCGAGGTACACAATAGCATGCAATGCACACGAGGTAAAACACACACTTTGTAACGTCAAGCGATGAAGGGCGTCAGAATAGCCGGCGTTGTTACCCCGGCGCTGTGCGTTGCGGCGCACAAGGAGCTCGAGCTTCTCTCGTCCGATAGCCTTAAGTGCCGTATCTAAGTGAGAGGCAAACAAAAAATCTCAAAGGAGTTAATTTACGCTTCCGCGAAGAGACTAAATGCAAAAACGGAAAGCGAGCGAGTGAGCGCGCGTAACGGGGGGCGCAGCGATGAGACAGCAGCAGGGGTTCGATTCTTTTGCACGAGCATGAAACCAGTAATCAGAATGTCCGGACGGGACGAGATGAATCGTCCCGTGTTCAGCGTCAAGACGAAACTCTGGCGCTGAATTTGTGAGGGAGAGGGAGACGCGTGACTTCAGGCGGTGTCCGCGACCGAAGATAAATCCTCCGGTAATTCGACCCCTCGATGGCGCATCTGCGCTTTCGTATCTCTTTTTCGTCCTAAAGCACGAAGAATAAAAATTAAAATCGGAAAAACACCCTTGCCGTGTCCGCGTGGAGAGTTTTTTTTCTTCGAAAGGACAGGATATTGAAGGTCATTTACCGGGGGCACCTCGTTATCTACCGATCCGAGTGTAAACGAGCGGAAGGGAATCCTTCATTTTACGTTATTTCGGTTACGGTCCAAGCGGGGGAAGCGCGCTCTCGAAGGGGAGGCAGTCATTGAGGACAAGGACGAAGACATCTTCGACGCGCAAGAACGAGTGGGATCGAGCGCGCCGACAGCGTCTTCGAGGGGCCCTTTCGCGATTGGCTCGGACCCACGGACGCATAATTACACCCTTGCGCGTCGTAAGAGAAGGAGGGAGATGGCGAGAGAAGACGGAGCACGGGGCTTCGTCCAACACTTCCCAACACGCCGCGCAAGCAGACACGAGGAATTTCGTAGTTTGATTTACAGCTGGCCGGATCCCGCCGTCGTCCATCGAGGAGTCCGTTTTGATTGCGCTTCCCTCTAATGGAGGGTAAACGCTAGGACGTTCATGAATTTGTATTAGAGAATTGGTTCCGAGAGCCGATTCTGGCTCGGGAACGATCCTCTTATGCCCGACGTAGTTTCGCCGAAACTTCGTGCGCTAGAAACCGCGGAGACCTTGACGGAAACCGTTAAAGGGCCGAGGGAAGAAGCACTTTTCGATGGCGTCAATTCGGTACCTGAGTATCAAATAATTATTCACCGCATCATCGGTTATTTTTTTAGACGATTTTCGCAATCGTCTGCTTGTATTTCGATTATTTTGAGCTTGTTGCAGCTCGTGATTCTGTAATTGAAAAATTATGAGGTGGAAGAGAAGCAGTAACTTTTCTCATTTAAAAAGTACTGCATTAGAGTACAAAAAAATGTAGCGGCCAATACAAGTGGAAGAGGTGTAATAAATGATAGATATGAAATAATAATAGATAAAAAAATTTGATCCTTGATAAAAATTCCACTGAAACTCCTGCGAAAGAAAATTATTAATTTCTTAGCTACATTGTTTATAAATTGCATTTGGACTTTTTGTACAAAAATAGAGACTTGAGATATATTTGACAAGGATATTTTGGACAAGACTCCAAGAAGGATTAATTTTCTGGAACAAGGACCGCATCGGAAACACATAAGATGCTCTCCCGGGACCGCCGTATCGCTAATCTGTTTAAATAACGAAACATCCCTCCCCTAGGGGGGTGTTCACGGGCAGAAGGGACCTTGCCGAGACGAGAAGACGATGGGACGAGAGAGGCGGGTAAACGAAAATCAATGCATCCGACACCGAGCGAGGAACGTCGTTTCGCCTACCTAATGAAACGTACAACGTACTCGAGGCTCAAGTTTCTCCGCTTTGGATATATTCCTCCCCCGAGGAACTTTCCTTACGATCTTTAGTTGCTCCGATTCTTCGTCAAGTCAACGAAGAATTTTGATATCAAATATTTCTCAGACAAAGTCACTTTCGTAGCGGAAAGGGAAAAAGAAATCTGAAATGGGAAAATTTCCGATTTTGTCACGATTTTATCACGTGACAGGCGATCGTATGATATCTGGATGAAATAGTGTCACCGCGTCGCGGCACACGGGGCAGCGGGGACTCCACGACGGAATAAATTCCTTCGTTCTTTCAGGGTGCGGCACTTTGGGCCGCGAAAGCGTATAGAAACAGCGCACACATGCGCGTACACGGCAAAACGAATCTTACGCTAGAAGAACGTTCGCTAAACTAACTCGCTTGGAATGCGGCACGAGGGCGGGATGGCAATGCAAATTTATTCAAAACTCGAAAGAGCCCTCGGCTCGATCCACATCCCCCACCTCCCGTACGCGTCCCTCCGATTCCAGCTTTTCTCCCTCGGTCGCCACTCTTTCCCGTCGTCTTTGCCCTTCCGGGGCAAGACGCCCGCGGTTATCGGGGCCGCACTTGGTTCACCGCGAAAAACGGCCAATTATACGTTAGAAAATTCGGAGTTCCAGTTCGTGGCGTTTCGATCGTTAAGACCTCATTGCCACAGATATGCGCGAACTAAGAGAATTGAACGAGAGAGAGAGAGAGAGAAAGTGCGTTGAGTTCACGGAATGTTAAGGCGCAGAAAGACGCGCGCAGAGGAAATGCAAAAGCGACGATGGCGTGTTGTTGAGTTTTGCGTAACACTGCGGTTTCGACGCTTTTATCGCATTTATCCGCCGATATAAAGCAGGGTTCATCGTGCGCGGAGTCCGCGCGTAATCTGAGAAAAAATGAGACGGGAGCGGAAGGTCTCGGCTACACGTAGACTGCCCGCTGGAAGTGAGTTTCTCACGGAAGAGATTTTTCCGTCTGCCCCCGATTAAGCGTCGACCACATCCGGCGATCGTTACGAGCCGAGGTGTACCGCCGCTTTGCCACACACTTACCGATCGCGCTGCATTCTTGCGTGTACCTCGACTCGAAACACGACCCGGGCCGATGGAGAAGAAGAAGAAGAGGCGCAAGAAGTAGGCGCCCGCCTTGTCAAGGTCTCCGGGGCGCCACCGATGGAAAAAACGGCGTATGCGGTGCGATCCGGTCGTCGTCGAAGAGAACGGCCAACGCGGCAGTGCGTGCCTCTCCTCTCCCGCTCCCGCTATCCCGTCATCGTACATCACGTAATAAACGATCGACAGTCGTTTAGCGTCTCTTACACGCGCATAATTCGCGCAGAAGAAAATAAAAAGAAAAGGAAGAAAAAAAAGGGAGAGACTCGCCCCGCGTCCCTCTCGCCTCTCGTTAATTCCCGCAGTCCATTTTCTGCCAATCATATCACGCCCGCGCGCGATCCGCTTTCTCTCTTTCTCGTAAAACGCGTGCGTGAAAAGGTAATGCATCTAATTAATGCGGGAAAGCACCCGTGCACGTCGCGGTGGATAAATTGTAACGCCCGCTTTTCATTAGTTTCCTAATTATTTCCTCAGTCTGATGCGCACCGCGCGTCCGCTTGGCTGCCGTGCGAATTGCAACGTGTGGACCAAAAACTCGACGAATCGTAGAATATGTAAAGCTTGCACGAACAAAGTTCTCTAGCCCCGTGCAATTTTCATTCGTAAGGAGCTTTAATCGTCATTCTGATTAACGTAGGTCACGAGAGCCGCAACGAACGAGGGGGAGGAGGCCGCATCGTTGCTTCCTTTCGTCTCCTCGGTAATTGAAATGCTCGGTTCATTCACACCATTAACGCACAACGAGCATTACACTACAATTAAGACGTCGGACAAGTCTCACGATCCGCCACTGGCTTTGTGGGCTAGATTAAATCGCTACCATGCTACATTTACCTCGCACCTCGTATTACGTTTCCCCCGATGGCTAATTATTTTCCTTTTTTTTTCCAGAAATTAATTGTATTTACCGCACGGGATATTCAAAGTATAGGCGCATAGATAATAACGCATACTTAGGCGAGCCGGCCCGATTTTCATATGGTGTATTCCGTATATGCGTACTGCTATATACCTGCTACTTTTCTGTTCCCAACTGAATTTAACCCCACCAGCCCTCTACTCTCTCCCTCTCTTTTCCTCTTTTTGATGAGGAATACACAAAGTTAGTAGACGAAGACTCGTCAGCATTTGATTTATTAGCATGTACGAGCGTCTTAGAAGAAACGTTGGCCGGATTCGCATCGAAGCTACTGTTCCCCCCTATCTTTCCATGGTTCTGTAAGTTTTTTAATGCCATGAGAAAGCACTCGTCCGTCGAATCGCCTGAAACACCTAACAAAGGACGCGTGGAATCCTGAAAAAAGAAGCAATATGTCACGATTAACGAGATCCAGAAACCCAAAATGGAGAATGCGCGATGCGAGTTGATACGCGTCGTTAGACGTCGGTATTTCTATCTAAAAACCGTGATGAAAAATTGCGGGAGTAATAATAGCCAGGCGTTATGCGATCAATCGGGGATGCCGCGCATACCAGCCTGTCGTCGCACGCGGAAGCGACGTTAAATACGTCGGGATCGCCGGTCGCCGATCGGCCCGTGCCAGGAACCGAACCGTGCAACAACGCGAGGCGTTGGCCGATGATCGGGGATGTCGTCCGATGATCACGGCGGCGGTCATCCCCCGTGCATGTGTGCGCCGGGTCGGACGAGCTCGCGCGGGGGGTACGGGGGGAGGTGGAGGGAGGGGAAGCCCAGGTGATCTACGAGAGAGTTATACGGTAATGGAATAACCACAGGGACGACGAGTAATTGTAAGAATTAACTAATAACACGGCAGTGAAGTAGGGTCGTGCGAACCCGGCATCCCTGGGGCCCCGTAACCTGTCATTCCTCGATCCCTCCTTCGCCATCTAGAAGGATCTATCAATTACTTCGCCTAAGTGGAGATCCTAGATCACAGACAATAGAATTGGGGCCCCATCGACGGATCCTCCACGGCGCCCGCAACCGTAGGTCGGTTCTACTGTCCCATCGGACCCCCCCTCCTCCACTCCTTCGGATTTGCATGTGCAATTAAAGTCGCACGATTCCTCACGTCGGATCGCGGGTCCTACCATCCGCGAAATTACAAGCAAGCGCAAATCTTGGATGTTTCACTTGGATCGTGTCGGTAGCGTGAGAAACCAGAGGAAACACGTTGAATCTTCTCAAAATTATTCTTACGTCCGTGAAACAAGGATGAATAATTGAATAATCTCGTCGTAGAAATTCAGTTATTGTTACTTTCTGATACACTCTCCCCACCCCCTTTAAATTCGATTCGATTTATCCTCCGATTTTATTCACCATTAACGTAACGTTACATCATGTTGTCGCGACAAGTTCTCTTCTGGTTTTCTTTTTTTTTTAATTAGCGACATCGGTCGCGCGAGAATGTGCCTTTTATTCAAATACTACGAGTCGCATGCGTGAAACAAAAAAAGTAGTGGCAGGAACGCTTGCAGTACACGGACACGGGGTACAAAGCCAAAAAGTGACTTACCGGCGGAACGTTGAAATTCCATTCGCGTGGTCGCGCTATCGCTGCGGGCTTTTCGCGCTCCAACGTTTTTAAGCCCGACAATTCGCCCTCCGCCGCGCGCGCGCGCACGCTGCCATACGACGTGTCATTTAATTTCCGCAATAACGCTTTTGTTACCGATTAAAAACAGAAAGAGGCACGGAGTACGATGAGAAAGAGACACGCCGGCCGTGTGGAGAGCGCAGAACGAGCGCGAACGTGGGAGGAAGAGAGAAAGGATCGAGGGTGAGTGGGTGGGTTCGAATGGTGGGAGCGGTGAGACGGAGAGGAAAAAACGAACGAGCGCAAGCATTGTTTCGCGTTCGCGCGTCCATCCACCGCGGCGGCGGCGGCGGGGCCCGGTCCGTCGCGGCTAAATGCCGTGAAATTGTCATCCTACAGTCACAAAGGGAATTCGCTCTCGCAACCGGTGAAATATAAACGCGTTTTTCCAGCCGGCCGTTTTTCCACTCCGATTGTTTTTTGGGCCGGATTATTGTTTCCGCTCTGCTCCGCGCCGCGCCGCGCAACCTTGCCAACTATTATTTCTACTAACAACGACGATCGCTCGTTATTATTAGTACACGGGCGGAAACGTGAAAGAGAGGGAGCGAACGAACCGAAGTTTTGTTCTCGGTGGCGAGACGAAACGGCGGACCCTATGCGAAGGTACGCCTACGATTTACGATCGAACGAGAGATCGATCTCTCCGGGTTGCGAGAATAATTTTTTATTTTATACTAAAAATGAAGAACGCAACGAGGGACCATCGGATAGGGCAAGGAGAGGAAGAGGAGGAAGGGGGGAGGGGGGGAAACGGAGTGGGATGAACGAGCGTTCCCGGCACGGCAATTTCGGTCGCGCGGTGAGATCGATCGCGACGACGTGCAGATAATTCTTTTCTAGACTGCCTGTGGAAAAATTCGCGGCCACGGAACGTGCCGTTCCCGAAGCGAATTAAAAGATTATCCGTGTGGCTGCGGGCGAACGGGCGAGCGGTACGGGCGCTTGAAATTGCTCCTTCATTTCTGGAGCAATGCACGCGAACCTTTCAATCTCGATTCGAGTCAAGAGAGGGAGAGAGAGGGGAGGAGAGAGAGAGAGAGAGCTCACGATCGATTAGGGAATTTCGAAGCCCGAGACGACGTGTCCCTCGGGTCCGCTTAACCCCTACTCGTCGATCCTCCCCCCCCCCGTATCCGTCGTTCTCCGCGCCCGCTCTCCTCCCCGTTTACCCCGACTCGGAAATTCAACCGTGCGTGATCCGATGGAGTCTCTCTCTTCGTCCTACGTCCTTCGCTCCCCGTCGTTGATGTAATATTGGAAAATAATGCACTGCCGTATACGAGCCGCGCGACCCAGGCGCGGCTGGAGAGGAATCGGCACCCTCAGCCGATCGAACTCCTCGCTTTTCAAAAGGAGAATAATCGGGCAAACGACAATGAACGGAATCAACGCGCGATGTAACGTGTATATATTTTACAAAGTATAAAAATCAAAATAAAGCGCGAAAACAGAAGGGGGAGGGTGCGTAAAGGGGTGCGCAAACTCGAGGTGAAGCGAGAAAGATGCGAAAGGCGGAAACGGCCTTTCCCGTGTTTCCGCTGAATTTCTCCCGTATACCTAGGTATTCGTCTTCAACGAATGGGTGGAGACGACCGGCGTATGCACGAGATACGCGTTAAGACGATATCTCAGCGTGTATACGCACGAACGATGAAAACCCAAGGGCAATTAAAGGAGGAGCTTAACAAGCCGGAATCACTATCGTTTCCTCTGCATCTACCCGTACTAGCAGGATCCAACGCGTAATAAGGTACGCTAATACATACGCTCAACGTTCGCCACCGCGCACTTAAAGTGCATACTTAGGCGGTGTAATACGTGTACGATATCGCCGTCAATTAGGTCGTTTCTTTCGGGCCGGCCGAGTCTTTCTCTTCGGAACGGCGATGCCTGTTTAAATGCGAGAAACAACAATGGTCTTCCTGCAGATGTCGAAGCCGTCGATTTCTATTGCGTAGTATCAATGTCGCAATTTCGTGAAAATTCGTGTCGAGATAAACGAATTAACGAACCGTTTAGTTAAATCTCGATAAATATGGCTGAATATCGTGCGTATTGACGAGATGCTGTTTCCGAGAGGGATTTCCAGGACGCTTCCTCTCTCTTGAATTGTGCAACAGCGAACGCGTGATACAGACGTTACGTCCTCGATATCACCGACACGCATCGGAGCGTGATATGCAAAGTAGCCGAAGGGAATGGGAAAAAAGAAAATGAAGAAATCGCGACTGGATCTCGTTTGTCCATCGGAATTCTCGCGAAGCTAATCAACACGAATCCGACAATCCCAATTTCCTGCCATAGTAATCAAATCACATAGATGAGCGAACGAGTCTCCCCCCCCCCCTCTCTGTCTCTCGGCACATTCAGCTGGCAGCTAGTTACCTGTTGAGTACTTATCTCGCATCTTTCCCACTGGCATCGTTAGCGCCTCCTCTTCTTCTCGTTGGCACCGACGAGGTGAAGCCGGTCGTAACCCGTGGACACGTAAAAGTTTTGTTAGACAGCGCGTTCCATCGTAATATACGTTTGTTTACAAGCCGAAGATACGAGACGCATCGCCGTGCCATCGCATAACTGTCTTGGACCTTTTACTGCTGGCGTATGATTTAAAGCGGAATTATCATTAATAATACCGCCGATGATTGAAGAACCCGAGCGAGAGATTCTCGAGTCGCAAATTAATATTTTCAGATTTTCCCTCGGCGATTATTCTAGACGTCTCTTAATAACGATAACAATAAATTGTTGAATTTTATCACTTACAATATTCTTAATAACTGGAGAATGGATTTCGAATAATTTATGAATTATAAATTAACACGAAGATCGTCGTTAATATTCACCGTTAAATTCATGGTCAGATTTAACCGTTCCTGAATCACTGCTTCTAGAAATGGTTTTAAATGACTCGGTTGAGTCGAATTTGACATTACGAATTTAACAGTTTGTCGTCGATGTGATTCATCGACACTTTCTACCGATCGCAGACACGAAATTCCCGCAAGTGCGTCGGTGTACCAGGGGGCACGAGAACGAGACGAGACAAGAAAGGAGTAGAAGGATAAAAGAGCAACGCGCTATGGCCGAGTCGAGGGTGAAGGAGAGCAGAAACGATTGAGTAAGCGCTGGGCAGCTGTCGAAAGATTAAGATAACCCTGAAGTTAAGTGAACACGGGGTGTGCTCGGGCTGTGGATTTAAGGTGATTAAAGGCACCTGATATCGAGAATTATTATACCATATATTTTGTAGTGGCGAAAGCAGCCATATTCTAACGGCTGCATAAATTTCGTATCGAAGTCACTAGTCAAAGAGGGCTCGTCACCATGCTGAAAAGTTTCGAGAGCGTGGTCGAGGGACCGATCCCGAAAAAAATCGGCTAAAAACTCTGCATCGCTAAGTCGTGCCGGTGTCGACTAGCATCATCCACGTCACCCAAACAACTTTTCGAGAAATTCCGATAACGAGGAAAAACGAATGGTCTCTCCCGGAAAGTTTTCCTAAAAACGTACGACCATTAATTGCGGTTAAGATCGCATCATCATTGCGCCGTAGGCTTTTGTCACGAGTCTCTCGAGTGGTCGTGTGCAGGTACACACGAAGAGAGAACAACAGAGTGACTCCCGACCTCGTGGCAAGCAAGGAGCGTGACTCCGCGAGAGGTAGGAATTGGTAAACCCGTCCCCACCCGATCAGATGATCCGGACGACTTCGTGACTTCGTATTTGCTCAGCCATTTCAGCCGGATAGTGAGCCGACTATCCGCCCCGCCGATCGGCGTATCCCTTTTCCAGGATACATAATTATATTATAATAAACTGTAACGATACACGAGCCTGACTATCCTTGCTTGCCCTTCTGGTTCGCCTTACGGCTCAGCCGTTTCTACGGGGCCTACCTTGTTTTCTCATCGGGGTCGCCTACGACCGACCGCGGGCATCCTCCTAGCTTTTTCTCGGCGTGAGCCTCCGAGAAATCCTCGGACGCGGCCGCTGTCGCGTTGGCGCGAGCGAGACGACGACCGGACGAAAGAAGAGAGAAACGCTAATTCCTCGTGGAGGTATTCTCCCGAGGAGAGGGACCTCCGTGTCAGAGGGTCGAGTTTATCACTGTCATCTCTTGACGCCGCGGCTCTGCCGTCTTAATAGGTTTAATGCTCGTCGTTCGCTCAGGCTCGGGTCCGACTCTCGATAGCTGTAACCACTGACACGTACGCGTACAACCGATCGCCCTCGGCATCCCGTGCGCACATGATTTTTCAGTCTTTCGGCTTCCGGGACTATCGCCATTTAATTGACTTCACGAGTGCGAGAATGGATTACTGAGAAAAAGCGTGGTTTTTTCCTCGAAAAAGGAAGATCTTTTTTTTCGAGAAAAAAAAAGCATGATTAAAAAAAATTTTCTCTGCAGATTGCAGCTTTTGAAAAACTCCTTTCTTTTCTCGAGGTAAAAATTTTCTCGCGCTCCAAGGAATCGCGAGTGCTCCCTCCGACGCGCTACGTTGTTGGTTAAATCAAGGCGCTGCGCCTGGGTGTGCGCCTTATCTCTCACGATGTTTACTCGGAGAGAAGCTACGCTCTACGAGCACTGCAAATATCGCAGAATGCGGACATCGAGGCACGTATATTGGTACGGGTGAGAGAGAGGAGAGGCTCAGAGGCCTCCGGGTCGAGAGACGGATGGATCTTCATCTCCCTCCTCTTTTTTCCTTCTCCTCTTCATCTTCTCTTCTTCATCCTCTTATTTTTCTCGTATTATTGTTCGCTCTAGCTACGAGAAACAACAGTATCGATCAATATGTTTCCCTGAGTGGAGCGACCTGAGAAAACTATACTTGGCACTGTTTTGCTCCAATATTGTTATGCCGTTTTCGCTGTATATATCTTCGAGAAAGAAAGAGTTAATTCGAATAGAAACTCGAGCCGAATTATAAAAGCGGTTAAATTTTATGTACACTGCGGAAAGAATCGCAACGTCGCATGGCGTTCGAGGTGTTAAACGGCGAAGAGACGTTGAAGAACGTGCTGGCACGATCGCACGGAAACGAATAAAAAGGAAGGTAATGAGGCAGCGAGGGTCGGGAGTCGTTGACAAAACGGATTACCCTAAGACGTCGAGCGGCGGTGTAGGTAGGTGGAGGCGTCGCGGCGCGACGCGATGCGCCGGGGTCGAAGAGTCGAGCGTCGAAGAATGAAACGGCCCGAGATCCGAGACGCTGTCTAAACAACCCTTTTCCTTAATCATTTAAGTGATTTGGTAAGCACTCGACTCCGCTCGTCGAATCGTCGGTAACTCTTGCGTAAACTCAACCCTTTCTTACGGCAAAAGTCCCTCTTCATCCCCCGCGGCCGTCCGTCCCTCCCGTCCGATAATGATAATACCTCCTCGCTCGACTGGAAAAGGAAATAATGCCTCGTGCCCCCATCTAATGCTCGCCAGTTCGGAAAGAGCTCCACCATAGCTACGCAGAGTCGCATGGATAACAACTAAAAATAGAGTTTACAAAAAGTGGATTTTTCGGACAAATCTCGCATGTTTGTACATCCTTCTCTCAAATAACTGTGTTTGCAAATTTGTGACAAATTCCTTCGAATTGACAGAAAGATTTAAATAAAAGTCGTCTCTAAATAAAAGTTCTATATATTCCTTTTTATACGTTTTCCCATATAACAATGGTACCTCCTTATCGCGTGGATCGAACGCGACACTCGTTCGCGTCAGCTGTGATAGATTTTACATTCGAATTGCCACGCCGGTGGATGAAAATTCACGAGGCGGCAGAAGTCGAAGCGACGGGCCGACGTCAAGTTCGATTAATTTTCCGGTCATTATTTTTTACGACTTCTTATCGCCAGCTCAGCTCCCTGTGCCTCGTCCTTTCCCTCTTACCGATGCTAGGACCCCACTGCGTTCTGACGTAAGAATCCCGCTCTCCGCCTCCCAACCGGGACAGAGACCGCTGGATCCGCTTTATTCGCACCACGATTATCGAACCAGCGGCATCGTAGAGACGTCGGATCGCACTTATTCCGCTTTACATAAACGTCTCCGTGGATCGTGATGGCCCCTAAAGATGTCCTCGAGATAAGCCGTGATCGCATTGGAATTACGACGTACGGAGGAACGAAAAAAGAAAAATGTAAGACGGTCCGTAACGTGCAGAACGAATGAGAGATCGTCATTCCGCTCACGGTGCAGGGGAATACGTCGCATATTAACGTCTCCTTCGAAGCTGTAGAAATTGGCGGAGCATGGTGGGGCAGCGATATTAAGTCGGCACGCAGTAATTATCGGACGATAGAGGATCGCAATAAGTCGGCGAAAAATTCAATATTTCCGTACGATATATCGACGTTATTTACGCGATGTCTCTCATATTAACCGATATTACGATAACGACTAATTACGCGCATACGAATATTAATTTCGCTTCGAGCCCAAACACGTGTACGATCGCCGGGTTACGTATTCCATTTACGAATGGCAGAAGTAAATTGACGAAGCTGACGGCGTCGGTCCGATATAATGGCAAATTTAAATAGGAGAACGCAGGTGGTCGAACCCTGGACGATTCCTTGCGGATGTCGTCTCTCCGTTGATTCCGTTTGATGGTCTCTTCTTCGACCGTGTTCTACTCGGGGTACAGGGAGGAGCCCCGGAGTCGGTCTGGGCGGAGCCTCGGAACCGCAAAACACCAGTCGACTCGACTTCGCGGCACTCCGGCTACTATTAATTATTTATGCTGCGAGTGCTGCGCCGCTACCAACCCCCGTCGTCGTAGCTGCATACGTGTGTTGCGCATCGCGAAGCGAGCAAAAGGGGCCCGGGCCGCCGCGGCGCCGGGGACCAGGCAAACCGGGCCAATCCTATCGAGAGCCGCAATCGATTCGCCCGGAATAATAATCATGATTGGATTCCCCGGGGTTTTGGGGGCAGGACTTTCCGGTCCCCCTGAGCGCGCGCGTCGGGCCCCGAGATCGTTGTATTAAAAACGCAAGGCTGCGCACTCGGACCATTTTTGCGTTCGCCGACTATCGAATTCAATGGTACCAACGACCGGCGGAGAGAATTCGATGATTGATGATTAAGCAAAAAGTATACACACATCAGAAGCGAATCTAAGAAATAAGGGAAAGTACGAATCTCCGATTACAGTGCTGGATCATTAGAAGAAATCGCGCTTAAGATATGGCCAGCGCTTGTTAATTGTGCTTCTTCGTAGAAATTATCTCGAATATTCAAAGAAATCGTGTTCAATAAGGATGTTTTTCCTCGTGAAGATCGAACGATGCGATCATCCCTTAGGATGCGATCGCTCGACGCGATCTGTCTTCAAAATATTCAACGGCCGAGTGTCTGCCTCGCGGGGGTAGAACGCGCGGAAGAAAGGGGAGAAAGGTGAAGGAAGAGACCATGAAGAAGTATAAAGAACGAAAGGAAGCGGGAGGATGGATAGAGAAGATGAGGATGACGGACCGGATGAGGACGACGATGGAAAGAAGAGACGGGGGTGAGGATCGGGTGAGGGGGCAAAAGGAAATAAAAGTTGCGTTCGGCGAGGAGCATTTTTCTTTGGACCGTGGTGGAGCAGCCACCGTGTGATTACCCGGGACGAGAAGGCATATATGAGTAATTTGTATTCAGCCCGATCATCCGTATCGAAATTCGAATCTACTTAGTTCTGAGAAGCGCCGGTTCCCCGGCCGTCCTCCTCCGTCCAGCTCCGATCTCTCCACCTCTCTTTCGTTCATGGACTTCCCTTCCCCTTTCTTCCCTCCTTGGACCCAATCCACTATTCCACCCTCTCGAGGCTCGACTACAGCTTAATATAATATTATTCGCCGGTTTAGTTTAATGGTGCCGGGCGATTATTACGTGGCCAGAGTCCGACCGACTTGGCTGGCTTCTTCGGCCTCGGGTACTTTCCCCTGTCCCCTCTGCCTCCTGCCGCCGTTCTTTTTTTCACAGTGCTCCTCCTTCGGTTTTCGTTCTCTCGTATGGCCCGATCGGTGTCGATGTACGAATATACGTAGTGTGCGTACAGTTTTACTTGTATACACGCGCACGCATACACCTGTAGAACATGGTCCGGACGTTCGCGCCTACATACTCGCGCTCGTAGATACCCGTATCCCTCGGTGGTAAGGGGAGGAGGGGTTGACGTGAGTGGGATCCTCTCTCCGAACAAAAAGTCCCCAAAACAAAACGCCATTATGATTAGTCCGAAGGATGGGTGGTCCGCAGATTCGCGTTCCCGTGCAGAGAATGACGATACTTCAAGGTACAATACAAAGGTACCTCTTTGGTTTGCACCGTTAGACACACCGTTAAATTAATTTCTTACGTATTGGAAATTGACACATACTAAAATAACGACTAACGGCGGAATAACGAAAAAACGGCTTACATGCGCGCGCGCGCGCATCCACACAAGCATGAGTCCTGTCTTCGCGGTATCCTGGCGCATCGAGCGGATCCAAGAAGGATAATCCCACCTAAACGAGAGCTCCGCCTAATGAATCGCCGCGGAATTTGCATTGTGAAAAGGGTACGTTTATAATACATTGCTCGGCGCGTCCGAACTCGTTACGACCGCGCGTAAGAGTCATTAAGAGCCGAATAATTACTCGTATCGTTCCGGACTTGATAGATCGTCCGATCCGTGGCCGGTTTGACCCGCGACACTCAGGACAGGATGAAGAACAACAGGCCTCAGCAGTCGGAAAGCTGCCCTCGAACGCGAACCGTAACGATTATAAGCGGCACGATCTCGCCACGATACAAACGAGCGCACGTGGATAATGGCATCGCCATTACGCCCGGGCCTTGGCGCGCGATGTGAGGACCTACGAATCCATCTTGTTGAAGAAAACTCTTCAAGGTCCCCGCCACACTCGTTTCCACGAGGAAAGCCGTTTGCATTTTTTCCTCACACGTGCGGAATCTCATTTATCCGCGACGGGAATGACAATGTGACGAGTGACAAGCCGCCCCAGCTATAATCTACGTACCGGGATCGATTAAATGGTGGCAAGAAGTCGAGTAATGCATGCGGTCTCTGCCTGTGGTGGCGGGTGGTTGTAGCCGGTAGGATATTAATGAAGATATTCAAATGAGACAAAAATGAGGGGAGAACTGGCCTTTGTCGGGCGTAAAGGTTCCACCGGTGACTCGGCCTATGTAGATTACTCTTCGCCCTCCTTCTCGAGACTTTCTTTCTCTCCTTCTTTCTTCCTCCCTCATTTCTCTCCCTGCTTCTTCTTAAACTCTTCATTCTCGATCCACCTTAACCTCTCCACCTACCGATCGTTTACCTCCCAGAGATTCGATCGTGCACTCTCGGAACGAACGTCCTTTTAACTCGTAACGCAGATTCCCATACTTCGCCAACGTAAAACGAAAATGAAATTCAATAACACTTCTGTGCGCTCGCAAAATAAAAAGTAAATCATTTTTATTTTATTCATTTTTATTTTATTCTATCTTTTTGATCTTTCTAAAATATCCCACTAAGAAATTTTCTTCGAATCGGTTCTTTCAGTTTTCTTTTTTCAGTCGCAAATGAAAGTCACATAATTCTAAGATCTCAAAACAAGAAAATCCCGTTGTGCGAAAGGGAAAACCGACGAGCAAATTCTTGGCTGGTCATCAGTGGGAGGATCATTAAAACGGACTAGCATTCGCGAGAACGCATAAATTGCCGGAATATCATTACACACGGAAGACCAGAAGCGGGCGCGTGATGGCGCCTTGCTTCCATGAACCCGATCTGTCATTAGCGGGCTGCTTAATTCACTTGTTTCTTTAGTTTCCACTGGGATGAAATTAGAGCCGCGTCGCGCCAGCCCAGTGGATGTCATTAAGAGCCTTTTAAATCGCCCTTAAGACCCGCCAGGCCATTAGAGGCTCGCGCGGGAGAAAAGGGCCAACCCTTGTACATATCTTTTTTCCCTCCCGCCATCATCACCACCAACACCACCATCCTCAGCCTTTCGCACCGAGTTCGTGGCGTGGTTCCTAACGTTAACGGTGTTTCCTCGCGACGCTCCTCGCAATACGCTCGACTTTACGGGCCTCGTCGAGACTTCGGTCTCCTATGCGCGTACACTTTGCGCTTTATCCAGTTAGTTGCGACTAATGTCATTACGTGTCTTGGAGCGCGCTGCGACATGGAAGAAGCCGCTCCCATCGGTGCTTATTTTCTCGCGCGGAGTCCTCGATCTCGTCGTTTAATGGGTCAAATTGGATATTCTTAAGATGTTAACTATAACGAGTTACGGAGAAAAAAAGAATGGCGCGAAAAGCGTCATATGTACCTATAAAGCGTCAAATTTGGAGGATCAGGGCGAAGAGAGATTCAATTTAACAGCACCACATGCTACGGATCGTAAGACGGTAGCCACTTTTCGATCCTACGTTTCCTCTCCTGAATGCTATTCTATTCCTCGACGTTTCCAATGAGAGACACAAAGAACGGATGCCCAATATCGGCCCAATTTTAATTGATATTTCGTCGATGACGGTGGCCCCTATTGTTTCCTTCTCCTCCATCATCGGTATACCTTTATGTTTCGCCGGTGCGATACGAAGCGTCATTTTCGCCGATGCACCTCCGTCTCAGGTCGACGATCCTATTTGTCAAGTCATTTCAGGACGCGTATACCTGCGCCGCCGGAATTTCAACTGTTCGGCGACTGGAACGATCTGCCTCGTGGAGCGTGCAATGTGGCAAAAATGCATATTGTAAAGTGATGCCCCGGAGATGGACCGCGATATGAGATAAAGTTGCCAGTAAAATGAACGCCCACAACGTTTCCTCCCTTCGCACTCACTTTAATAGTAAATAATAAATTTTACGGTTGAGATCACGATACGTTGACAAACCGCTTTTAATGCGCAGCTACAAGCCATATTTCGGAAAGAAGTGTACTTCTCTCGCACGAGGTATACTTTATTCTATTTGACCTACACTTTTCATTACGTGCGCGCACGTGGAAAATATTTCCTCCCGGAACCAGGAAGTGGTCCGTGAAGTAACTCGACCGCTAAATGGCAGATATATGGCGAGTGATTAGCGCATGCGAGTAAATAGGTGGGATTCGCGATAACACGAGCCAGTTTTGCGGGAGAAGGTTAAGTCGCGATTCCTCCCGATAACCCTATCTGGCGGGGTACGGTAAATCATAGCCCTAGCTTACGGGCAGAGTCGGTATTTACGATACAGGTATAAAAAATAGTGCCGAAGGCAGTGCATCGGCAAAGCACCGTACCGGCGCGACCTAACGGTTCGCGGAAGGACACATTTTTTAATTAAACTTCACCGCTAACTAGACAGCTCTATTATTCTCGCCGCAGAGAACTGAAGACAGGGAGAGTGGGAGAGGGGGGGAAGAAAGAAAAAAGCATTCTATCGGTCGTCAGGACAAGCGATTTCTGGCGAATAAGGATCGCCTCTGGAATCCGAACGATCTCATGCGTTTCCGAAGCATGTCAACGTCAAGAGAGAGAGAGAGAGAGAGAGAGAGAGAGAGGTTTCCATCGCGGACGAAGTCTCGAGCGCGTAACTCGGAGAGAGACTCCGTCCGTCAACTAGGAGTTCCCTTCGCGTAGCGAAGGAGAAGTCGCCATTAGTCACGGATGGAGGACGGAAAGGACGGAGTGCGCCCCGAGCTGCGCAATTACCACGCGCATTAATCTACCCGCGATGCTGATTATTAAAGCGACGACAATAAGAATAAAGCCGAATGCGAAACGCGAAGCACCGCGGCGTAAATCGCCCTAGGAAACTTCACTTAATTGTTGCACTCTATATGCTAAACGCGACGCGCGATCGCGGCGGTGCGCGGCGCGGCGTGTCGACGCCGGGTAGCCGCGTGTGCGATATCGCGAGAGCCGAGCGAGTTCTGAGCGAGTTATGGCATAGTCGCCGCCTCCGTCATGCGAGCCGTCGAATCGCTTATCTTCGTCCCGTGGCCGCCGGCGAGAAACGACCGCTTGGCGAATTAATTAATCTCTCTCTCTCTCTGGCGAGAATGCCAGTCCCCGTCGTGGCTCCGCGTCTTAGAGCCTCACCCATAAAGAATAACAGTGTCACGAAGTTTTGCTGACTAGCGTTTGCAAATACACGACAGGACTATCATTACGCAGGTCCCATCGGTCTTTCACTCTTGGAGCAACGAGCGAGACTCGATGAAAATTCAGATCTCGCGATTTACGATTTAGCGTTGCAACCGCGTGACTCCGGTAACTCTCGTAAATCCAGACGTACTGGTAATCTGGAGGTAATCTGGACGAGCTAATCTATCGAATTACATTCGATAAAAGTTCCTGATGAACGCGACTTGTGGGTGTTCATTATACCGGTGGATGCCGGCCTCAAGTGTCACGTGGCGCGGGAACGAAATGCCATTTGGTCGTCACTCAATATTTCATCAAAACAGACCTTCGGCGAACGCGGCGCAGTCTTTTATTTCACGATGCGGGCAGCACAGGTGGTACTGCCAGAGCGAACCGGTAGGCACTTACAACAAAGAGGCCCGTTGCACGTAATATTCAATGACAGTTCCACCCACGCGATCTCGCTCCGCCATAAGGGTAATATCGTGTGTCTTATTGTGCGATCGATAAATCATCCCGGAGCGATCGAGCGCTCTCTTCTTCCGTTTTTTGTCTCGCGAGAATGGAATCTCATCGTGATGACAAATAACAATGAACATTGAACCGACATCGCTGAGGATTATCGTATAAGATAAAATCAATCGGCGGAGTCGCGTCCCATCGTCATAGTGCGAAAGTCGCTCTTTTGCGTCTCAATCGCAGCACGCCGTGATAATCGCAAGCGCGATATATCATTAACCGATCAGGTTTCGATAATTAAAGACGCACTTATGCCGTCCGTGTACCATACGTGTACCATATGTGTACGTAGTCGTTTTCATTAATATTAATATTTAATATTTTAATCTCTATACTTTGTGCGATGTGTTTTTCTCTTTCTCTTTCTAGTTTGAGAGATTCTCACGGATGGTTGCTCGCGCGACGATAAAATCGAAGATCGCCGCGTCCCCGTCACGTCGATCACGGCGCTTTAGCCGGGAATATTGTCGAGCGAAGAGAACGACCACTAGGCCGGGCGTTTAGGTGGGGTACAGCCGGCGCGGGGTGACGATAATTGCGATCAGAGCCGCCCGATGAAATCCTAACATTACAGGCGCGGATACGCATCGAATATGAGCATC
This sequence comes from Crematogaster levior, assembly GCA_901521435.1. Taxonomy (NCBI): domain Eukaryota; kingdom Metazoa; phylum Arthropoda; class Insecta; order Hymenoptera; family Formicidae; genus Crematogaster; species Crematogaster levior. The sequence continues at coordinate 77,414 of CABEGB010000858.1, read as the reverse complement.
TAGGTAAGCCGTTGCGCCACTAGTCGCGCTGGACGACGCAAAGCGGGTTGGAAGGAGCGTGATGAGACGCGGGAGCGAGGTCGACAGGGGGTGCACACGGCGGGAGGAAAAGGGGGGACTGAGGGGGCCAGCGCGAGAGGGAGGCTCGACGCGGCCGAGCAGGTATAACCCATTGTAATCAATATTAATTACTCGAGACAATGGAATCTCATTGGACTCGATCGTTCGAGCGGCCTCACGCGGAGGGGCACCGATGATGGGCGGCGGGAAGAAGAGAGAGGGCCGACTACAAGGGTAGAGGCGAGCCGCAGGGGGGGACACACAGGCGGGAAGGGTTTCAGGGAGAGGAGGTCGTGTTTGGCTCCAACGGACGGACACGTAGTGTAACGCGCCGCGTTTATCCGCGCGCGAGTGCGAGCGACGCGAGAGAGAGAGTTCACTCGCTCGCTCGCTCGCCCCGCTTGCTGTTCTACGTTAGAGCATTATCTATTGTTGTTGACGTTATGCGTGTGCACGCGCGCAGGCCGCTGCAGCTGATGATCGCTGCGGACGATGTTGTCGTTGGACGCTGCCGTGCGTTGTCGACAGTGCGGTACCCCTTCCGTACCCTTCCGCCATTTGGCCTCACCGTCAACTATCTGCTTGCCGCCGCCACTCCCAGGATCCCTCTCGGCTCCCGGTCCTTCTCGCGACGGATCTCGGGGACAGGCAGGCGCGGGCGGAGAAATGACAACAACAACAGCAAGCACAGCGGCGGTGGCATCGACAACGCCAACCAATGCGAAGCCATCGGATCGTCGTCGAGCTGGCACACTCCCCCAACCACCCCCGGCATATCCGACACCCACACACGGAACTTACGTTCTCGTTACGCGGGACCGCGTTCCGACTACGGTGACCTGGGCTCGTCATCACAGCGACGCGTTGTTATTAGAAATTAGATAGCGTATCTGTCCGTGCCAATCGGCCGTCCGCTTAGGTACGGATTATTGGACGAGGAAACGTACGAAGCGCGCGCGTATATAAGCGCGATGAATTTTCGCGAGCGAGCGAACGAGCGGCACGACTCGTTTATTACGTCCTCGCGCGGGCAAGGGTTATGATTATACCAACGCACGACAGTTGCACGGGAAAGTCGCGATAACGTCGGGTGCAAACGGGATAATCGCTAATTATCGGACATTAATTAATTAGCCGCGCGACAAGGTACTCTTCCGGCTACTTGACGACGGCGACGACGGGCGAGGACAACGCCAACGACACGACGATGACGATCGCTTTTTACGTTGCTCGCCTCTCCCCCGTGCCGCACCGACCGGTCGGTTAAGTAAGCAACGCTACGCGGTGGGAATTAGTTCCCAGAAGGGATCGGTTTCGCGTGTCCACCCTTCATCACAGTCCGGTGCGTGCTATGACGTTATATCTGCCGTTGCCGTTGACGGTTACCGCAGGGACGGATTTCCTCGTGGGGAATTCGCCGGAGATCTAGCCGCTTAGATAGAGAAATATCTACGGAATCGCGTCGACTGGCAGTACTAAAAATCGCGCTATCCCACGTGGAATGTTAACACTTGGATAAATATCTTTGCAAATTTTATCTTTCGCATTCTTATTTTAAAAAATGTTTCTTTTCGCTTACGCGCGCGCATCCGAAGGGAAAATTATAGTTCGTAATTAATTTTAAAACAGAACACAAAATCAAATCGAAACAATTGTCAATTGCCTGAACTCGCTCCTGTTTGTGAGAAAGGCGTGAAAATGGTACCCCTTTGATCCTTTTTGTCCACTCCAATTTTACAACTCCCTTAATGACAGCATCTCGTGGTGCATTTCGAGAGACTCTCGCCTTTTGTTATAGCCGGACACCTTCCGGACCGTATCATTTCCGTTTTGAAAGCGGTACTGCATCGTAATACAAGTCGCTCGATAGAATCACGATATATGCGTTAGCGCAATTACGTGCTAATTAACGCAGAATGTTAAATGAAAGGAGAAAAGAATGATAATGTTCGCGATACAACAACGAGATGGGAATAGCATGAAGTATAAATTATAACGAACGTATAATTGACAAGACTATATACGAAATTAGCTATTTTCAGGGAAACAGCGTTTCTCTTTCAAAATATTACACATTTATGTAATATACATATATATATTTTTTTATACGTCAGAAACTAGCGTCAATCTTCGTGCATACGTTAGTCCATTAGAAACCGGTAGCAGCCGGCGTGAAATAAACGCGGCATTCTGTCAAAGCGTATAACCGGGGTAGCACAAGGTGGCAGGTGCCAAAGGCTTTCGATTATTCTGGCTTTGATCGGAGAAAGAGGAGGAGGAGGAGGAAGAGGAGGAGGAGGAGGAAGCTGGCGCGGCGTAATGGGGTTTCGCCACCTCCACGGTTACCATATGCCCGATCTAATTTTTATGGCGTCGATGGGCCCCATGGATGGTATATAGAAGTATACGACGACCTCGGGCAACCTCGCCAGAATTTATGGCTTTTCGACGCGATTTTACGGCAACTCCGCTTCGCAAAGTCTGCGCGGAGCGTTATCGAGAAAGCCACGCTTCGAATCTCTTCATTCCGCAGACGTGAATGTTTAGGACGTTTCAACAATAGATTTCAATATCACAAATTATACTCGTATATGTATAAGTACAGTCTTCTACGAAGAAAAAAAATAAATATAAATTGAAATCGACAAGCATGAAAAAAAAACTATTTATTTTCGTTGCAACGTAATTTTGATGCGAAATAATTGTTTCTCGGAGAGACATCGGGGAATCCCTAATTTTCAATTTAAGCGCGCATAATGCGCAAAAGTGTAATCGCTCGGTCTCGATCGTGGAAATGGACGTAGCAACGTCGACGGAATATTGAATGCTAATTTAATGGCTATCAGGTTGCCACATACCGCACGGGGTAATTATGTTTGCGGGAAAACGGAAAAGGAACACGCGACTCTGTTTAAATGGATAATACACGGGGCCATCCACTTCCTCCTAATTGACTAACTGCGGGATCTGATTTCTGTAATCGCATTAGTCCCTAACATGCCATCGGACCGTCTCGCGCGTGATGCGCCAGTTCTCGCACTTAATTCCCGCACGAACGACGCCTACTTCGATGGCGGCTACCGCCGATTTTCTCGTGTGCGCCTCCGTACCGCAGGTACGTACCGGTCATTTTCATAGATTGCGATCGCTATGTAGCAGTCGCATTATCGCAACACAAAGCTGTAATTAAACAAAAATTGCCGAAGGCGCGCGCATGCTCGCCTGTCCCGCGACAGTGAATTTTATGCGTAACTTCCGCCGTGGAGGGATTCCGATCAACGACTATTGATAAGGGCTATCAGGGCTGTTTCTGATGCAACGATACCAGCCGACAACGTTGTCGTTGTCGTCGGAGTCGTAAAGCACTAACGTATGCCAGGCATAAAACACTAACACGAAAACATTGCGGCCTTATTACGGTCGATATTACGTTCGATGGCTAGGACCACGGGAGGGAAACGCGATATCGATATCACGATAACAGATAGTTCTCCATCCACCTGCGGTCTAATCTCACGAAGTGGGTGAAACGACTCGCGATATCTCGGCTACTACGGTCTCGACACGGACTTAAATCAGCCAACGGGCCCGGGCAACACGCTCTCCGGGCTTGAAAACTATTAGAGGGAGAACTGTAGAGTGAAGATACGAGTAGTTAATGTACTTACCCCGCGAGGCGAGATAACGCGACGCAGCCTAAAGCGGAAGAGAAATAGATGCAGACAGGGACACGACGTAGATGCAGGTGGATGCGCCGGCAGCAGATTCGATTCACGCAGACTCCGGGTAGATGAAGTAATCGAATGCTGATTTTATCCAAACTGAAGTGACAATATGTAGCGCGCAATAAAAGACGCATTTTGGTTCGTAATTTAAGCGAATTTTTTGCGGGGCCAATATTTATACCTTCATCGCGGCATGATTCCACGATAATCAGCGCAAAATGTAAATATGCATTTTTATACGCTGTTTTATTTGTGGGAGCATGTATGTATAGGCAGCGTATGCGCGAGATCGAGTCATTGGACCGAGCATACCTACGGATCACGGATTTACGTGTACACGCACACGCGGCTCGCCGGCAACAAGCCCCGAGGGGGCTCCGGAGGACGGGGCAATAATTAGAAAATCGTCCCGCCACCGAATAACCGGACCCTGTCCCTTGTCGAGGCACAACCCGACACGTCGCTTCCATCCATATACCGGCGCCTGTGGCGCGAAGAAGCGAATTTCCATAGGGTCGGGTAATCTACGAAAATATTCTCTCGCGTGTAATCGTCGTGTTTCGCAGGAAAAATCCTCGCCGAGGGAAAGGGAGGAAGGGAGAGCGGAAGAAAAGAGAAACGACAGGTGGGCTGCGGTCGACATGCGTCGAAATTCGTTTAGAGATCACTCGGTTGATTAATAGTTTATGATTAATAGAGTCTCTGTGAAGAAAACGCAGGGGATATCAATTATTTGAGAAATACCAAAGATATTATTTAAATTTGAAAAAAGGAAGAATATGTATTTTTATCCCTACTATGTGTTATATTTATATTTTTGTTCAGGTTCTTTAGATATTTCTTATATGTTGGGCACGTCGAGTCTTGACAGGTGGCGCAAGTTCGGAAGTAAGTAACTAAGGCCATGCAGGGAACGGCAAAGTTGACGAGCAATGGCCGATTATGACTCCGAAATATCCATGGCATGTCACCCAGCTACTTGTCTATTAGACACCGTGGAATCTGAGAATATTCTGCCGAGGTGATCTTCGCACAAATGATGACTCGCGAAATTTCCGGGATCGTATGATCGAGACGATTGATACACGATAAGAAGTCACGTTGCTCTATATTTGTATGAGCACCGGTAAGCTTTCACATTTTCTCTCCATTTGAAGAAAAAAATCATAATATCAATATTAAAAATAATTATTATATTATTTAACTATGGGGCGATGATCAGACAAAAGTTGAATATTAATTTTACAGAGTAGCGAAAATTGTTCGTAATCAAAATATTTTGTGATGGCACCTTGAAATGATTTCTTGAGCTATCCCATTTACATTAAATCGAATATATCGATTAGATTCTACAAGAGCGTAGTGTAACTATATATGCTTGTCGGATCGAAGAACTGGATTTCGAGCCAATCGTGAGCTTAGGAACACCGGAACGTTGTCACACGGGGACGTCCTTCCGCGCGACTTCCTTCACGTATGAATCGCAGATAGGTAGGCAGGATAAGGTGCAAGTAGGTGGAGAGCCGAGTCCGGGTTCCTTCATAATGAGGTTCGGTTTTGATTAGCACGGAGACTGTTTAACGGTTTGATACCTCGCCGGTAATCGAATCCGGACCTAATCTCTCAAGTTATAACCAGATTATTGCCTCCTCCATGCACTTGCTCTCTGCAACGCGCTCTCTCCACGCCCCATTCCGTACAGTCAGCTAGTAACATCACCCTCCCCCGCCCTCTGTTTTCCTCCTCTTCCTCCACCCCCGCCGCCACCCATAACGCCCCTTTACATCGTCGCGTCGGTAGAGCTCAGCTACTTTGCTCGCCTTCGTCTCTTCGCTACGATTGGCAACGTCTTATCGCAAAGTCGCGTGCGAGTTGATCGGACAAAGCAAACAAATTGCGTTATCAAAATATAGAATATATTTAAAAAATTATAACAAAATACACGCGGTAAAGCGTGTTTCAAATATTCATGCAACAATTTGGTCGCCAGTTAAATTTTCATTAAATTATTCTGGTCTGATCTTTCGAGAGAAGTTTATCATAAATGAAACGATATCGGGATGGGATGAGGATCATCAGTGGGGAATAGGATCAAAACTTTTATTTGAATTTTTTATTTTTTTAAATTAGAATTATGGCAGCTGGAAGTTGTGCAGTATGTTTATTAAAAGTTATCTGAGATGAATTTTATATGTTGGCAACACTTCATGGTATTATTTTGCCAGAGATACACGGTTGTTAAAAATCGTAGCTGTCAAAATTTTATCTATAACATTTATAAACAAAACAATATTACATCTCTTCTGTAATATATTTCTTCCATCATTGGGGGAAAAAACATATCACCTTTCTTTTTCAGAGAAAGAATTCATATTTAAGCCAAGAAGATTGACAAAAAATTAATCCGTTCCGAAATTATAACATTTCAAAGTTCAAAACTGATCCTATTCACCTCATTTTTCACACTGTAATAATATATTATAACGTACAAAGGAAATCGCTGATACCAGCGGAAATCGGTTGAGACGCGGAAGCGGATCAATTCGTGGACAAAGACCGGTTCGCCACAGCAAATAGATCGATCAATCGATCAATCGACAGGCCAGCCGGATCCAAACTTTCGGATGATCGTCTGACGCCGCTTTCTTCATCCCGCTGCGTCTCGCGGCGCAAATTCCCAGCCGTCGTTCAATTTATATACGGCTGCCATCTTGGATCGATAGTAGTCGTACAACGTTGAACCGCGTTACATGTATACACGTTCGGCATCGCATCGCATCGCGATGCAGGTAGTCGTGTTAGGTTACAGTTTTTAAACGCGGCCAAATTATACGGTTCGCGCGCAAGGCATCGCCCGCGCACGTTTAAAATATTCCGACGTCGGATGGCGCGGGAAAGGGCAAAATAAATGTTACGGCATTACGATGGACAGCGTGTGCTCGCTTATGTTACCGCGGGGTGGTGGTCCCTCCCTCCTTCCCCCTTTAAGACCGCTGCTGTTACCACCGTCCCCCTCCCCCGAGAGTCCTCCGCCTCCTCATCCTTCTTCTGCACGTCTTCTTCCTCCTCCTTTACCTTCTCCTTTCTCTCTTCTGTGTGTGACGCCGTATCCTTCTCGTCCTTCTGAAACCTTTACCGACAACAGCCAGTAGCACTGTCGATGTGCACGTGTGTCTGCGTGAACGTCGCTCGCGTGTTTACAAGCGGCCGCGAGTATGCGTGTGTGTTTATGTGACTATATACAGCAACATTCTCGAGTGAAAGAAGGAAGAAGGAGAAGAAGAGAAAAGAAGAAACCGAAGCAGCAAACGGAGAAGGAGGAGGAAGGAAAGAAGGAAAAAAATAAGAGAAAAAGTAGCCGACTCGATTGGTGGAAATGAATTCAAAATGGCCGCCCGCGGCTCGGTCCTCGGCTAAAATGGCGTCACGACGTTAATAGTCGGTTATTACGCGCAAATATGACGTTTCTATTCGCAATACCTCTCGTGGAGTCGCGGGTCGTCAACGCGCGTGATATCCTTCCATCGAGCGGGTAAAAAGAAATCAATTTTCTCTCAGACCGATCTTCTCGCTGGCTAAAAAACTTGGACGATTTACGGTCGAAATTTTACTTGCTTCACGAATTACGGTCATCGCGTACCTGCCGATAAAAAATAATCCAAGAGATCTCGGCTCCTCCGAGAAGTCCGCGGAAATTGGTCGACCTGGTTATCTGCGACGAAGAAACCAATCGGCGATTTTTGTTTCTCGCGCTGGAACGTAATTCGCGTTCGAGGAACGATCGTGAGTTTATTCGCGAGACCGGACAGGCCGATCGTTGATCGACAACGCTCAAAAGGGTGTCCCGAGTTTTGAAAAACAAAGAGAAAGGGCGAGCAACCCTCCTGGCCCTCGAGGCACGTCCTCCTTCCTCGTCCTCCTTCCCTCTCTACCGCCTCCTCCGCCTTTCCGTCTGTTTCGAACGTCGATTCCCCGCGTCGCCCTTTCTTTTTTCCTCCACCCGCCCTTTCTCTCCGTTTCGCCTCGCCGCAGCACGGATTCTTAATCGGGCCCATTATCTCCGCGCGATCATCATCCCGAAAACTAATTCGTATTTTTTACTACGAAACCAAAAACTCATAAATCAAAGCTCGCGCTCGCTGGGCCCGGCGCGGCCCGATTTTGGCTCCCTTAAAAAAGTTGCGCGTCGGGCCGGGGGCCCCCGTGTGGACGCGCGTGTAGACAATGGACGCGCGTCCATTTAAGGGATTCGAATGGACGCAATTTTCTATGGAACTTTGTAATTATGGGTAGTTTGTTGGCGCGGTTTGGCCGGGCCAAAAGCTCTACTAGCTCTGAACTCCCTCTTTGTGCCCCGGTTTGACCATAAAAATTTTCGAATCAAATTAAAAACGGCGCACACATAACGCGCGGCCCGGCGCGCAACCGGCGATAATTCGCCGCGATGACGGACGTCGTTTGGAAATCGCGGAAAAAGTATCGCGCGATACGTATCGGTCTATTCACGGACGTCGATAAAACTTTAATCGCCGTCAACGAGCGCGCATTCAATTATTTAGCCCGTTACGCTCGCACGAACGAACGTCGTGCCGTTTTTATCCACACATACACACACACGTGTACGCGACACCAGTCGAGAATGTCGTCTGGAAATTAGTGGGAATTAACGCTCGCCATTCGCAGCAAGTGAATCACAAATGAAGCTGCGCACGTATCACTCTTTGGTGTGTTGAATTAATGCATAATACCAAATTATAGCAGAGGAACAATATTAATATTTATAAAAGAAAGTACATATGTTGACGCTATTCCTCCTTTATCGAATAAATAACTGCGTGTGCAATCTCAAGAGAAAGCCACATAATTATTTCTTATTTTTCATGTTGGATGAAAAAAATCAGGCGAACGTAAATAAAAAGGACGCGACATTTAATTCCAGGCAATCTCGGCTTTTAAATTCTTTTACACATATATTCCAATAACTACGGTGCTGTCGACGGTATAAAATAATCGAGACATCATGTTGAGATTGTTTTTTCATTATCTCGGAAGTGGCCGGTAACCAATATTAACTCGCGGCCTAATCATAGCCCGTGACGACTTTATGCCAGTCATAACTAAATGTAATTAATGAAGAAAGATCTGAAAAGAGCGATAAAAGAAAAGAAAGACGAGCAGGATGTTTTAAAGGGACGCATTGTTTCTTTATTTTTTTCCTCATTCGTCGACTTTGAGAATGCAACAAAAAGATAACGAGATCATCTAACTCATGAACTATTGAAGGATCTTTGTCGTTCGATATTTTACGATAACGTTGCAAAATATCGAAAAATCGAAGATGTCATCGTCATATCGTATATTTAATAATGTATCAGCACGTTGTTGGAAGTTTTCAACAATCGATTCCGAATTGATCCCGAGAGGCATTCTCGCACGGCTGACCACCGAGATTTATACCTTGTAATGAGAAATCATTAGCCGCGAGGTGTATTAGATAATCTCGGTAATTGCTAAAAATTGGCCGGTCGTTTCCGAGTCGCGAGCGAGCCGATCGTACGAATAGCCTTTCGGTACCTGCCGGTCCGGATTTAAGAGGGCACCGTAGCCTGGGGCCCGCCGATTTTCGAGGTTTCATCTTGACGGGCCCGAGAAAAAGGAAGAAGAGGTAGCGATTCCGAATTAAACGAAATTGGAATACGCACCGCAGAAACTTAAATCACGATCGAATATACGTAAGCCATTGAGATCGATATCACGCGCGCACATTATATCTGCTTCATTAAAGAATTCATCCCAAAATTCGTCCGCAAGAACAAAAGGAATTCTCGTATCCTAAAGTGAGGGCTGACGTTTTAAAACAAAAATTATGGATATGGAATTCTGGTAATCCGACAGAGATTTTAATCTCAGGATGTGCGAATGTTCGTCGAAAATGATTCTGATGTAGAAAAATACTGCTGTAAATGACAGCGAGGGCAGAAAATCTATTCGATTACCCGACACGACTGCTCGCCGCGAAACGATCAAACAATGGGATCGGACAGATATTAAAAAAGAAATGGACGAAAGGAAGGGACGAATAGGAGACGAGTTCTCTCACATCCAACAACATATGTATCCACTTTCGTTTCTCGGAGCGAAGCACGACATCGAAATCAATCACGTCGGATGACAACCCGATGGCGATGTTGAGAAATGTCTCATTCTGTCGACATGATGAAAAAAACAAAGATAAAAAGAAATCCCGAAGCTTCTGTCGAGCGAGCAGCTGTATTCTCCCAATGAAAAACTTTTGCATGCGTGTACTTTTTTTGTTTTATGTAAGGCGAGCATACATTGACGATATTAAATCGCAACTTTCGACGTCATCCTGGCAGAAATGAAGGCGCGCCGTAATTCATTAGGAGGGTCGGAGTGGCGTCCTTTCGCGAAAATCGGGAAGATTAAAAGGATATGCCGGGGGAGGAAGGAAATGAAGATCCAATTGGATGGAGGCTCACTCAAATTGGGAGAATGCGATCGGAAGGCAGTAGCAACAGCGTCCGAAATTAAAGCCGCGTCCGATAATATCGCCGCGGTAGAACCTGCATATCATACTAGGCGTTCCCAATCAAGTAATTAACAAAAAACCGCGGAGAACGTGCCATTAATCATCCACTCGGAGCTGCTACTCGGAAACGGGCGCGTACCGAGGTATCAGATTAGCTAACCCCTTCGAATCCGAAGCGCAGTCGTCGAAGAGAACGGAGAACCCTCGCAGTACCACTAATTTCCGAGTGACCCTTGAGACCTCGCGCTCGTTTACCCTGTGTCCGTTTCGAGATAATATCCGCGGTACGCGCAAATTGCCATTTCGTTGTTGTTCCGAAGATTCGCGCGAAGAAGATCCGATAATTCGGAATTTTGGTCGAGAAGACGTGAGCAAGCGCGACGAGGGCCGCACAGCGCAGCGCGACGAGCTTCATATATGCGCACACATGATGCGGAATAAAAACAACAATGTATCCATTCCGTTGTCGCAGCGTCGCATGCACCGGAATAAATCCGTGGATTCTCGAGGATGTCTGCTGCATGCCGTTGCATAAGTTTCGCACGAATTGCACTTGCGTGTCGCGCGACACATGATGCCGGTACTCGTCACCTCGGCATTTTCCCTTCCTTTCCGCGTTTCGCCTTTCTCATCTCTCGCCACCTCGCCGGCCTTCTTTAATTTCACCCGTCCCTCCTTGTCATCGCTCGGCGGGTACTCGACGCTGCCGGAAGGTCGATACATCTACCTCCTTCCCCATCTCTCTCTTTCTCTCTCTCTCTCTCTCTCTTCGCTTCGTCCACACGAACATTCGGAGATCATTGCGCGCTGCAACGTCCAATTATTCCAATGCAAGCCGAGTTCAAAGAGGTTAATTCCGGGGCTAATGTATTCACCCCTTTTTACTTGAACCCACGCAGATTTCGTATGTATTGCCAATTTTGCATTTATACTCCCGCTTGCCCTCCCAATCCCCGTTCGACCCCGCGCCGTCCATGAATAAATTCATCCCTCGGTTTCGCTTTCGATCGCCTTTCCTCCCTCCCCTCTCTCGCCACACCGCTTTCTTTTCCCCTCTCCCCCGCGCGTCTTCCGGATTTTATTATTAGTAGATTTATGCGCGACGGTGAATGCCAGGTTTCCTCCTAGGTGAAAATTCCCCTTGTTGCGTCCCACGTCCCGCACTCGAGCCAACGAAGGTAGACGCGACGTAGCTGCTTCGCTATGCGGCGCATGACTGTCGGATGATACGATACATTAATTCTCGGTGCTTATGATTGCTCGTTGTTAATTGCATTCGAGATTTCCAGAGTGGAAGAGAGAGAGAGAGAGAGAGAACGGATGGGAGAGAGAAGCGAATGGAACGAAGAGAAGGATAGAGCACGGCACACGGCCGAGTGTGACGAGGAGGACGAATGCGTATCAATCAGAGCGGTGTCTTGCCCACGCAACCCTCCAACCCCCATATACGCGAAAACCGCCCCCGAATGCTCCCGCGCTCTCCGCTGCGACTCTCACGCTCCTTGTCAACCTTGATCCGCCTCCTCCTTTCCTCCTCTCTCAACTCGGATACACGGTCTGGAAGACAGAGGTACGTACCATTTATCACTGACGGGGAAAAAGTGCGTGTCATCACCCAAACTCAGATGACTTCGTGAGACGCCTGTCAACAATATCGCCCCTTTCCGCACGACGACAAGAGGAAGCGGCCGCACCGATTTCGCAACGAGATCATCGCACCCTTTGGGTTCCTTCGCCCTCTCCCCGACTTCTGTTTAGATTGGAATCGACAGTATCGAAAGAACAGAAGAGTGGAGAAATAACAGACCAACTCTTATTTCGCGAAACATATAAGATATACGTTATAGCATAAAAGGATAAGATATCCATGTCTTTCTCCGGAATACAGGAACGCGTCTACGAAAAATATTTAGAAAAACGTTGCATTACTTTATGATGAAACTTAAAACTGTCGTGACTCGAATAAGAGATCGCGGAAAGTTCGCCGCATTTTCATAGCACGACACCGACGATCCACTCTCGTGGACAAATAGTTTAAGACCTATTATGGTATAAGAAAGAGGCACGCCTCGATATCGGTTGGCAGATATCAACCTGTCGAAACTCCGCCGCGGAAACTTAGTCAATCTGCTGCGCCCGACCCATCCTTATTCCACCCCAATCGACCCTTAAAGCTTCGGTCTCGAGCGCCCCGCCGGGTAGCAGTTGGTAGGGCGTCCTCACGAAGGTAGCAGATCGTATTTCGAAAACTCCCCCTTCTTGGCAGAGGAGGCAAGAACTCGAGAAGCAAAGAGGATGGTAGGATGGCGAAAGAGAGGAAGACATTCGCGCGAGCTCGCTTGCAAAGTGTCAAAAGCTTCGCCGGCGAATGAGCGGTGAAAACGAAGAGAGAAATCGAGCGAGATAGATACATCACAGGTAAAGAAATATCCTTACACGAGGATTCGGGAAATAAATAACGGGATTTAACGAGAAGAATTTAAAACGCATGTTTTTTTTATAATAAATAAGAAATTACATGCCTGGGTAATAAACAAAAGTCTTAGTATATGTAATAGTATAATTTGCAGATTTGCAAATTACAGATTTACTTACAGTTTTCCGATTAATTTTCTAGCTTCTCTAAATATATTAATTAATCAAATTCTCCAGGTACTAATTAAGATAAGATTGTCCTGCTCCAAGATCGAGGTTCCGTTGCGTCTCGGAGAACACACGGCGGAAGTTGGGACATCGCGACGCCCCGGGCAAGCGAGAAGATGCATACCTGTGTGTAAACCGTCAGGTGCCACGACATAGTTTATCCGAGACGCATTTTTCGCGCCCCTAACCCCGTGGCACTTGACCCCGTAAGGTCGACGGACGCGCGGGGGCGGGAGTAGCGACGTCGTACGGGTCGGACCACTGCGAAAGGATGCCTTCCGGAACTCAAAGACATTCTCGTCTTGGGGACCGCGAAGTTTCAACCATCCCTGATGACGGCGGCGGAATCTCTGACCGCACGATATCCTGGGGGCGTGCTTGCTCGCCTTAAACATCCCCGCATTGCCGGGGACTTTTGCCGCTGCCGCTACCGCTGCCGCCGCAGATTCGGAAATATGCCCCGCGGCCGCATCGACGCCGAGGAAATATTTTATTAGCTGCCTAATGGATCGGAAAAAAAAGCAACGGAACATCGCGCCGCGCTGCGCCGGACTGGCCGAAACGCGGGCGCGGAACTTTCAGCCCGCGTGTAATAATTGATTTGCATAATTATGTATGTGCATAATTATGAATTTAAAGCGTCCCGCGCGGCGGGTACATCGTATCTGATACGCTTTGGCGGTAATAGTAATAAGTTTGTGCCAGACTTGCCGCCGAGAGAGCCGAGAGCCACCGTTGCCTGCCGTCCATGACGCTCGTCGTGCACCGCGCGTCTATCGATCGTATAACGCATTTACGGCGTATCGAAATATAATACCGCCGCTCATCGGCAACTCGAAACATTTAGCAGAGCTCGGAGTAACTCCGAGAGAGCTTCGGTCCGAGCCGTCCCTGCACCGGCAGCCTGGCTACCTGTATATGCGTTATATGCGTACGTAAGGCTGCGTGGTGCATTAAACGATGCATGTTTCCCACTACCAAACTCTATTTACGGAGGCCGTTCGCCGAGCGGATAACGAACGTGAAAAGCCGTCTCTCGGTCGTTCGGACGCGATATCCGCCTTTATATATTTGCCGATCAACTTTTAAGCGTAATTACGGCGTGATATTAGTACACGCCAACATCAGATCTTTCAGGTATCGAGAGGTAAAAAAACGAGACATACGAAACACCCTCTTGTCCTTGAGTCGTAATTCTTTCGATAAAGACTCTAAAAATATTTACCTTTTCTGCGCGATGTGAAATAACGTTATGTTGGCATTAAGCAGCCAAAAGCAAAATTCATGGAAAAGCGAGCTATAGATGCGGCGAAATGGAAACCGGGAGAGTTTCCGTGGTACGTAACTCGTCTGAGAAGGGAAGAGAGCGATGGAAAAGGAGAAACGACAGAGAAAACGGGAGGGGGGAAGAGAAAGAGCCGTAAAGACGAAGTTATGGCTTTTCGCAAGATTCTCCCGCCTCCGCCTCTAGTAATGGATAAAACGATCATAAATTCGACGGGGGAGCTCTTCGGCCTCTTTAGGAAATATTAATTAAAATGTAATTGTTCCGTACGGAGTCTCGAGCGCGGATAGGGTTATAGGACCGTCCCCCCTTCGAGAGATCTCGCGAACCTCTTTGTTTTCGCATTCGATGACTCAACTGCGCGTCTTCCGCCCTTTGCAGGGCCTCAATGCACGCGCGTACGAAATTACTAATCTAGGCCGACAAGAACGAATTGGAGGACAAAAATCAGGAGAATCCATGATCATGCCGTCGTTCCATTATTAAAATTCATAAATAAAATCTGTGTCACATACAGGATAGCACTCGAAAACGCATGTTCTACACTGTGGCGCGAAATTTGATCTGCTTTCGACTTCCGTTCGTCGTCGATTAATGATCCGCCGTGCGGACAACGACAGTGACAATGATGAAAACGATGATAAACGCGCGCGTAGCGCATCGATTGACGTCAAAATAATCGATCGTCCCGCCGACTACTAAATATTTCCGTCATTGATTAGCACACGTCGAGAGATCATCGATTGACCCGTCAATCGCGACGGCGTAAAATTCGCAAGAGAGAGTCGCAGCAGCCGGTTGCGGATCGCAGTGCCGATGTCGAGATGGTATCGTATCGGCGCCAGTGTGTGCCATCGGCTCGAAAGTAATTCCGTCCGGTGCACGATATTCCCGAAAACTCGTGTTTTCGGCATATCGTCCGCTGTACCCGGGCTCTCTCGGGTCGAGCTTACGGGGTACGTCGTCTCTCTGTGAAGTCTGCCGGGTCTAGGCTGGCACATCAAAGAGAGGGCAAACAAACGGAGGGGGTGGGTTGGGTAAGGGTCCTACCGATGCGATGCAATTCGGACATGGGACACAAAGTGATGACGTCACCAACCGGCCGAAAGCCCTGTTCGTCGTCGGCCATTGTATGCTCAGTCACTGGTTTACAAGTTCATTGCACACTATCACTTTATACCGACACACCGGCCCGGCCGGTCGCCCGGCGACGCCCCGCGACACCCCGCGCACCGGCACGATGCTCCTGTCTGGAGCCGACTATCCACCACTCTGCCTTGTTCGCCCACTCCTCCCCCATCGTGTCCGCAAGAGTCGATAAGATCGGGTATCGTATGAAAAATCGGGATTTTCAATTGGACGTGGAAAAACGCGCGACGGAATTGCTTGTCGGGTTTAACGATTGAAAGAACGGGTGGATGCTGTGTTTACGTGATACAATTAATACAATTTTAAGATTATTGACGTCACGCAAAAATATCGGAAAAAATACTATAAGTTTCTTCTACAAAAATACTAGCAAAAGAGAGTTCAGTTAAAAAAAATAACATTATAAAAGAAATGTTACTTCTTTCGGGATAGTTTCCGTAAAGTGTTTTAATCGCTCTGTAATTGTTACACTTTTAATTACAATTAAAGGCAAATATGAAATTCGAATCGAAGATGAAGCGTCGCTCGCAAGGCGTTAACGCGATAGATTCCGCCTAGCCGAATTCACGCCATTTTGAAAGCGAGGTCGTCGATCGTTTGTTCTGTCAGAAGTCTGTCGTGGTGCGCCGCAGCTGCCACGAAACTCTCATATCCGACAATCGATCTCGGCGCGTGCTGGACTCGCCATTTTGAACGGGGGAGAGGAGGGAGGGATTTCGTTCCCCGTCGCCATTTTCTCTCTTTACGCACGAATATCGGTCTCGGTCACGAATATCCGCGGCGGCGGCGGCGGCGGCGGCTCAACGACGTCGACGATCGGCACGCACCTACCTCATAGCCCGTCCAGAAATAATCGCCCCCTGTAACGCGAGAACTACTTCCGATACGCTGCACTTTCGAGCGCGCCTCCTACGAGCTCGTCGAGCTCGATAAAAGTTATCGATAACGTCGCAAATGTTGCAAAGAGAAACCGTTATCGAAGAATCATTAAAACCGGCGATTGCAATCGTTCGTTACCTTAGGTGTCACGTTGAAGACTGAGAAAAGTCGCGTGCACGCGAAAACATTTAATAGAAACTAATTATGTGTGTGTGTGTGTGTGATTATTATTATAGAAATTTTTCATAAAATAATTTAGAGTTATTAGAGTAAATAGTTTCTATCAAATATTTCATGTGCACGTGATTTTTGCCAGTCTTTCTCAGAAAACATGTAAATCCCGTCAACATTCACGGTTAATTAGTTGACAGAAAGACTGTACATATGTGTGGAGAGGGAGAGGAGTAAGATTTTGCCGTTAGCTGAAATTTGATCTCACGGCGATCAGCGAATATCAGGGACCTTCTGCAACGGCACGAGTAACGACTTAACGTGAATTCGGTGCCGACATAGCGAAATCCGTCGATCGGCGCGTCGCTGGTTGTACACGGCGCCAAGGGGTAGGGGGAGAGGGTTACAGGGATGAGGAATGACGAGGGATAGAATGAGAAAGAAAGAGAGAGGAAGAGCAAAGAGGGACAGAACGGAAGACAGAGAGGGGGAGAGAGTGGACAACGCCGAGCCGAGCGTACCACCCAATTACACTGCAGTTCAAACACATGCAAATCCGGAGAATAAGCTTTATTTGTTGTGCAAATTAGCCGCATATTGGCGCACCGAACGAACGGGTTTTGTTACCACGAGAGTGAGAGACGGAGGAGGTGAGAGAGGGTGGAACCTGAGGGGTGTGGAAGCGCAGGACCAGCCGCGGAGGGAGGCGGGGAGGATGAGAGGGAGTGAGAGGAATAGAAAGAGAAAGAGAGAGAGTATCGTGGGTCAATTGCTTATTTTGAATCGGGCCGGTGGTGCGCCCACCGTTCTGTAAATACCGCATACTGCCGCGTGCATACTGTCGTCCGCGAAAAATATATATACGAGGAAACACGATCGAAAAATTGCGATAACGATAACGGAGACCAATCTCTGCCGCCAAATTGCGCCGCGGACGAAGGGGCGAACCCGATCGGAACAAGGTGATTTGCGATACAGGCTAAATTCGGAAACCCCCGGAATGTAACGCCCGTTCACATCTAGCCCGTTATAAATTGCGCGTTGCGCCAAGTAAATACCGTAGAATGCGTGACCTCGTTGAATCCGTCTCACGGTCGGTCGATTGATCATCCCGAGAAAACGAATCGTCCCTCCGACTTGCGTGGGTCTCGCGAGGAATTGGCCCGTAATCGAAATCAATAAAAATATAGACTTGTCCTGCCCCCGTAGAGAGAGATGCACCCGGGGGCTCTTCACCATGACTGACGAGGGGGTCTCGAGGGCTCGATCTATCCTTGAGGGACGAGAAAACCAGGGCGAGAGAGGATGAAGAACTCCGCGATAGCCCCTGACCCATGGCTATCCTTCACGGGCATCGAACTCGCGCGCATCCCGCGGGATCTCTTAGTCAAGACGCGGATGTATTCTCATATATCGAGCTCCACCAAGTCGAAATACTCACGAGCAACGGGTTTCGTGAAAGTATATACGCGCAGATAAGAAAAAGCGCCCAGCAAATATCAAGTAACAGTAGCATTACGTCAATGTTATAATTTCCCACTCAACAATATAAGTGTAACATATATTGTACAGTTACATTGTTGAGTGAGAAATATATTATAGCATTATAATTCTTATACAAACGCACTCACAAAAGACTTTTGTCGAGCCTTTTAAGGATGACTTTAGGATTTTCCTTCTCTTTACGAAATTTCCATAAAATCCACAAGTGAGGAGAGAGGAATGGATTTCTGGAGCATTTCGGTGATACGTAAAAAGAGCCAAGCTGTGTGGCGGACAAATGTCGACAGTCATCGCTCGAATTAAAAACTGCGACCCTCGTCGACTTTTGTCCTTTATCACTCCGCCCGTCCTTGTGTCGCGACGTATAAAATCAAAATAGAGCTTCGCGTTTTAACGATTCCCGGTCGTTTATCCAGTGACTTGCATTCTATTGTTATCCCTATTTTCCCGTTCTGCTCTGCCATTCTCTGCCGCCATCTGCCTCTCTCTCCTTCTCGTGCACGCGTCCACCCCCGCGCTCTCCTTCTTTCTCTCTCTTTTTTTTTTAAATCCGCGCCGATTTCGTCCGTGCCGGGTTGAATTTGAATCGACGGCGCAAAACCGTGGAGTCACCAAGGCTTCATATGTTAGCCGCTGGCACGCGGCGATGGAAGGGTGCGCGCCCTTTCTCAACCCCGCAACGAGAGCCGTCCGGCGCAGGAGCGCGCGAGCCACGCCGTAGAACGCTTTTTCCGACCCACTTCTCGCGGCAAGATGCTCCTGTCATCCTCCAACATGCGTGCGACCAGAAACGCTCGGCCGAAGAAGCGGATGACCGATAATGAGATTATAAGAATGTGACCTGCGCTGATTTATACTCATTTTTAATCGATATTATGACTTAATTCGATTAAACAATAAAAGTCAAGGGCCAATAAACGAGCAATGTTGATTTTTAAAAAATATAGTTTATTAAGCTCTTAAAATAAGTGTAACGCTTCGTAACTTGTACATACACACACATACATAGAGTCTAATTTAACTGTTACTATTTTATTTTTAAAATTTACATCCAAAGTTGTTCATTCATTGACCTTTGATCTTTACACATTATTTGATACGTACGAACTCGATACATCTCTCGAACATTTCTTACTTACTTTGATTAATTTTTAATAACTTTATATACAATTTAAATTAAAATTATTTGAAATTTTACGTAAATTTTGATGATAAAACTAGAATAAATTTTCAATGTATATAGAGTTAAGTTACCTCTCGCTTTATCTTTTATTTGTCAAAACAAGATCCGTCGACGGAGAATTTTTTGTGTTTATATATCCAGAGGTACCTAGAGGTCTAATATAAAAGTAAAATACACGCACATTGATTGTACCTTCAAAACATCAATGATGCAAATTACACTTCAACGAATAAAATGACCAACGAACGTACGAGAAAGAAAGCCTCGCGATGTAAGAACGAGATCAGCGGACGATTGCGACAGTCTACCGCGCTCGCTCGTGAAAAAAAAAAAAGAACGCGCAACTGACGACTAGCTGGCGGCTAGACTCGTAAGTCGTAAAAATTCCATTGAGTTTCCCTCTATTTCCATAAATCACGTAACCGTGACAACAAGATTGCAATATGCCGTCGCTGCGACGACGATGCATTTTGCGGTGCGCTCGCTCGCGGCATCTTGCATTCCGTTAAAACAACAGGAACAATAAAGCATTACTTAGTGACGTAATAATAGTCACTAAGTTGCAAATGGTCGGTAATGGTCTGGACTGTCTAACTGGCACAGCCAGGATAATTATGCGGTTGCACAACCGCGGGTAGCATTGAATCAAGTCGCGAGCGATTCAAACGATCGAATTCAACCGAGCTCCGAAATTCAAGTTTCTCAGTTTACACTCAATTGATTGTTTAAACGCTCCCGAATTACATTTATAAAATAAGAGCGTCTTCTTTAACTGTATAGATTAGGAATTGACAGTGGCTCGGATGAAAATGACACGAAAGCATACCTCTTCGGCGACAGAAAAGACGAAGGTGCACTGACGAGCGCAGGCGTCACGGGAAAAGAGGCCAGTGAGTCGAGAGTGTCGTGGCGACACGTTCGCTTCAATCAATATGCAAATATGACTGACACTAATTATACGGAAGCTCCGCGCCCTCTTTGATGTCGCTGACTGCACCACTCGTCTACGAGCGACGAGCGGCGAGTAGGAGAGTCCTTGGTTGTGCCTGGTCGTTCGGCGGTATTACTACTAGGACCAGGGAAAGTGAACTCGTAACGAGTTACTCCGAACTACGAATAAATCAACCCGCTACGAGTTCGCTTTCGTTACATTCACGCAGCTTCGCGTCCGGGCGGACACGATGACAGCTTAACTATCGGCTTTGTTTTTAATCGGCTCCGCCGCGCAATTGCATTCAAAGAACGGGGGTTTCGCGAAATGAAACGACGCGAAAGCCAATGAGGAACGATTAAACAAATCTGTAAACAAAACGACGCAGCACTACGTGTGTGAGAGATTTCGAAAGGGCAATAAAAGTATAAAATTTAACAGTCAATATTTCCAATGTACGACGCAAAGATTACGCGCGATAAAGGGTGTATCTGGCAATATTTTCATCCCCCCTTCCTTCCTCTCATTATTCGTCGCTTTATGCGCGAAATCACGAGCAAACAGGGAGGGAAGTAGGAAAAGAGGGAAGAAAGGAGATGGACGCTCACAACTCCTATTAAGGCCGAAACAATTCAAGTGCAGGCAAGATGGCCGACGTCAGGCTTTGAGACAGAAGCTCTTTTCGCGATGCATCTGCACTATATGCGCGAGAGAAAAAGGCGTGGTTGTGGAAAAGGAAAGGGGACGGAGAAAAGTAGAACGAATGACGTCGATAACAACGACAACAGCAGAACTGCGAATAGCTATTCTCTCTTCATATCACTAATACCGTATCGCGAGAACGACGCATGTTGCGAAGAAATAACGAAGCAAGGTGTGAACCACATACCGTAGAACATTTCACGTGAGACGTCAGAGTGGCGGGTGGCGTCGAAAAATTTTCGACGCCGCTACGACGGGGAAATTAAAACGGAGGCGATATCTGCGTCTTCGGTGGAAAATCGCGAGGAGGCTTATTTTCCATGGCGGTCTGGCTGGCTGCGAATAAATATAGCCGCATAATATACACCGAGGGCGTATAGGTATATATCGGTTAGGTACACTCGGCGGTGCGTCAACGCGCGAAATAATACCGCTTTATATGCATACGCGATTTGACGCGTAAAGCCATGATTTTTCCACGGGGGTTGCCCTTTCCCCCAAGCGCGCATATGCGCGCGAGGTGGAGGAAAGAAGAGAGGAGCGAGCGAGACGGGGCGAAGTGGAGACGCGGGGAGTGGTTGGCGGACGCGTTACTACTTTACGGTTATTACACCGGAGGGCTAAAGCTCTCTTCGAAAGCCGCTATTCTTCGACTCGCCTCGGGAATCTAATCGTATCGCTGACGAGGAGCGGCCCCATCGTCTTGAGCGAAACGATGCGCATCGAAATGCGTAATCGCACGCGACGATACTTACATCTGAAAAGCACTCACACAAAATTCTTCAAGGAAGTAAGTGAGAAGGTAAAAAAAAAAACTCGGATCGACAAGAGTAAAGTAACGCACGGTAATTAATGCACACGGAGTACCTGTTGGGATGAAGAAACAGCGGAGACTCTAACTATCCTTAAACAGCTGGCGCGAAAATAAAAGGACGATTGATAAATGCGATCGTCGAATGCAGTCTCGGCGCGGGAGGAAGTTGTCAGGACGCGCCCCAAACACTTCCCGAGAAGTTACGCGAACTCGGCGCGGACCCACGTCAAGGCATCCAAGGAGGAGACGGGGACTTTAATCTTGGTAGCCTTAGACAAGGAAACGCATACACACGACCGGGCGGATGGGTGCACGTGCAAGGAGCCGACACTAGCCCCTGGCACGACAATCCACCATCCTCCTCATCCACCAACCGCCCCCTTCTTATCTCGGGAGGGAACCGAGTTTCCTCGGACAGTTTGCCGGCGCTAATGAGCTGGCAAGATAATTAGCATTATGTTAATGCGTGACGCGTGGGGCGGCTGTACCCGGAGGTGGACCCCAACGGGGTAACCTAACGTTACCCGACCGCTCTCACTCGGGTAAGAACTTCCGGTCCGACCCGCTTCCCTATCCTTCATCCCCTCGCCCCCTCGAACTACTCTAACGGTGTTTGTGCCTTATGTTTGGACTATCGCAAGTTCTAAGCAACATCCAAGCAGCCATCCAGCGGCAGCAACCCTCTCTTCCCTTCATCGTGAACACCGGGTGGTTACGGATAGCTACGAATCTAAGGGAGAAACTTGGATTACCGGATACATGTTCATAGATCCTCGAACCGAAACGTCTCGACACGTCAATGAGGGTGCTTCTTGTAGAAATAATCGCTTGGATCCCCGAGAAGTTTTGCAAAATCGTGTACATTGGTTCTGTCCTTTTCGTTCCAGTCTATCTGTCGAAGCGAATAATAGATTTTTTTACATGAATCATGAACGAATTAATCTACAGCACCGCCACAAAATGTGCAGGATTTTAACCTCGATTATAGAAATTATTTAAAAAATAATTAAGATTCTATCTTGAGAACTGTTCGCGAATCAGTTTCAAAGCCAAGTATTGTTGCAAGTTTACTTCGTCGTCCGGCAAATTGACCCTTCGAATTCGTCATGACTTTTTAAGACAAGAAACAAAGTATACTCCACGAGAGCACCCTCGTCGATATCTAGAGTAAATGTCCGGGATCTTGCGGGCTCGAGCGAATGCCGCTCAGCAGATACGCGTTTAGGCCGACATTGGGAAAGTTAATATCCAAAGGGTTGGTCATTCAGGGTTATATTTGCCGAACGATAGGATCGCCGAGATAGGATTGTGCGCCTGGCCATTTCGTCCTGCGCACTTGTATACCTGCGATAACGGCCGGCCACCACTCCGTCGCCATGTTTGTCCGATCTATATTTCATGCGACTACTTGGTGGTGAACCCCGTACCCCGCGATTCACCAACAAAATAATACGATACGGCGCGAAGGACGCGAACGTGCCTGCGAGCATGGCAATAACGCTTCATTCGATTAAAGCCGCCGCTCTTCAACATAGATGTATTTTTACAAGAGTTAATAAATTTCATTATATTATTATTTTTTTGCATTTCGTCTCTTTTATTTTTTTGCATCAAAAATAAAACTTTTTGTTGAAGAATCCATCCACCATTCCATCTATCAGTTTTTACTTTTCAAGTATACTTATACTTTTCAAGTATAAGTTTGTTACAAATAGGCGGCAAGAAGATCCGTTGTCGACTTATAACGCCCCTTTCGATTTTCAGGTCGATTCGAGCGCGTCGATTAACGTGCAGCCTCTGAATCACTGGTCACATCGTCATCGTCAAGTTGACATAAAGGAAGGAAGGAAGGAAGGAAGGCGCGATCATCGATCCAGCTGCGTTTCTATAAGCAAAGCGGATACGTATACACACGTACATCGTAGAGTTCTGCGTGAAGCTTACTATCGCCGTACTAACTGGCCCGGGCTAATTAATTAATCATGCGCCCCCCTCCCAACCCTTGGGCAACTTATCCGGAGGCCTCGCCGGGCCAAGTTTACCGCCAAGTTGCGTATCTTCGGTATTGTCGGCAGCGGTTCGGAGGTGTCGAATGTCTCGTCCAGGCGTTGCTGCTTCTTCTTCCTCCTTCTTCGTCTTCACACCCCCGTCTCCCTTCCTCTCTGTTCACCCTCCTCTATTTCTACCACCCACTTGTCGGCCTCCGTTCCTTACGTACTAGTGCTTCACGGCTTGACTCGGTGGCACTCATTATCTTGATTAATTGACCGATGGCCTCCTCCTCATCCCACCGTCGGCATCGGTTCCACCCCCTTGCTTCCCAGCACCCCCAGGCCGTGCTCTCCTTCTTCTGCTCTATTTTTCTTATATCATCTATCAAGTGTTTTTTGTCTATTTTCCCGCGACGTTTCCGATAATGGTTATAAGAGAGAGAGGGGGGAGGGAAAAAAGAGAGATATCGCGTTTCTATCTACTAAAAATTAAACCGGTGTCCACGTGACGTAATAGAATCTAATGGATTAATATGTACGCGTGTGTGAAGTTTCGGCAGGCTCGTACTTCGTTGAGATATCGATTTAGCCACGGAGCGCGAGGCAGAAGAAGGCCCGGGCGGGAGACGACGAGTCGTCGCAATTCCGCGCGGAGAAATCGATGATGAATATCGTGGGGAAGCGCGCGACAACTCGTTAGCTCACGCGGGGGTCGTTATTTTATTATTAACGTTCTCGCTAACGCTAGACAAAAGCGCGGGAAAACTTCGGCCGCGTCCCTTCGTCTTCTTCGACGTGTTCTCGGCTTCTGGCCCCCTGCCTGCCCCTTCGCGTGGATGATTCAGCCCCCGCATCGGTCGGTCGCGGCAACAAAGAGGCAGCCAGGTATCGGACGAGTCTTAATTTAAAGTTAAAATTAATTTCTCTCTGCCGAGCTCTCTCTTTCTCTCTTTCTCTCTCTCTCTCCCTCCGCCCCCTTTCCTTTCTATCTTTTTCTCTTTCTTCTAGTCGCGGTAAGAAAAGAGGTTTACCCTTTCCCCCTCATGCGACTTCCGCTCTTTCGTGTTGTACGAAATCAGCAGTCTGATAAGAACGTTGGTGTATAATAAAATAAATTTAAGAAATCTCTCGTGAAAATGTAATTTTAGTATCAGAGGCACATTATCTTTCCCGAAGTACGGTACGTCGCGCGCACGGCACGATATAATAAATAGATTGCACGCCATCTGAGATGACTGATTAAAAGAAATCCTTGATTAGCAAGGTAACTCATCTCGAAAATATTTACGCCCGCAATCGGAAGGAGAGCGAGCGAGAAAAAGCAGGGCCATCCAAATTAAGAGACTCAAAGGAACTTGACATAATTAAATCGCGATAATGACGCAAAGAATATCACCGGGCTACAGGACTTGCCCTCCCTTCTATTCGGCCGACAAACCCTTCGGTCGTTCGCCTCGGCTCTGGTTCGCTGATTATTTCGTCGAGTGCTTTGATATTCAAGAAACCAGGAGCAAGTTTCTATAATTATCAGGGGGCGTCTTTAAGGTGTCTTTTTCCTCCTTGACGC
This sequence comes from Crematogaster levior, assembly GCA_901521435.1. Lineage (NCBI taxonomy): Eukaryota > Metazoa > Arthropoda > Insecta > Hymenoptera > Formicidae > Crematogaster > Crematogaster levior. The sequence goes on along the minus strand of CABEGB010000858.1, from coordinate 52,261 downwards.
GTAAACGACATCCATCTTTCCCATTCCATTGTTTGTCGAGACAAACTCAAATAATTGTCCTCCGATTATCTGTCCACGAACACGTATCTCGAATTAACAATATCTTAACCACGACGGATAATTAATTCTCCAAAGATTTTTGCAAAACCTTAAAAGAAAAAACCTTTTTACATTCCGAAGTTACGTTGATACAGATTTCTTGGCGCAATTTAATCCTTTTGTTTTTTCAAACGTCAATTTACCATGGCAGGCGATTGCCGAGTAGTTAACAGCTGCAGGAAGCGTCGTCGACGAAGCGGGTGCCATTTGATTTTCCAGAGTTCAATCGTTAAACGCCCGTACGTGAAGTGTCTAAGTGAGTTTTGACGAAATAGAGCGAGAGGGGTTACGATCGGGAGCGAGAGAAAGTACAAAACTCCATGCATACAAATGGTATGCTAACAAGATACATTTGTCTACGGTGGTGTGTATCCCGCCGTTAGCAAGTGCGTAAGCGAGAGGTGGTGTTGGTGAAGGCAGCGCGCTCCCACCCCTCCTCTACCGCGAGTCGTGACGCGTAACTCCCCGGGTCCTTTCCTCTCGGTAAGCAGATTTATAGATCGATTATAGACTTCGCTTATGATTGGAACCATTTGCATGATGTAGGTATATACAGTCGGTGGAGCTCTCCTCCACTGCAGTTTCTCCCTCGTCTCTCCCTTGCCGTCCTATCGCTCGTTCTGTCCTCTCCCCTCCTTTCTCTCTGTCGCCGCCGCTCTTCAGCCACCATGAATCATCTGTGCCAACTGCTCTCTTATGGCTTCACGCGATAAACGTTTGATGCGCGGTGAGCGATGCGTGTAACGCGGTTGTTTGCATATTCTTCGTTTCGCTCGCCTCCTTATCCCTGCGCGCAGAGCCCCTCTCGCATCGACGAGAACATCTCCCGTGCTGGATGCATCCACTCCCATCTCCTTATCCTCGCGCAGCCTCAACTGTCTTATTGATAGGGATATGTAAATTTCACGTCCGAATAAATCGTCTTCATTCTCACGCTTAAGTCGAGCGCGAATAAAAATTTCCGAACTCTCGCGCTCTATTCACCACGATCTATCAAATTGTTGACAATTATAAAAATTTAAATAGTTAAAAGAAGATGTTAAAAAAGAAACAAGTTGTGAAATTTCTCGCGCCACATTTTACAATTTAATAAAAAGTGAAGATTGGAATTGAGAAAAAACGAAAGAAAAAAAGACACTTCGAGTATAACCAACTTTATTAATTCCCACGCATGTTTATGATTTAATACTAACTTCTTTAAAATAATAGAGATAATTACACTTTGTTATTTAGATATTTCTTTGTTGCTTAGATATCCCTATAATCTTATTTTTGCATATACACGTAATTGTGAAGAATTACTAATTATTTCATTTTTATCTCGTTACAATAGATAGAATCTCAATAACAATTTCGTTAAATACTTCCAGAAATTTCTATATACAAAAAACTTGTGAATCCGGCGAGCGGATTAAATCGCACGAATGAGAATTTATAATCATCCGTGGGGCTTTACGAATCTCTCGCGGTCTGCGAATGGCATTCGTCGGGCAAACCCGTAAGAAGGGCTGGCTTCGGAAAGGAGCGACCGACAGCGATGGGAAAGACGAAATCCCGTCTCGGAGTTCTTCACTCGTGATTGATTAACTGCCTTTTTTTTCCCTCCTCTCCGACGACGGCGACGACGGCTATGAGAAACGTAATTATAATTTTTATTCATTACCAGGCCCAGCGACGACGTCAACGCCGGCAGAGAGATCGCTCCGTTTGATTTCCTATTTAAAGGCACTCGCTTGCGGTTTCGAGATACGATTCTTTCCGACGCGGCGGGCCATCTCGCCCGCGGTGATCAATATTCATTTACAGGCCGCGAAGGGTGCTGCTATAAGGGATTAGCTGTCTACGAGACGCGCTAATCAGCGCGGTATCGTGTGTCTTTTCTTTTAAACTCATCCCCTCCGTGTCGATCGAGAGTAAGAAATTAAGAAAGCGTCACGTGTGTGCCGGATGAAGAAGGGAGAGAAAGAGCGAACGTGAATGTCTACAAATATCCGTTTTCTCGAGCAATCGGGATAAATGCAAAATAAATGAATTTCAATCTGAAGCCATTAATTATCCCGCGATGTGCGCTTTAAGCGAGTGATGTCGAGAAATTGAATTGGTGTAATTGAATTTCTAAAGCGACTTTAATGAACTGATGAAGCGACTAGAAACATTAAATGACGATACCATCCTTTCCATCTGGCCGACCATTGATCACCATTCAAGGAGCTGTTCGCCCCTTCCGTCTCGCTCTTTCCTACTTTTTCCCTCGTCCTCTCTTATCTCTCGTAGACTCTCTCTCGACTCGACACGGCATCCATTTATCTTGTAATTAGTTCCGATCGTCTTGCTCCCTTATATCACACGCGGGCTTCGTGCGCCGAGCGGGATACGATTAAACCGCGTGTTGCGAGAGCAAGCCCCCGCGAGCCTCGCTCTCACGAAAACACACGTTTTCCAATATTCTCTTTCTCGCCGAAGCGGTACCCTCGCACGAAAGCGCCGTCAACAATAATCCAAATCGCTTTCTTTCGTCGTGCGACTCGCCGGCGGCGGTGGGACGACGACGTGCCGTCGGCAACGATTCGCCAAACGATGATTCCGGCCGACGCGGGCAATAACTTTAAACCGAATCGAACCCCCGAGACATCCGGGAGTGGCTTATTTGCATACCGACCTAAAAATCCCGCACCCTCTGCCATTCGAAGTCACCCACTCGACATAAGGTGGCCCCGTGCGGTACGATCTCGCGCGCGCGTACGAACACACACACACACACACACATTCGCGCGTGACACGCGTACGACCCACGCCGCACGTTGCTCGCCCTCCTTGCCGATCGTTTAGCACTTTGGCGTAATTTTTTCCACCGCCCCCGTCGTTATTTGCATAGCCGCGAGAGAAGCCCCCGTCGAAGGAGGAGAAGCCGAGGGCGCCGGGGCCGCGATAAAAATCGATGTCGTCTAATCGAACCAAAACACTCGGCCCTCATTATTTTTGTATTCCAGGACGAGCTCCATCCGCCTGTGGGAAAGGGAGGGCTTGGCGAACGTATCGAATTCGATGTAAGAGCTGATCCCACTCGAGGAAACACACCGGCGAGTCACCGCGAGCATTGTAAATAGCGGGCAAAAGTAGATCCTGTTGTTCTCAGCGAATTAAGAAAAGACAATTTTGCAAATTTCGCTTGAACCGTTGAAAATTGCTTGAAACGGTTTTTTTTATAAAGAATATTGCACGTAGAAGAACACATTATATCTCTTTTTCTTATATTTTTTAATAATTCTTTTTAAAGGAAAGAATTAAATTTCATATTTCTAATAAAGAATAAAAGTACAAGAGAAAGATTAACGAAACAAATTTGTTTTAGTGTACGGCGGAAGAGTAACGAGCCGTAACTTCTATTCGCGCACTCCTCGCGGCCTCCTTTCCTCAGCGCACCGCGCGTTCGCGAAATCGCGGAAATAAATAGCTGTAAAATAAATAGCGAACGACAGAGATATTTCTCTCGTTAAGAAGAGGCGCGAAGAGGAACGGCGTAATTGCGTGTAAGTCACGGTAATGCAAGGTATATTCTCCCGCTTCGCAGGGTCATAAGAGGTACAGAGCTTCGGAAGAAGATCTTCGCTCCGGTATCGATAGGGTACCCCCGGGGCTCCCGTGGTTTACTACGGGCATTACTTCGAGGATAACACCTCGGAATAAAAACCTTTATGACCTTACTTCACTTTCCATCCATTTTATTCCCCCCGCGCACGCCGACGTCCATTTCGTATACGTATATAATAACGGCGTCACCGCAACCGCGAGTGCCCCATGGAACCCTCCTAAGCTCCCATCTACCCTCCTCCTGCGACCTCCTGCGTCTCGTTTTTTTTTTGCAAAATAATTTACGACAGAAAAGAACTTATATGTATATATATATATATGGGACATAATCGCTTCAATTCTCTCGTCCACTGTTTGATTTCCATTTATGGTCCGAAAAATACGCATTGAATGTTACGAGGCACCACAGATTTCTTCTTTTTGAATCAGCAACAGATTGCTCGACCTTCACAATAAATTCCTTAACACTTGAACGATGCGGAGTTTATTTAAATAAAAACATTATTAGGTTTTAATGCATTAAAATGCAAGTTCAAAAAATATAAATGAAAGATCAAACACATAAACAGTTTTTTTTCGGGTATTTGGAGGAAGGAAAATAACTGTCAAAAGTGATAAGTAATTGCTTAATCAAGCGGGATTTCAATAAAAGTAACAGAAGAATTTTACAAAATTATGAATGAAAATCTTTCTATCTTGTACGTGGAGGCATCTGGAGAGGAATGGCGTAAAGCAACCAAATGGGACTCGGTCGATACGCAATGAAATAATTGTGAAGGTCTGATGACATGGAGATGCTTTAATAATGTTATATCTTTGTTGAATAAAAAATTATTATACATAATTACATGTATATAGCAATTTTTTAATAAGTGATTTCCAATTCAATTAATAAATTCTGAAAATCCATAAATATGAGACTGATTATGAATTATTAAGATAAAAATTTTATCGAGATATTCAAGTAAGAATCCGAAAGAAAAAATATAAATTTAATATGTAATATAAATTTTGCATTCTTTACTTTTCTGTCTGCAAAGCTAATTTCTTAAAAACCGTTTATCGAAAGAATATCGATGCCTTGAAACTTTCATTGAGAAGAATTATAACTTTTCCTAAAACTCTTTCTCATACTATCGAATTTCTTCCGAACGGATAATATCAAATATCCGTCCACTCCGAGAGAATCTGCAAGTCTAAGAACGAATCGCAAATCTCGTCCGAAGCGAAGAGAGACGCCTTCTCACGAACGCGTAGTAATGTACGACACGTCAGCCGTATAGTGCAGTCTCTTTAAAAAATAAAGATATACACGCAGCACGGCTGCTTGCACCCCAAAACCGTGCAATGCGACACGGAGAAAGTTGAGGAAAAAGAAAGTGTGAGTGCCACTCCTTCTCCCACCTACATATATATACATATATATACTAGTGAGATGACAAGGACAGACGCGGGGGGGATGAGGGTGGTCGTCAGCGGTGATGGTTACCGCTCGGTGGTGCAAAGGCAGACACCTTCCCTGGGTTTCATTAACCCCACGCATTCATAATCTCGAGTGTGTTGGACGTGCGAATATAGATTGAGATGGGAATGAGACCGTTTTTGTCCCGGCGGAATATTTGAGGTGCGCGAGGCGGCGGACGAGAGAGGGCTCAAAAGGGTGAATCTGAAAGAGGAGGAGAGGGCTATCGTTTGCGTCGCGCGTCCGTTGTTTGGCGGGTAAATAGGCAGTCGATTGGGGAAAGGGTGAGAGGGGAGTCTTCCTCTCCCCCGTACGAAACGAGAAAACGAACTCGAGAAGCCCCCCCGCGAACAGCCGCTTTTCGGCCTCGTCGAGTGTCCGACAGGGTGACGCGCTCTCGAGCGCCTATCAGGCTATCTAAGCGAATTCTCCCGGATTGGATATGCGCCTAATCGACGAGGTGCGAACCCTGAAGGTCCCTCAATCACAGGACAAACGACGATCCACGGACGCTTGAATTCTTTTCGCATACCGAAGGATTTTCAGTACGAATCTATCCACTTTATAGTAATCTGGGTTATCGTTTGTAACATGTGATAAAATGATAGAAATGAAAAATGAAAATGAGAATATCTTTGAGTATAAAAAAAATGTCGTATCGTGAACTTGGAATGAAGAAGTCCACGACCTCAGATAGGAGGAAAAATGCGCACGATGGCGAATCGAGTCGAAATTCCAGCGTGCTGGCAACTGGAGCACAAAGTTCACGACGGGTCGGTCGTCGGAGAAAACACATACACACGACCGAAAGGTCGGGAAAAAGAAGGAGTATATAGACACTCATACAGAGCGAAAGAGAGAGGAAAAAGGCGAGGATCGAAGCAGCTATGCGTAAAGCGGAGAAAGCTCGCGAGAGATGAGAAAATAGGAAAAAAAAGCGAAGAAGGAGACGTACGATGAGAACGTACGGTCACTCTCTCCATTTCTGTCCTCTCCTCGACTTGCTCGTTGCATTTGCCCCATTGGGTGGCTCTCGCTCGCGACACGAGAGGCGGACACGTCGGCGGGTGGCGGGGGGTGACCATTCCGAGGACGCGGGGGTGGCGGAGGTGAAGGTAGGAAAGCTCACGACGAGGTGGGTGGTTGACAGAGAGAGCGAGCCAGGCAGGAAGGGATGGCGGTCGAGCGACGCCGCCGCCGACGACAACGACGACGACGACGACGACGACGGTAGGCAACACCGGTGGTTGTCGCGAGAAGACCGACGCCACTCGGAGTAGCACCGAGAAAGCGAACGGAATGGAAAGCGGCAAGAGAGAAAGCGGGGGGAGAGCCGGGTGGAGAAAGAGGAGGAGAAAGCGAGAATTCCGCTGAGGGACGAAGAGGGAGAGAGAGAGAACAAGAAGCGACGGTGGAGGTCGACGCGTATACGGAAGAGACGGCTAGAGAGGGAAAGAGAGAGAGAGGAAAGGAAAAGAGAGCGCGGGAAGGAGGGAGGAGTGAAAGAGGGTAAGAGAGGGACCTCGGCTTGGGGTGTGCTCTGTGTGTAGCCCGGTCGATTCAGCCCCGGGCACTCGACTCCAAGCTACCTCTATCTGCCGTATTCCCTCTATTCTCTCTCTCCGCAAGCATCGCCACGGTGTTACCCACCGACCCATCCGCCTCCCCCCCGCCCTTCTCCCGCTTTCCGCAGAGGTCCATCCCGCTACTACTGCTGCTGCTGCTGGTGCTGCTACTGCCGCTGCTGCTGCTGCTGCGGTCGTGACACTAGGTCCCGATACAACTTCCCCAACGACCACATTATTCTACCGTACGTCCGTACGCGCGCTACTCGGCGTTACCAGGCTCTCGCAACCACGATCGGAGTTAGAGAGGTCGGGGATAACGAGTTAAGAATTTACTTTTACGTTCGCTACCACGTTAAAACTGGACTCTTCGGCCGCAATCTCAAGAAGAGGATTTAAACAGTTTTGGCTTTTTCTTTTTCTCTTTCTCGTCCTCGATCGTTCTCTTCAATTAGTTCAATCATCTTCAATTAGTTCAATTCGGTTCCTCTCAAATTTACAATTGAATTGAGAAACCGAGATGGTATTGCCGAAAGAATGTCAAAACGCTATCTCGAGTTATTATTAATAAAAGGAAAGTAAGTTGCACGAGAGTTTCTTCAAACTACTCGGAATTGTCTTCAGGCTGCTGGGTTATCGTCCAATGATCGGGGTCCAACACGCGACAAAAGCTACCACCCCTACTCGCGGGTCGCCATCTTGGGGGATTCGACGATTTCTGGCGGAGAGCCGCGGGTTCCCCGAGGGAGACGTAAGGGGACGCGAAGGGGGGCGTAAGAACTACCCGTAGTTCTAGACTCTCTCGGGGCAACGAGCAATGGCAGTCGCCTGGTAGTCAGGCGGGACCGGAAACCCTGTGTCTCCCCCGTGAAAGAGAGAGAGAGAAACGGAGAGGGGCGGTTCTCCAGGCGGGGGCGTACGACGGCCGTGTTATTTGTACGCAGACGTAAAGCAGCCACCTGGGCCACCACCGTGGTGCGCATTGGTTTCTACGTCTGTGCTGTTTGTCTGTCCGTCTGATGACGTCAACCGCCAAGCTCCACCCAAGGTGGTGGTGGGCCCTCGGCTGCCTCCGCGAAGCCACCTATCCTACCTACCTCGATCTCCGCTGCGAACGAGCGCGAGGTCGAGGAGAGGGTGGTCGTCGTAGTTGTAGTTGCGGGGGGCGCTTGCGCGAAATCGCCGGATCGTTTATTTGTATCTGTCATTGCCGACGTAGAGGGGTAGGATGCGTTCTCGGAGGAGGATTCCCCTCCTCTCTTTCCCGCTGCCACTTGCTTTCTTTTCGCGTCTTTCTCCCGCTGCTCCCTTCCCCGTCGTCTCCTCCCCCATTACTGCCGTTAGCCGCCATCACATCGCGAAAAATTCGCGAGTACCGATCGACACGCACGTTGACTCACGAATGACTGTTAATTCGATTTTATCATGATTCATAGTTTTCTCCCTATAAGATTTTTTTCTTTCGAAAGAAGAAAATTAAAAACCGTCCGGTCGAATCGCACCGATTTGTTGTAACACCGTAACGTCGTAGCAAGTTAACTAGGTCGATAATCGGGAGGGTCCGCGTTTTGCAATGCAAATTGCGTAGCGTCGTACGAGAATCTTCGAGCGTGCGAACGGTATCTCTTGCTTCCTCGTTTCGTTAAAACGTTGAAAAACAGAACGCTACGACGGCTGCGAGTCCGTTCGCCGGTCCCGCTTGCGGTCCAGACTAAAGGGTTTTAACCCGCACTTTCTCACCCTCTCTCGGCCTCTCTTTATATCGTAAGCCTCAGCCGCCTCGACCGTCGTCGTCGTCGTAGCGATGGTCGATGCTCGGAAATTTAAAAAAAAAGATTCCATAAATAAGTGCAAATAAGGAGAATGCGCTGCTGCGACTTTGAAACCCGCTTCAAACGCCTTCACGACGCGAGGTGGATGCGTTATTACTTTTTTTCAAATATAGTGATCAAGGAAAAAAGATCGCTGTACCTCGACAAGGCAAGCAAGACGAAAGTGGACGTTTGCAGGGAAAGAAAGCGAAAAATGGACGCCTCGATGGAGTTTCCTCTTTCTCTCTTCCCCTCTATCTCTCTAATTTTCATTTTGCGAAAATATTTCCGCGGAAAATAGCATGAAAGTAGAATCGGCTTCGGCTCGCCTCGTGATGCGGCGGCGCCGTTTTACCCCTTGCGACCCAGCGGGCGCTTTGATGAAACCAATTAGCTCGTTTTTAACGACGCGTCGTATGAGCGCCCCGCGGTTATGGGAGCTCGAGTAAAATGTCAACGCCAAACGGCTCGTCTCGGCACGGTTCCGCTCACTCTCTCTCTCACCTCTCCCGAGCCTCCGGTCGAGACTCGTCGAGAGACGTGCACAGGTGTGTGTTACGGTAACCTTGACTTATAAAAATAAACGGACCGTCGCGTCGATTGACCGTAACGAACGTTTTAATTGCGACCGAGAAGGCAGCCCCCGTTGGCTGCGCCATTAAAGAACGCGCGCCCGCGTCGTCGCCACCACGTATAACTTCGATAATTTAATAACGATTATCTGTGATGCGGCAACGCCGCCGTAATTCGATTAAATCGTCGCTCCACCCGAGTGTCAATGCGCAACGTCCTATCGACTGCTTGCGTCGCAAGAGTATCTCGACCATCAGCACGCTAGCAGCCAGCCAGGCTGAAATAAGAGAGAGATTGGCTTTAGACTAGTTACATCCAAAATCGAATTCCACCAGATCCGTAAAATGTGTTTCCACTTGAAATATTGCTCTCGTTGAAAGGACATTCTTGATACTCTTTAAGTCTCTCAATACTTAAAGATTAAAAATTATGTCTGTCATTTAAAAGGCAGAATCGGATACAACTTTAAGGGAAGATGAATCCCATCTTATTGCTAGTTGTTGAATCTGAATTGAAGGGAATCCCCTGAGCGTTTGAGAAAATGAGAACAAAGATTTCCTCGAACTTTTAGATTGTTTTTGCAAAGTAACTGATTGAAGATACGTCTCTTCGAGGGCAGCTGCGAAAAGTAGCTGCACGAGAAGTACGGTGCGAGCGCGCGCGACGGCGTTACCTTCACCGTGCAAGAAAAACGAAATTTCTTTTCCGACGCTCCAGTCGGAGCACTCTCCGAAAGAGGCGAGGTAAAAAGTGACCGCTCTCCGTGAGGGAAATATCGTGCTTCGTGCCGAGCTTTTTCCCCCATTCCACTTCCTCCGACCTTCTATACCGGACCTCCCGTCCCTCTCGCTGCCAACCTGCCCGCGGCCACCCCTCACCCTCGGATTCTATCTCTTTCTCCTTCTTTCTCCTTCTATCTCTTCGCCGCGTCGTTCTTCGCTGCGTTTCACGAGGCACAGCATCTGCCGGCAGTAACAAAAAAATCCTCCAACCACCCTCGACGATCCTCGGGCAGCCTTAGCTTCGCGCTTCTGCTTCTGGGATGGGTTTCCCTCCGCGAGGGTGGGAAGAGAGCGACTCGCAGAGAACACCAGTGCAGAGAGAGAATAGCGACGGAGGGCGGGAGAGAAAGGGAGAAAGAGGAGCAATATATACCTGGTGCAAGGCGAACGGAGCGAGAGTGGGCGAAATAGAGAGACGGAACGACCGAGGAGTGAGAGGGCGAGGGAAGTCGGATCGGAGGTTTGTGATGGGATGGTGGCAAGGGGAGGGTTGCGCCGAGGAGTACGGATGGTGCTCGGGGAGGACGGCGGGAGGGAGGACACGGAGGGTTTAAGTGCCGCCGAGTGTCTTTCCGACTCTGTCTGCGTCTCTTTCTCGGAAGTGCCGCCGAGTGTCTACCTCCTTGTGGGATCGAACCCAGGACTCTCCGACTCTGTCTGCGTCTCTTTCTCGGATCGAAGCAAGGCGTCCCTCGACCTCCGCTGTGCTTTCTCCGTCTACCCTTTCTCTTTCTCGCTCCTCTCGACTCTCTCTCTTCCTCCCTTTCCTTCTCTCTAACAGAGCTACGTAGCTCGAAGCTGCGCGCGTATACATATATACGCGTGGGTGTATATATACGTACGAACGCGCTCGCCGACATAGAGAGAGGGAGAAATCCCTCTTTCCCTCACAGATGCGGAGGTACGGTCGTTGCCGGAGGAAAGAGAACGAGCACACAGACAGACGCGCAGAGACGGCGAGAGAGATCCCGCTGCGAAATTCGCCGTCTCTTTCCACCGGGATTTATCCGACCCTCTCTCTCTCTCTCTTCCTCTTTATCTCTCTTCGTCCGTACCACTACGCGCCCGCTCGCGTATATACGTACGAGTCGCGCGGGGCGTAACCTACCCCCCTGGAAAACCACACAGCGACACCAACAGTCGGCATTTCGCCGTGCCATTGGTCCCAGACGACACTCGGAAACCCAATGGAAAGCGCAAATACGACGCCGACTTCCGGTCCATGGAAACGAATTCGGGAAACTCCTGGCAAATCGCGCAGGATCGCTCGCTCACCGCCGGTACCCGCCGGCCCTCGTCGCGGGATTCGACCCCCATCCACACACCGCCTCCACCTGCTCGCAGTCACATCCGAATGCTGGAAACTCAACGATTGGTCGTGATAACTGCTGAATCGCGATTGGTCGTATTCACTGCGCCTTTTCCTCCTTTCGCGAAAAATGGAGCGAGTCTCGATAGGTCGCCACCCAAGAAAGATCTTACATGATGAGGAATTCTCTATTGTTGTACAAACGTAGAAAACATTTGTCACTTTTCATAATTCGCAATTTCCTCTATTCTTCTCTCTAATCATTACATTCATTTTTGAGCAAAGAAAGGGAGACCTTGCAAAAGATTAGTGAGTCTTTCAACTGTAAAAATTAATACATACTTCTTCGAGTCTCAAGAATAAAAACCGCGTTAAAATATATTAAGTATACCCTCATCCGAATACGAGGGATCAATGGCGAGACATCGTGTAGCTTCCGCGAAGACGAAGATCCTGCCAGGAGGTTATCGAGTTCGGGATTAACGGATGGGCATGATCCTGAAGGACCGCCACAGGAACGGTGGCCATTAATCCTAAGTTATATCAGGAGTAAAGCCCGAGGTTACAACGCGAACGCGGTTGCATCGCCTTGGAATCCATTTCGGCCGGTTTCGGCGTATCTTTCAGACGTCGCAAGAATGCCGAGAAGGGATAACGAGTTTTGCGCAATGAATAATTTAGACAAGCGAGACGTGCGCCAATATTATCCTGCGCGCCCGGCATAGGAACGACATATTCCTAGAATACGATCGATTTTTTCGAACGAGATTACGTGCGAGATGTAAAACGCTGGAGGTGTTGAATACGATTGCGTTCCCTATCGATCCCGAAAACAGAGACTTCTTAAAGAGATGGAGCACTACCTTCGTTCACGATACGCTCCGGCAAATATCGCCAGTTTTACTTCATCATTCGCAGATCTTATTCCCGATAATATTTCCCGATAACTTTCACTCAACACGTAACATTATACATACGCGAGTCGTATCTATAGTTTCTTGGATAGCAGAGTATTTGAATTTCATCTTTTGCTCAGTTCACCTATTTGCAAATACAAACGAATGTAAATGAAGGTCGGCAAACAAGTGTCGTAGAAAAATCCAAAGCGTTAAAGCACAAATAATCCCGATCGATCCCTCAATCAAGCCGATTTTTCCTCGAGTATTTCACGTTGCGTAATTGCGTAAGATGAACGAAACGTTTACAGGTACCTCACGCAAGAGTTACGTTAAGGGTTAAATATCGTCCTGCAGCGTCCTAACGCGAAAGAACATACGTCGGTGGAGAGGGTGGGCGCCCTCCTTTTCATCCTCGCGCTTCCTTCTTTCTCGCGAATTCTTGCGGAGAAACGCGAGGGTACAAGAGACGAGCTACGATTGGATAATACTGGAGGCTCCGGGTTCTGAGGGATAATACTGGAGGCTCCGGGTTCTCCGAGGGAACCATCCATTTAAAATGTCTCCCTTAAATCTCCAACACCACCGGCAACCATCGCCGCCGCCACCACCATCTCCACCTCCGCCACCGTCGACTTTCAGTAGTTGCCCCTGCCTCCGCCCCCTCGTTCACCCTTGGGCCACCTCCTCCCCTCCTCCTCCTTCCGCCTGGACCGAAGTAGGTGCCACCCTCGCGCGCGCTACCGCTGGTTTCTTCTTCCACCCCTCCACTTTTATATCCACCTAAATCCATCCATTTTAAATGACGGATATTTTCTCCTCGCGACTGTATGGATTTTCATATTTTGCGCGAACGGGTCGCTTTCTCTCTTTCTCCCTTCCTCCCTCTTCCTCTTTCTTTCTCTTGCTGGCATTTTAATAAAAATGGAAAGAGAGAAAGAAAACGACGGGGATTGGGAGCTTCGCGAAGAGCTGCAAGGAGATAAATCCCCTTCGCTCCGTCATCACGTTCACCTCGCAAAAGCGTTTCGCGTTTCCGGAATATTCCTGAACGGAATCCTAAAGTGAACTTTCGATCAAATTTGTTGAATTTGTTGCCAACGAAAAGATCACAAAGGGCGCGAAAGAATGCACGAGTTTTAGTTTTTATCTTTCAATGATATCCGTGCGAAGATGTATCCAATTTTTACGTTTCTTTACAAATGAGTCTTCCTCAAAGAATACGTACATACGTATTCTCTCAACGAGAAGTCAATTCCGTTGACTTCTATCTGTGGTGTCATCGATTTACTCGACGCAGTAAAATCAGTCGTATTCCTGGAGCTTAAGCAGTGAAAAAAAAATCGGTCATCGTAAAAGGAAGAGAGATGTGTTGGGAGAGAGGAAGAGAGCGAGAGGGTAAGAGAGGTTACTTGCGTCAGAGCCAGTTATAAGCTTCGGAGATCATGGAAGACAACGAAAGGGGGCAAGAGGTGGAGCAAGCAGACGACATGTATTATTGATGTGCCTGTGTCGCCGGCAAGCCTCTACCTCTTCTCTTCTCTTCTCGTCTCTTCTCTCTTACCCATCTCTGCCACTCCGCTCTTCCGAGTATCTGCGTCCCCCGCTTCGCTCTCCTTCCAAACCTTTACCAACCTCCCCTTCATCCCCCTTTCCACCCTTGAAAACATCCGTGCGAGTCTTCCAGTTTCCGATACATTCCGCCAGAAATCCCAGCCGTCTCCGTCACTCGATATCTTTCGCGAGCACGCACACGCGTGCACGCTCAACAAAATCCTTCCCAGTTTCCGCGCGGAGGATGGGAATTCAATCTCATATTCTCATCGCGCAATTAAATCCCTCTGTGCGCTTTATCCGTGTGAAGAAAGTGCACATCGATCGATCGCATTTTTTGCATCTCCTCGTTTTCAGTCAGAAATATCTACAATATTATTAGAGAAAAAAGATCTTTGTGTCTTTTTTTTTCTTATAAAAATGGAACTGCGTTAGAATTGCGCGCGAATAAAGCGCGAGCTTGAGAGGGTGAGAGGACGCCGTTACAGGGATTGAAACCGACCGAGGATGGATCTGCAATAATTGCAAGTCGAGTGCATTATGCACGGTTGGCCGAGTGCGGAAAGAACGTCATGCTCCGACCGACCGGCCGTTCGTGAGAAAGAAGGAAGAAGAGAGAATGGGAGAGAGAGAGGGAAGCGTTCGGAGCGGAGCGGAGACGCCGCCTTCTTCCATTAATCTCGCCGCAATCGAAATTAGCATAATTGACGGAGCGGAGAATAGCGGCCTGTTCGACTCCGAAACGCCATCTCGCATAATCTCTCCATATATCTCACTCAGTGTTTTCCGATAAAGCACGCATCCGCGAAAGGACCATCGACCGTCCCGGAGATATCCGTTGCAGCGTATAAAAGTACTCTCTGCAAATAGATCTTCGTCCGTGTCCCGAGATGAGCCCCGTTACCGGGATGAGAAATCCCGACCAGCTACGATTTACGATTTGCTAAAAATCTCCCCGCGCGCCCCTATCGTTCCGATGCGAAAATATGTGCATCGTATTTACGGTACGCGCGGCGAAACTTAAATTGCCGCGATTAAACTCGACACCGCGCGCGCGCGCACATGCGACGGGAGATTAATGAATTTTCGGAAGCATAAAATCTCACCGATACTCTACGCGGCAATGTTTCTACTCTACGCGGATCGATCTACAAATTTCACGGCGCGCTGTTCGACTGGTTTTAATAAACGAGCGCGCGAAGGGAATGCAGATCGCGCACGATATATATATATATATATATATATATATAGGATAGAGCTACATCTCGGTGGACCGCGGGAACGAACTAACGGCTTTTTCTCGCCTTCGTCCGTCCCTTTTCCTCTTCGTCATCTCTCTTTCTCTTCCTCCCCCTCCCCCCTCCTCACTCTTTCTCTCTCTCTCTCTTTCTCTCGTGCGCGCATCTCCTTGAGCAAGACGTATCGACGCGGATTTTTTTCCGCGTCAGTCATTTATCAAAGCCCTTCGTTCTCGGCCGCACCCCACCCACCCGATACATGCGGATCCGGCCGAAGGATTTAGGCAAAGAGACTAGAGGTGGAAAAGGAAAGGGGTGGCGGAGAGGGCGAAAGGAGGAACCGTGCCCTTCCTCGGACCACATCCGGCAGTATCGGAACGAAACATCGTGGGTTCCCCCGATCGTTTATTAGCGACACAATTCAGAGACAAGAAAAGATAATCGCGAGATAGAAATTGCTTTTAATCATCGATACCCGCTCTTTTCTTTTTCCGACACCCCTGGCGTGCCAGGTCTTCCGGCTGTGATCCGGAATAGTGACGTAAAATAGACAGACGAACGTATCGGAAGATGCGACGTAAACCGCGAACGTGGTAATTAAGGCCGAGGCATTAATCCTGAAAAAAATTCGACGACCGCGCGCTGCAGTTCCCAACGTTATAGCCCGGGCAATTTTTGCCTGGCCACGTCCTCGCACGCAACCTTTCCCCGAAGAGAGCTTCACTTCCGTCCTGTCCTCCCTCCGCCTCCCCGTTCCCTCTCGCGAGAGCTCGATCGAGTATCGGATGCTTGTGGTTTTAGCGCGAACGCGAGCGGAGGAGATCGACGCTACCGTAAATCCTCCGCTCCAACTCGACGACCTACAACGCGCGCGCGATGCGACTCACACCTGCCCTCCCATTTCCGGTGAATGCACTCGCCGTGCGTCGTTAAATCTCGCGAGATTGAGATTTCGGCGGCATCAAGAACGCGAGGTTCCTACTTGACATACGCGTTCAATAAAGTCGCAACTGCGCGCGTTGATTCGTCCTGTCACGTATTTTATTCTGTTCCTTCGCTCTCTTTCTCCAAATTCTCCTCCCTTGGTTCTCTTCTACGATTACATCTTACATGGCGAATGAGCACCTCAAGGACGAGCCGGGGATGACAAAGTAGGTGGTAAAGAGAGCGGTGACATAATTTCATCACGTTATAACGTGACCATCGCCCACGTGCTCACTTCAGGAATATACACTCCTGAGATAACTAAGACAAGATTTAAGCACTTTATCATTTAAGATAAGGTATCTAGATAAGTAAGAATTTCCCAATATATCATTTTTGGTTCTATAAAAGGGAAATATATCGGACTGCAACAGCTTCATCAAGAATTCCTCAAAAGTTCCGTACGTTATACACGTGACTCGGAACGCGTCAGTCAGTCGGAGAAGTATAATCTAAGTAGTATTATCTAAGTTTAAGTAAAGTTATAAATAATTTTTTTTCTTGAAATAATAATTTTAGCGAATTATCTTACAATGAAAAGGTGGGTGTCATTAACTCGGCCGTCGTTAAAAAATTTACAACGAGGACTCGGCGCGTGGGATAACGATCGAGTGCGATGAAAATGACACTTAACGACGGCTGCTGGTTCTGCCTGGATCCTGTGACGTATCTTTCTATCTTCCACTCCGTTTTCTTGCAGATTTTATGCTTCCGAGCTTCTATAAACTCCGGATGGTGGTGCGTGAACGCGGGCGCGAGCGTTACACAACCTTTTGTTATCTCCTTTGAAAGAGAGACGCAAGTGTATATTGCATTACTTCGCGTAGAGCGCAAGGAAAATGGAGATGGACGGCGAAGAGAAAAGAGCGAGGCAGGGGAAGAGAGGAAGGAAGAAGAAGAAGCTGTGTAGCAACGGGTCAACTTGCCGAGTTTCATAGATATTTTTCGTGCCATTTTTTATGACGTCGCTAAGCAATTTACGGTAGCTAAAGTATATGTAATGAGACTCGAGATATGTTTTATTCCATCAATTGTTAGGGAAAAATTCGTCAAGTACGCAAGAAAGTCGATACGAGATTTAAGGTCGATTCACACTACACGGCACCGACAAAACTTTAAAGCATGCGTTTTAGTGAAACTGTCCACACGGGCACCGATCTGCCGATGTTTCGTTTCAACGGCACGTACCAACGTCGACAAATTAAATACATATGTTCAGACTATAAAATTTAAACGAGGGGTGACCGAGTTGGAAGCCGAACTTAAGTTTTACCGTCGATTTCTACGCGATGAGAGAGGAATTCTGAATGTGACCGAATAAAACTGCTTTAATAGTCAAATAAGTGTATTTAAAGTAAGATTTAAGGATCATTCGGTAAGACAAAAAAAAGCGAAGAATGCCCCCCCGTCGATGAAATATGAATGTTTGATTAGGAACGCACCGACGTGTATGGAGTGTGCCTGTGCATATGCAAATACACGCGGTGCTGTCCAAAAGGCAAATACATGCGACCGTACGATAAGACTGATTCAAGGGCTCAGAGGTATCTCGGTTGGGGATATCCAGGAAGGACTCTCGCGGTCCCGATCGAACCACGGATTATTAGCGATAAGCCCTTCCACGCTCTGGGTAAAACTCCATCCTTGCACGCTTTTGTCGGTACTTCTAGTCTTGTCCACATGTACTTTATATCGAATTTAAATTCGCGTCTACTTCTGACTTCGTTAAAGATCGACTCGTTAATTAGGCGCAAACGGCGGTAATAAAGAGCACGAATCGAGCAAGAATTGAAAGAATCGTTTGCGCACACAGAAGAGATTTTAACGTATTCTTCGCACTAGAATTTATAATAACAACAACGTAAACGTACATAAAAGTATCGATGAAAATGATACAATAATTCGTAATATTGGTTAGACTTATATAGAAACTGAACGTAGAAAGTTTGAGAGCTACAAGTATTTAAAAATAGTTTTCTCCCGTTTCAAAAACTTTTCTTCCAAAAATACGTGGCCCTAAGTTTTGCCTAAATTTGTGCCACATGTTATTCTCTATACTCCCCATTCTTATATTATTATTAGATCATATCAATGCTTCTTTCGATTTTCTGTTATATTCAACGAATCTTAAACGTCCCTTGTTTTTACAATTTAACTGTTATACATAGATTATATTTTTGATGCAACCTCATCCCCCCTTCATCATCCATTTATCAATATTCAAATATCAAGCGTGACCTATGCATCGCGGTAGGACGCGTCCAAACGACCGGATACACATAGATTATTCAATTTCCGTTAAGCGAAAATAATAGCAGTGGAGTGACCCGAGAAAGATTTTGGATATTGAGGTAGGTACAGTAGACGAGGAAGAATAGGATAGGTTGGTAGGGAGACGAGAATAAAATGGGAGAACGGAGGAAGAGCAAGTCATTTGTACGAGTCGCCGAATATAAATACCAAAGACGAAGTTAAAAAGCCAGCAGTAGAGAAGTGGGCCCGGTATGCTGTCACTCACAACAGTCCTGACACGAAGAGGAATCTGTCGTAAGATCAAACATTAGCTCAGTAAAATTGTGTGTGTTTGTATATGTATACGGTTGTGTATGTATATGAAATAATTACATGTAATTTTTGCCTTCTTGTGTTTACTTATCGATGTAAACAAAGTATTTTTCGCAAGATCAATTCGCAGATAGTGTGACATTATAATTGTATAAGAATCGCAAAAATGATTATGTGACCAATTTGAAGATGTGTGATAGATTTAACAGAAAGAATATACAAACCGCAAATCATATCGACACCCATGGAGATGGTCGAGGCCTATGTAAGTGGAAGTAGCATGCAACGTCGCGATGCCGAAGACGTGGTGAAGGAGTTTAGTCATGAACTCTCGAAGATGCGAGGAAAATGCATTGACATCGGTTCCGGGCCAGGTGAAATTACAAAAGAAATATTATTGCCGACCTTGTCGGCACACGCGGAGGTGGTAGGTGAGTAAAGTGAAAATTTTGGCGGAAAACAAAGAAACCTTGCATCGTCTTTGCAGGCGCGGATATATCGCAAGCAATGGTGAATTACGCCCGCGAGAAGTACTCCAGCGATCGATTATCATACACTGTTCTGAATATCGAAACGTCAGAGTTGCCGAGTGATCACATTGCATATTATGACAATGCAGTCTCATTCTACTGCTTGCATTGGTGCGAGGATATTTGGTGAGGATATATTTTGTTGTTTTTTCTTACGTAAGGGTAACGATCAAGCAAAAGCTTTCGTGAATAAAGTTAACAATTTTTACAATTAATTTTGGTATTATTAAGAGAAAATTATACGAATGTATTTGCACACACATTATATTGGTAAGAGTCTGGTCAAGATGAAGAAACTGTTTATTTCACGTACGATTTTTAAGTACAATTTTTCTAATTAATGAGTTAGCAATCAATTTTTTTAGGCGTGCTTTTGAGAATATTTACAAGCTACTGCGACCAAGTGGGAAAGCACTTATTGTGTTTATTGGATATCATTGTGGATTTAACGCGTACATGCGCATGAAGGAGAATCCGAGATATGAATCTTATGTCCAGGTACTAATGATTATACATATATAAAACATATAATAATGTTAAAATAAAATTCAAATGTCTCTGTGTCCGTCTCTTTAAAGGATGCGCACCGTTACATACCTTATTTTCAACGTATGTGTCACAAAGATATCCGAGCGAGTCTACGTGAGATGTTGGAGGAGATTGGCTTTGAAATTTTGCACTGTAGTAAAAGGGAAAAAAGCTACCAATACAGTAAACAGAGTCTTAAAAGTGAGATACTGAATAACAAATTATTGTTCATACACAGAAAACATATAAGGAGAAATTAAACCGTTGTAGTAAAAATTAATCATCGCAACTAAATTAAAATTCTTTATCTCCTCGTTTGTTCAAATCATATTTATACCTTTTTTGCAGGCCACACGTACGCTGTTAATCCTTTTATCAAGCGAATCCCTGATGACATGAAGGACGAATTTATGGATTATTTGGTAAACGAAATAATAAGTAAGAATGTTCTGATCCCGCTTAAAAACGAAAACAACTCAGAAGAACTTTTAGTATTCACATATGACCTATTAATAGCGTATGTGGAAAAACCGCCATCGACCGTTTGAGGATCTTCAAACATATTCGAATATATATGACATACATATATTTCTCGATAACTCCAATAGTTCGAGAATAAAAAGATAAGAATTAAACAGTTTTTATCTAGTCTGACGTCGACAAAATTATTAATGACATAGATGTTACAAATTTATTAATGACATAGATGTTTGTTCAAAACAAATAAATAAAGAATATCAATTAATTTGAGGTAGTAAAATGTGCTGTATATAGTTAATATTCCATCATTGACGACCTCTCAAAACAAAACTCCCTTACGTTTCTCTCTACAAACCCAAAAAGTGACGAAAGGAGAAAAGAACAAATACATTGTCACTTTCGACAGCTTGCCTCCTACAACACTAAATTTTATGTATGTATTGTACGCTATATCTTTGATTTTACAATAGTACAGCCATTTATAGAATATCGTTATTATAACTTTACGGATCATGTTGTATGGATACAAGAGTGGGCGTTACGGTATCGATATAGCGGGTAACAATATTACTAGCTAATTGTTTTCTAAAAAATACATCCAGGCTTACAATAGTCTTAAAACCGCTGACCATTGATCATGTTTGACATCCGGCACGCGCGTCTCTCGAAAAGTACGACTATAAATCTCACAAGTGAGTTTACATTAATCCTTCGCAACGTATCCACGATACAGCAATAATCAATCGCGTACAATCACAAGACTTTTCCCCAAAAGTCGTTCTAAAGATCTTGATTTTCGCTAGTAATCGTATTTTGGAGCGACAGCGCGTTACGAATTCCATCTCGATATGGAAGCGGTTCAAACTATCATTGTGTGTGTGCCACGAAATATCCTCTATTCGAAATTTTTTCGCATCCACTTACAAGCTGTTTTCCAGTTGCGTCGCACGTGACCTCTCCTTGACTCCCGCATAATTCATAAATCATCGTGTGGACACAAGATGATCTCGCTGTGGAACTAACGCTCGGCGCGGAAGACGTTCTTCGGCTAAGCATGAATTTTATTGCACCAGCATAATAGTCGTGGTCTCAATAATGCAAATCAAGCGCTAACAAGCAACGTCGTAGCTAATCACAACGGAAGATGTATTATATTAAACATCCGTCGCGTGTAACGTATTCCATCTTCACGCTTCTGTGAACGTAATCGATATAACATCAAAACTTCTTTTTTACTTTCAGTATAGTCTAGTTATCGGGATCTTCCGCAAATATCCGCCTATTTCCTACATTACGAACGAGAACCTGTCACAAAAGCCTTCCACGATTCCCCTGTACGATGTGTGATTTCTGATTAGTGTAGAGTACGTAACAAATGCGCTCTCGAGTTCGAGCAGTGTTCTTTATAATAATTGCGAGAGTCGTAAAGCATCGGATCCGACGAGTGTCAATCTGCTCTCAAATCTCACCGATTTTTTACTGGGGGGTAACGTCATAATTCCAAAAGGTAGATTATACGAATACGCGTTAGTACGCATTTTATCACGGTTTACAGAGCAAGAGTCGTAACCGGAAAATATTGTAAATGTCAAATATTTATATTAGATCGTCTATAGTGACGTACGTTTCGGGAGTAAGATTTGCGAGCGTCTACAATCCGGATGCCTTGCAATTGGCTTGTCTTTAATTACTATTTAGCTCTGGATGTCTTAAGAGTGTCGAAATCGTAGGAGTTATTTAGTGTTTACATTTATCGATTACGAGCTAATATCGTAAATGGTAAAACGAGAGTGAGTAAGTAATGTTCTTTCTTAGTGTATCGGTCACTTGGTAGTCTCTTATTTCGTAGAAAGGACATCGAACATCAAATACGATTATTTAGAAAAGAGGGATTATACCTGGATATACAGAACAGCGAAGGATGATCGAGGGCAAGGCACAAGTGAGTCAGAGAGAGGAGAAATTAGTTTTTTTTTTTTTGGATGAAATTAATACTCTACGCCTTAATCGTTTTTCCATTACGTACCTTTCGTCGCGATTAAGATCGATACATCGCGAGATATACACATACACACACGCGCACACATATAATATATGTATATTATATAATCAGACATCATCGACGTAATTAATCGACAACTATTGCTAGTAGCGGGAACAAACATCTTATTTCTATCGACATTTCCTCGCTCCGTGTTTATTTCTCGGCGATATTTCCGACGCGATTAATAATTCATTCTTTTGCATTCCTTTCAAAGCCCAAAATGATAACATCGCGTAAACACTCCGTACACGCGAAATACCCGCTGAAAAGAATAATTTGGAAGACACAATAGTATAATGTAAAAAATACAGTAAGATTTGTCTACGCATTTTGTGAAGATAGATGTGTAAAATAAAAAAATTATACATTCTAAGCTCTCTGTGAAACGAGGAAGACTGGGAATGTGGGATTTACGAGGACCATGGAGAATGTAACTCTTTTTTAAAGTGAAGTGTCTAGAGATCATTAAAATCAAGAGTTGTTGGAAAGGTCAATCAGTTCATTAATAAATCAGAATTAGTGATTTGTAAAGTTGCGTGTCTATCGAGAAATCTATCGAATGAGGAATTAGAAAGATTCAACAGGAAAAAAGATTTACGAGAACTTTTTTCTACGAATAGTGTGAAAATCCATATAGATGATCTCTATAAAGTTCCTTAACAATCTACGGAAAGTATCTTCAAGAGCATCTGTAGAAATAAGATCTTTGTTCAAAATTGCTTCATCACACCGATGCTCCGTTAACCACCGCGTAAAAAATCACTACGTGATGAAAAAACATAGCCGAAATTACGTATAGTTTGATTCTCGATAGAGTTTCCTCCTCCGATTATTCCGTCACGCGTGCGATGTATATATATATACACCGAAATACGTCGCCGAGAGCCGAAGCTTACTATAAATTCTCGCTTACCGCGGAGGGAACGGTAGGGAGAACACGAATAGAATACATTAATTACGCATTTAAGACCGTTGCATCTTAGGTACTTTCATAGGGGGATGTTCTCGGGACTTTCTTCGTTGGATTTAGTACGGATGAAATGCACGTAATCGAAATGCGACGCGCGCAGCGAAAATCACAGGATTAAACTTATCGTAGACGAAGAATATGAAAAAAAAAAAACAATTGAAAAACACAAGTAATTTACCATACAGCAATATTCCGGCAACGTGACGTGGGACATTGAAATATCCCATTTACATTGCAAGAACGTAGCTGGGATATTCCAATGTTGCTGCAACGTTCTGTGCTGTATGATTTAGTAGTTGCTAGAAATCGATTATCATCATCATGCATCGCCAAATCACGCTGCCTAATTATGTTTAACGCAACAACATTGTTGTAAGCGCTAAATAATCTCACACCCAATTAACATTAACAATTACACAGAAACGATCATTCCGGTACGATTATAAGTGTACAGCACTGCGATCGATATCTACCCAACTTAAATTGACCACAAGTGGAAAAACGGGAGAGGGATGAAATGGAAAAAAAAATCGGAAGGTAAAGTACGAAAATCAAAACAAATTGTGAACACAACAAATTATTATAATCTCTCGTCGCTATTTACAAAAAAAAAACAGAAAAGTAGTGCGACCGACGAGTCCAACAGAAGACCGATCGATTAGAGAACAAGAGGTTACAACCGAGAAATACATAAAAATCACGATCATGAGACGATGGTAAAGGGATCGGGATCGATCTGGACGAGACGATCGAACGCGAGCATGTCGTCGGTGCGAAGGGCCGACGCTAAGTATTAACGAGATTCGGCGCGACACGTCGTTCGTGTTACCGCGAAACTACTAAAGCTAAGGAGGGAAGAAATCATTTTTTTGCACGGGACGCGACTACTCTCGGTACAAAGTAGATAACGTATACGTCTGTATATATCGTATTCCGCCATTTGGGGGTTGCAACGCCGTCGGGCGTCGCGCTATCGATCGCTACCGCGTTACAATCATCAACGAGTCTGCTGCTCTTCTCTCTTCGCGCTATTTCTTTTTTATTTCTGCCCCGCGTTCTTCCGCTCCTCCCCTTCCCCCTTTCTTCCAATTACAAACAAGCATCGCAATGATCAAATGATCACCCTACGACATTACGTTACGATCTCGATGATCGAGTTCTCGATCGGATACGGGGTCGTTGAACGCAAGATTCGCAAGTTATTTCCTTTTTTTTTAAACAGTACGCATCCTGCTAAATCAATGTGCTATCGATCGCTAAAGATACACGTAGTGCAGCGTTGTAAGGCGAGGTTCCTCGGAGGGGATGGAGTTCATCGTCAACTCGGACCGCAGCAACGCGCAGGGTCTCTCTAAAGAATATCGTCGTTGCATCGTATTTACATATACATCGAATTTATTCTACTTCATTGTTGGTTGAGAATTGGCGATAGTGTCGCTGCTAAAACTGATAGACGATCGAAAAAACACGGCGACTACGCAGCGTAGAATCCTAATATCTTCGTAATGTCGGTGCAGCCTAATCGACCGCCAAGAGGGTTACATCTCTTGAGAGAACAGATTGTGTATATATAGATATATATATGTATGTATGTATATATATGCTTTCTTCATAGACATATCCGTCAAAAGATTTTTCGCTGTCTTCGAGCGGGTCGAAGAGGGACGCAACGTCGAGGGCAATAGGTACGGTCAGGTACGAAGAATCGTTGTTAAGGAGATCCTCATTATATTGTGAGCACGAGGGACTGACGCGACGGATGGAACGCGATAAACACGGATAAAAGTAGGCGAAAGATCTCGCGGGGATGCTGCGGGTAACGATCTAACGCTCAGTTTTTCTCAAACAGCGGCGGACGTTTAGACGCTCCAATTTGAACCTCTAGGGACTAAAGCGGCAAGTGCGACATTTTCTGAGAGAGAACGGAACAGTACAATAAGCTGAGCACTACGATCGTTTGTAGGCCGTTTCAAACCACGCATATCTTACGTATAATATACACTTTGCGAACCTTCGCGGTTACTCTAGAACGACAGACACGTTCGTTACGGGGATCATCGGCGTGGCTTGACATGTTCTATAAAATATCTCTATTTGGCAAATCTTAGATGTACCCGGCACCGCCTCGAGAGGCACCGTCACTAGAATCGACCACCTTGATGTTAAGCATCGATAGAGATTCCAGAGCTGATGGTGAAAGCGATTCTCGAATCAGAGATTTTTCAATGGGAGCAATGTCCAAGAAAAAAAAAAGACTAACGCTAGAATGGTCAAGATAGATAAGTTCGCAGATTGACGCACGCATCAATTGATTTTGCGAATTAATTAACAATCCGTCCGCGAACGTGTTCGTCGTAGCGTAGAGACTCTTATTTTGTTGTTTCCTGTAGTAGTTTTTATATTAACAACGATTACGCTAGCGCTACCATTTTTTCTCTTTATGACTATCCTACGATTAACAACATCAACAACAACAACACATATAATATATCAACGTGAATATATATATTATATCTATATCCCGTTAGATCTAAACTTATCTTATGTACACACGCATGTGTGTGTAACGTACATACGCGCGTACGTATGCACATTACACGAATGTAGGAGGAGAACGATCATATCCCAAGCAAGCATGCGACCATCCAGTCGCATACAATACGCGGGAAAAGATCTCCGACAAAATACAGCGGCTTGATCTGATCTAGTCGAAGGACATAAATGCATAGGTAGATCACACTATACGCGAAATGATTGTAATCGAGGAATTGGATGTAATAGCAGCTTCATGAAGGAACGACCTAGACAAATACGTCTTTTAGACATGTGTATTGTCTGGGAAGCTTAGATTTAGACAATCCCAAAAAATAAAAAAATAAAAAGAAATAAAAAAATCGACAAACAAACGTTATATACGTCACAATATTCTGATTCTTACTATAAACATAAATGTAACGATATTCAATGGTTTCATCGATATTCAACTGTGTACAGAATATGTGAGTTCGATTTCCAATTCCTCAATTATTGACGAAGATCACGGAGCTAAAATTCGGATAAATATCATTGGAACATAAGGAAAACCTATTATGTAATTGGAAATACGCATTCTATTTGCTCACTCTTATCGCTTACACCCAAATTATCTCGTATATCGTCGTCAACCTCAACGTGATAATATAGCTTAGTTAAAAAAAAAAAAAAAAAATGAAAATATATCCAAAAAGATCGCACACTTCAATGCTGTAATCGACACGGGAGAAAAGTCAATTATCTCTATACATATATATATTAATATCGCAAGCTCGAAATGGGTAGTTAACGTTCACAAAGTAAACGCTTGTAAAATCTGCTTCGTTACGGAGAGGCGAAACATCGAAAAAACTTACGAATGTATAACAAACTCATAACTAGTGTCCGGAGTAAAAAAAAAAATAATATCGCGAAATAAATATCATAAAACATCAATATCATAAAATATCAATTTGTAATGATTCGGTGTACCGTGTACCGTAGGATTTACGCGTCGCATTTAATCGATTTCTTCCATCGTTATATCACCACGAGAAATGCTCGAGATGCTGGATGTGTATTTTATCCAATATTGTGGAATCTGCCCAATTTCGCAAAGACTTGAGATCATCGCACATTGATCTCTTCGCATACATTCCGAGTGTACTGGACAGAAGAGTTACACGCATTTGTGTTAAATGTATATCGTTCATATTATTTTTATTACAATTGTCTATCATCGCACTGTTGTCCGGATTAAATCAGTCACGTTCGCTACGATACAAGCTACAATCTCATGAACAACCAGTAACTTAAAAAAAAAATGCTATCGCGATTACAAACGTTGACTAAGAAATGGTAACTCTGCGTACTTTTTAGAGATAAAATATGAAATATATATATATATATATATATATATATATATATATTTCTCCTTTTCTCTCTCTCTTTTTTTTCTTATAAAGACGTAGTGACTGTTCAAAAATGAACTAAATGCTATATTTTTTATATATTGCAAACGAAATATTACTAAATTTGAGAGGTGCACGGGATATAACTTTAAGATTCCTAAGTTTACGGGATGCACTACCGCTTGCAATAATAAATGCATATGTCTTAATTGCTCTTTCAGTTTTTTCTGCTTGTTAGAACTTATGCCATAATCGCGAGTGGGTTTCGATATCTTTCCTTTCGTCTTCGGTAACGCTTGCGAAAAATAATGCACAAAGAGAGCAAAGTTATGATAGAATGATAACAGCTACTGATTATTTCACGCGATAACACTATTATTTAAAAAATATATAAAACATATTATCTGTACAAATTATATAACATAATTAGAAAATTTTGATTAAGATTATAAAAATAACATTGTATTTTCCCATATTATATCATGGAAAATTTGGAAATTTCGAAGAATTAAAAACGCTAAATTAAAAATTATAAGCTCGACAAAATTACAAATAATAAAAGCATGTAAAAAAGAAATTTAAAAAATATACATATAATTGAGATGAATACATCCTTTGTGCTTTATACGCTTAATGTATATAATATATAATATTAAAATAATTCGATTCGTTCAAGTTCGCAAATTATACTTTCATATCTGTGCGCATACACTCTTATTCGAAAACTTCTTGAGATCACTTATGCAATAAACTTGTGCAATTGGATCGAAAATGTATTGAGAACAATTTATATATGTGTTTAACAACAGATGAACATATCAGACTTAAAAAAAAAAACGCAATCTTTAGAGCGAAATAAAGAAATTTCTCGATTAACGTAAGATATAAATAACAGAAACTGCGACACATTCTTCAAATCATGTGTGTTTTACTTAAATATATGTATGTAACATATTATATACTCTCTCCTTAACACGTTTCATGTTTTTCTTTCTCCCTTTGATTCGATCGTCGTCACTCGTGCGATTATTGCCAAGCAGATTACAATACACCCCGCGTACCTCTGCCTTTCTTAAATCATGTTTTAAATAAATAACGAATTTACACGATGTAGACGTACGACGAGATAAGTTTTAATCCTAAGTTCGTTATTACTACGAAGAATCCCCTCAGATACCTGTATATATGTATCGTAGCGCGTAGCCTAAAATATCGTACAATTAGAAACAACAAGGACAATGTTACGTCGTAACATTTTTGATTGTCTTCCTCAAAGAGATTTGCCCGACCGTAATCGCTCCGCACAATAGATATATACTAATACTAGGACACTCTCGTGCCTCCGGTAGGACAGTGTCTCAGTATTTTCACGGTGCGGGCATACATCCCTCGAAAAAAAATTTATTTTATACGGAGTACTTTCAGTCAAAAATATATATCAGATCACTTGCGCGTTCGTACAGACTTCTCTCAGTATTTTCCAATGTTTCTCCTCTAGGCCAAAGAGATTTCATCCTCTTAGTATACATCTTACATTATTCTGACTGGAATCTCCTGAGATCTGATCTTTTTAATAATCGAAGACCAATCTAAACGAAGCGTCTTGAAACGCGATTAGACTTAATTTATGTAGTCGATTAAATAACGATGCCTTATGCATATAACAACAATATTAAATGTTAGCACTTAGGAAGGTTTGTTGTATTATTATTTTTCCTTATTTAGAATTATATATATACACCTCTCTCGTGCGTATTTCTCGCGAACGATCTTAATGCTTCGTTAAGATCATGCAAATATGTAATCGACTCAAGTCAGTGACTATCATAGATCCCGAAATCTCTCAGACTACTTAATACTGTGTCCAAATAATGCGAAACTCGTATTTCTCATCGAAATCTGCTGATATTATCTCTTTCTCTCTTTCGTATTACTAAACAGATATTTTATCGTAAAGAGATCAAGACATAGACGTTTTCACGTAAGACACAATCGATTAAGAAATCGACCGACTTACGATCAACGTTTATCAGTCGAATAATGATCATCATAGTAAGAGACACAGCACCGAAGTAATAGAAAATTACCTCGCTTCACATTATTCGACATCTAATTTTCTTGAAGTATTAAATGGTAAAAGATCAGTGTGTGTATGTATATGTGTATATATGTATATACATACACCCACATACACACACAATTGTACCGTACTTAATAATCAAGACGTAACTCATTGTGCCTCGTGTAGCACCGAGTTGAAATCACGTGACCTCTCACAGCACCGTCAACATTCCGGTGAGATGGTAAGAACGTTTTATCATCACCGAGCAACTGTAGATAAACGCTATGTGACAATGTTCCATTAGTCGTTATTGATTCGTTTTCCTCGTACAAGTGTCGGGAAAATATTGCGTCCGAATAATATCTGTTTCTTTCTCTCACTACATATTTCTCGTTGCAGAATTCAAACTGCGATTCGCGGTTGGTTCACCAAATTGCATAACTGGATGCTTTGGATACTACGTATAGTGACGTGTACACGGACATCCGTGAATCAATGTTGTGTCCTTAATTAACACACAGCTGGACAACTCATTTCCCAGAGTTAATATGTATTCTCGCTAAGCGATTCGGGCAAACTGGCTCCGCCAGATGGTGACAGGGGTAACTCACCACTTTCATATTTGCTGTAGCGGCTACTATACTCCGCCAGCAAGTTAGCTTTCACCTGTCACATTAAAATGTGTATTGAAAAATGTTATATTACAAGTAAAATATATTATATTATAAGTATATTATATTCGTATATTTGTGTTAAAATGCGAACCTTGGCTCGCTCCTCTTCCAGCTTCTGCCGCACTTCTTCGTGCTGTCTTTCCAACTCCGCTCTCTTCTTGTCATAAATCTTTGTTAAACGTGTACATTCATTCACGCCTTTCTCCACTGTCGATTTTGCGACTTCTCGTTTTATACGTTCCAGCTCAGCTTTGTCTTTATGTACCTTGGCCAATTGTTTGACCTAAAGCGATAATATCCAACAATCAATTTTTCGTTATTTTATTGTATGAAAAAGTATTGTGATAGATTATAAGTACCTCGCCTTGTCTCGTAGCTTGCAGTTTTCGTTTAACGTCCGCAGTTTCTCTGTCTAGAAGCACCTGGAGCATTTCCAATTGGCTGGATTGCGATGTTCTCATCACTTTCTCGACAGTCGCAAAGAGCTTCTCGTAATACTTTTCCTGAAGCTCACGTTCCTGTTGAACATGCGCCTTACATACAGCTAAAAATCGTTCACTTTGACTTCTTGGCAAGCCCCTGCTTCCCTCGTTCCCTTCGCGATTTTCCGTGTTCTCCGGGCATTCAGAGGTCTCAGCCATGGCCAAGGTGCTTAAACCGACTTCACTCGAAAAACTGCTAAAAAAATGAATGCAACTAAATATTATAGCAATTTTCGTCATCTCGTTCGTATACTTACATATTTTTACTCGACAGTCGTTTTACCAGCCTGTTGCTCATGTAGAATTTCGATCTATGCTTCTCGCCATCGAACGAGGCTTTCTGCGACTGCAACCGTATTTTCTCTTTCTCATGCTTTTTCCTCAGAGATTCAAGTTTCTTCTCAAGTTCTATTTTTTTCTCCCTGACCAACTTGTTTTCCATGAGTTTTTCCAAACTTTCGGCCACTATTTCGTCACTTACTGCAACAGAAGAGAGTTGTCAAAATATAAACTGAAAAAGGACAAATAATATGTTCGCAATAAAAAAAAATTAAAAAATAAAAGCACTCACTATTGCTAGCATTGACTGGGCTTTTATTTATAGATGTATCGACTGGTTGAACTGCAGGACAGGGAGTGTCATCGTCCATATCCACTGTATCCGAACTACCTAAGCCGGCAATAGATGGTCTACTATGTAAGCTACTGGAAGGTGGTAAGAGGCTTGGCAATTCGCCTATGGATTGTAATCGTTTAGCTTTTATAATTTCCTCCTGCAAAAATAACATTGTTACTGATATGTTACAAGAAAATCAAAACATGCAGAGAACTTACAGCTGGTTTAGCAGTACTAGGAGTATCGCCAACTTTACTCTTATCCTACAAAATGTTAGTAATGTTAGATTATTTGGAAAAAGTAAACTGTTAAGAAGGAAAAAGGGTAAATCGCTTAGCAACATTTTAGATCGTACTTCGATTTCTTCCGGTTCTTCCAAGCAATCTGTAAGAACCAACAATTGGTTCTCTCTCTTCTCCACTTCGCTCTGATATTTAATAGGATTCGCTAAAGCTTCGGCAAGCTCGCTCAAGCCATCAGGAACATAATCCTTCACGATAACGTGTAAAAACAGACTTGCTAATGGTAACGGTTGCCCGCACTCTGTTCTTAACGCTACGTGTCTGTATCCTGGGCATAATCCGACTACGGGAAGTACCCTGTGACCGATTAAACGTCCAGATTCTTCGTACGCCGCTATCCTTATTGAGGCAAGTTCCGGCAAAACTACCTGAGGAATGCGTAAACAATTCATTATAAGAAAATATTTTATAACAAAATTTATAACTTTATGCAAATACTATCGCTTTACCTTCTTGAATACAAACGGTTCTTCATCGTATATGGGATTAATACCGTTATTCGGTACAATTTTTGTGCGGAATTTCTTTCTTACAGTATCCGCTGGTAAACCATACATATCGACTTCCACGTAAGTTCCTACTCTTTTGTCGGTTAAAAATTGTGCGGATATCACGTGGATGTGAACCGTACCTGCTATAATACCATCAACGGTAGACTCGGCAAAAGGATCTAAACGCCGATCTTTTCTCCTCATAAATTCCGGCTTTAATAAATAACCGCAACGTTGATTATACTCAAATATTCCCAGATTTAATTGCATCGCCAGGTCTGTTACAGATAAAATCAAGTTTACTTCACAATAATAAATAATAGATAAGATAATATGCCAGATAGATCTTATTTACCGAGTGTCTGATAATTTAATGCAACCAGCTGACATCCTGCATTCCAAAATACTTGCGGCATGAAATTACTGGAATCGAATCTCGTTCCTGCTGGATAAACCCTAGACAGTTGGTGCTTGTTGTAATTCACAAACTCTAGTGGCTTCTCTTTCAAGAGAGTCGTGGCTTGCTTCTCGTCGAAGGATGACATTTCGTACGTGCGATTCTTTTCTATAAAATACAAGTGATATAAAAACTTGTTTTTTTCTAATACAAAAAGAATGAATCAAGATTCTTCTTGTTAAGAAACTTCACGCACTTTCAGCCGATTCAAAACTATTGAAGTGTACGGGCTGCACATAATTAACTAAAGCTGAAATTTCTGCGCCTGCTTCCGTCTCTTTGGCCGCAGATTTATCTGGCGCAACTTTATCACCCATTCTCAATTTTATATCTTCCACGTTAGACTCATCCTCCTCTGTACTCGATTCCTCTTCCTCGTCTAAAAAGTCAACTCATCAAATATATTGCGTGCCTCTTCCATTAATATATCTATAGCTTCAATTTCCTATTACCAACCTTCATCATCCTGGCCGCTGTCTTTACTACTTTGTCGTTGTTGCAACATCGGATGAGAAATGTCACCATTTCCAATTTGCTCATTTTCAGGTGCACCATCATCAGCCATTTCATTTTGAGGTATAATATCCGGTGGAGGACCGTTTTCTCCTGCAGCAGATGGATTCACCGTTCCATTAGTTTCACTCTCTGGGGTACCTTCAGCAGTATCTACAGCTTGCTGTTGTTTTTTCTGATGCTTTTTATGATGATGGTGATGCTTCTTCTTATTTTTTATTATTATTTTGCGCCTCAGTAACGACGGCGGTGGGAGTTCTTGACCCGGCTCTAACTAAAAGCAAAAAAAAATATTATTAATTACAATCATAATTTTAACGCGTGATTAATAGCTTCGCTATTAAGTGTAATATCTAAAAATACCTTGTGCGATTCGAGCGGCGCATCAAGCAACATTTCCCCGAAAAGGTCTCTGCAGTATTGAGCGATTTTGGCTTGTTGCCTTGGATTGCAGTGATTTTCGAAACTGAGAATGACTGGGTAGTCCGACGTTTTAAAAGCGGTTTCAGCAATTGCCTCTATCACATCTCGGGCACATATTTCAGGTACGAATGTATATCTAGAAAAATTTTATTTACATTTTTAATTTATTTAGGATCATTTATATGTTCTCTTAAATAAATGCAAGATAATTAATATTCATACCCATGAACAATAACGGGTTCGTCAAATTTTCCATTCCAAAAATCTAATTCAACACATCGGCAACCGGCTAGAAGACATTGACGATAAATTTCAACAGAACTCCTCCCGGTAAGTTGATGCCCTGAATAATGAGAGGAAATGTTTTATAAGCACTCAAATTAAGTGTGATATGTTACATCATGTTAAAAATAATTAGAACAACGTTCGTGTGTTATAATAACCTGTTAAATATGTGTTATGACTAGAATTTATAAAATAATGTGGAAGCGGTTGATCCATATCGTCGGACAATTCAAATTTGGAGACAGCAACAATCGGGTTATCTTCGCTCATGAGATATCTCAAGAATCCATCAAAACTGAGTTGTCCTTTATTTGCATTACACTTGTTAGGTTCGTACTGATTTATGACATCCTTTGCCCTTGCTTCATTCGCATATGGATACAGTATCTCGTTGAGGCGTGGATCTCTCTGCGACTTGTTCAAGAAGTCCACAAATTGTGAGACAGACATCAATTTGCGTTTGCTATTACCAATAATTCCTTCAAACACTTTTTCCACGTCTGTTCTCTGAGTGAGAGACTTGTAGAAGTTGAAAAAATCTTCAAATTGGAATTTCGTTAACGGCACGACATCACTCTAAGAAACAATATTATCGTAATAAATGAATATATATATGTGAGTATTTTATAGTAAAATTTTTCAAGGCTAATATCTATGAGACATGGCATCAAACTCACTTTGCCAGATGGAAAGCCAGAAATATCGAGTGCTTTCTCAACACGCTTGCGATCGTCTTTGTTTTGTGCAAACATTTTTATTATACTGCAAAAAAAAATCAAATATAGATCTGACTTTAGAAAACAATCTTACAGACAACGTTAGAATTGTGTTACTGTACTCACTTTTTCACCGGTATCTTTTCGCTTTTATCAGCAGTAAGTGTAAGCTTGGTATGTGCTTTCAATAAGAACATAGTTGTGCTAGTGTTTAATTGAATCAGATTGTATGCCATTTGAAAAAGCTGTTCTGCCCAATGTTGTGCTATTTCTGCACGCGTTGTGCAAAAATTAATAAAATTCATATTGACAAAGTCAGAGCCGTAACAGATTGTTACAGTTTTGTCTTCTACGGAGTCTTGCGAACCCATCGTTACAAGAGATTTCAGCTTTGGATCCTACAGAGTAGAATTTTTAATTTCACAATAGATATTTGTTATCTGTTCTGAGAAGCAAAGCTTAGAAACATAAATAAATGAGTTCCCTAATAATGCTCCTAACACGTCTCAGTGAGCAACAAGCAAAAAGTTTCATACAATGAGTTAAATGCATACAATGCTGCATACAGAAGTATGTCAGTTCATTCAAAGTCGTTTATTGATTTATGGGAAAACTGATCCAGCTAGGCGTGTTATTTCAATGAATACGGAACTGCCTTTATCTACCATTGGTGCAGATGATAGTAGGTGTGATAAAAAAAGCAAACTATGTATGGGACGTAAACTAGGTAATGGTCTATTTATAAATTAGTCAATAATTATTATGTGATAAAACTCTGTGCGTCACTGATATAATTATGGAAAAATTAGAATCCTCTTTGACTATTCATCTTTGAGCATTTTGTAATACAATATTTACTATGTTACCACTAGCAAAGTTACAGCTCACGGATACGTAATATCAGATATACTGTTTATACGACTATTTTACGACATTTTCTCACTATTTAATACAATATTTTAATTTATTATTGAGAGGAACACAAAAATAAAATTAATACCTTTGGTACTTTTGCATATTTTCCTGTGCGAGTGTCTCTTATAACTGCTATGTCCAGCATATCCATCTCATTATTTTGATCCACCCAGTGTAAGTAAAAACCATATTTATCCACTTTCAAAGTCACCGGCGTTGCCGCCCCGGAATCCTACGATTACATAGCATTTGGTATTATGAAAGATTTATTTTTGCCGCATGACTTGTTGTACTGTAATTGCCGCATAATGTTCTTTCCGGTACCAGCATCATGCCTCAGGATAGAAATGTGACATGAGCTATTATCACGGAATTCCGTTTCCTTTTTTTTTTGGACTTTGCTAAACTAGGAAGCACTTTTATGTCTAAAGTGACCTTTTACATTTATATTTTTACTAGCGCTCGACATTAAAACCGTCGACTACCAACCGTAACATTAAAAATACACACAAACCTCGTCCCACTTGATAAATTTCTCTCCGCCTTGCAGCTGCTGGGAAACTTCCACAGGCTTTATGTGCATGGTGATGCCTGTACCCTTATTGCCCGCCATCCTGGCTCCTTAAACCCACGCTGTCCGGCGCCGAATCTTACGAACGTAGTGGCAAAACGACAAGCGACGCGGAGAACGGTGGTAGCAAACACGCGGACGTTGACCACAAGGATGACGGCGATGATAACGATAACGGCGGCGGCGGCGACGGCGACGGCGACGGCGACGGCGACGACAGCAATGACGACGACGACGACGGCGACGACTCCAACTCCAGCGATGGTGGTGGCGACAGTAACAGCAACCACGACAATGACTCCGATGACTCCGACGACGACGACGGCGGCGGCGACGACGACGGCGACGACGACGGTTCCGACGGCGACGGTTCCGACGGCGACGACGTCGACGACATAAGCCTCATCGAGATTTCAAGCATTAGGAGCACCGTGTCCCGGTCGCCGCTGCTGGTACCAAGGCGAGGGCGAAGATCGCCGTCGTCGTCGTCGCGCTGGGCGCACCTTGCGCGCACAAGTACACACGTAAATCTTAAGGACGCGCGCTCGACGTGTCGCCCGGGGGAGCTCGGGCGAGGGACCTCGAACGTCAAACCCGGTTCGTTCGCCGAGCCGAGTCACGGGGAGGTTCAGCCGGGTCGCGACTGGACGAAGGTCATCCGCGAAGACATTTCACCGACGAGCAGGAGCGTGGCGCGATGACGATTGTCCGGAGCACGAATCGGGTGTCCTTAACCGAACGCGTGCGCGCGCGCACACAGCAGGACTCGTCGCGCGTGAGAGAGAGGAGAGAAAGATGTAGACGGGATACGACGATGATGGAAAATTCGTCTGGCACTCTCCGCGCGTGAATGGTTGGGTCCCACGAGCACTCTTACGCTCTCAGCCGCTCGCTCGCTCGTTGTTGGTCCGGCACGGCCGCTCGCTCCGAAGCTGCGGCGGCGGCAGTAGCAGCATCGTCATCCTCCTTCCGCGCCGAGTGTCGCGCCCAGTCGCGCCGCACGCCGAAGACAAGCGCCGACAGCACCGCGCCGTCCGCGCGCCGTCAACACCAGGAGGCGCTCTACCGGGGCCGCCGTCGGCCGCTCGCGCTTCGAATTTGCTTCCGCGAGTTTTGCTCGTGGAAGTTCGTCGTTATCTCTCGCGGCTTTTTATCCATTTCTAGGTTAATTTCAATCTTAGTTTAACTTACTTTTCATCTTTTTCTAGTTCTAGGTTGCATTCCAAAACGTCGTTTTGAGGAAAATTTTACTCAATACTCTATAACTCACGTCACATTTACTATAGAAATTGAGTAAAATTTTCCTCAAATAAGACGTTTTGGAATGCAACCCTAGTAAGTTAAACCGAGATTAAAGTTAATCTACATTGGTAGAAATGGACATTAGCGATGTTTAATAGAAATGAAGTCGCGAGCTGTAAATGCCTCGCAGCGTTTCTCATCTTCTTATATCTTTATTGAGAGAAAGGAGAAGATGAATACTTGGAAGAATTTGTAGCTTGACCGCGGCTTAAGTTACACGCGAGCAATGACGCTTCGATCGATAACTTAATCGGCGATTGATGCAACTGGTGGAATTTCTCGCTGAAATTTCTAGCTGTCATATAATGTCCATTTCCACGTAGATTTTCCAATGTAGATTGCGCAATTTCGATTTATAACTTACTCTTCATCTTTTTCCAGTGCTGAGAATTAGAAAAAGATTAGAATGATCGAAATGCTGTATCTCACCGATATACCAATATTATTGTCCTCTGTTTCTTGAACCACTTTCTTTTATTAGCACTTGGCTAATAGAGACACCAAAGTGCATAAAAAATGTAAAGAACAAGTATTAGGATTAGATTAAAAAACTTGAAAAAACTGAAAGCTAATAGTGGTTTAAAATAATTGATGTCCATTTCTACCAATGTAAATTAGCTTTAATCTCGGTGTTTAACTTACTTATTATCTTTTTCTAATTCTTAGAGCTGTGACACACGGTACGATTTTATCTACCGGTTTGCTTACAAAAGCAAAAATTAGGATTAAGCTTTAAGGCAACTGATCTAAAATTCTGCATCCTTATTGGCTCTCGTGAAAAATCTCGTAGGCAAAATAGTGTGCCGTTGGCTTAAATTAAACAGTGATTAAAATTAATCTTCAATTAAATTGACATTGGTAGAAATGGACATGAATCTTGTCCACTTCTACCAGGGTGGATTAATTCTAATCTCAGTTTAATGCACTTTTCACTTTTTCTAATTCCTAGAACTGGAACAAGACAGAAAGTAAGTTAAACTGAGATTAAAGTTAATCTGCGTTGGCGGAAATGGACGGCTTCTATTGGATATTGCGACTAACAGAGGGTTAAAGTCAATCTACATCAACAGAAATAGACATAATTCGCCGCTCCTGATTTAATCTTCCCGCATTGATTTTTTTCACACAGTAAAAAGTTAATTCCACGCGCGTATCAACGAAATTACATATAATGATTATTTGATAAGTTAGAGTTCTCGATCAAAATTAGTAACCCTAAACTGAAAGCCAATTTGATCGAATCAACTTTTCATAAATTTCCCAGTTTCAGTGCAGCGCGAATAGTTCATATTTTCATGTCTTTTTACATTTTACAGAGTCGATAAATTTCATTCGAGAGATCTCTTTCGTTTTTCTCAGTTTCGAAACTTAAACTCCATTCGTGACGTAGACAAAGAAATCTCTCGTCTTTGAACGACTCCGAATCTCGCGCGATTAAAATTCTGGCACACAGAAACTTTCCTAAAACTCGCAGAAAATTTCCTTAAAACTAATCGACTGCGAATTCTCGGTTCTCCGTTTATCAAATTAAAAAGTCTTCTGCAGTAAAAAAAAGTTTTTCCCTTTCGTCCTTCGGAATTGTTGATCTTTCCTGAACCGCGGAAGAGACGCGATTATTGCGGTGACGCTCTCTCTCGTCCCTCTTCCGCTCTTCTCGCGTAAAAAAGTAATTGCGGTGAGAGAAAACACATGAAAGGCCGCTACGTACGCTATGAGAAAGGCGAAGAGATTGACCAAATGAGCGTTAACGAGGACGCGAACAGAGTCGGGAGTTAACGGCACCTGCGGGGTTGCGCGACCCTCTTCGATTATCATCCCCTCGGATACATACGCGCGGGGATCGATTTGCGGTTCTCCGTCCCACAAATTCCAGGATCCCGTCGTGCGGAGGATCCCGTGGCGCATCGATTTTGCATTAGTTCCGAGCAATTTGCGTGACGACGCAGCGACGAAATTAAATGAGCTCCAGACCGGCTCGGTTGACCGACTCCCTCCGACCGAGGGTGTCAGATTTTTCGGGAAATGCGAGATGAAAAAAAACGGTTGCGCACATATACACACAACATACATACATATATATATACATATATATATATATATATATATATATATATATATATATATGTCGTAGGCGGCAGCTATGTAGATTCCATTTTGAATTTCGATCTAAAAATAAATCCTTCCACAATGAAGGGAGGATTGACTAATCACCTTCACCGCGCCCATTAAATCGATCCAATCTCATTCGACTGCCATTAAACCTGAGTCAACTTGACACGGCAAACACGTGAAATAGAACGGCGATGACGACGATGTCTCGTGTTCTCATCTCTTATCGCCGACTCGAGGTTCATTTCAACGAGGCAATCGATAAGAGGAGCCGCGTGATGAAACGTGACCGAAAAATCGCAGGTCGCGACTCGTCTTTCGCAAAAAAAAATATTTGTAAAAAATATTGTTGATAGACAGTCGTCGCACATTTGAAGGAGAGAGGGGTGAAGAAAATTCTTTCTTCGACGGATTGATCCGTGGCAGATTCGAAAAGGGACGATTTTCTTCTATCCTAGAAAAGTTCCCGCATTTGGATTAAGACGTAATGAAATGTAATATTAAAATATTACGATTATATTGTTGCCCTTAAACATGCAATCCCTGATACAGACTTTCGCTCTTACACCTTTACGACTAGAACCTTGTGATCGCTCGCATGCAAGCGGCACGCATAGACACGATGATACATTTGGTATTTTTCTGATATCTAACACAGTTCCTATTTATTTCGTTAACGAATAACAAATGAGGCCTTTAAATCAAGAGAATTATCAAAAGCGTTAAGTAGATGAGTAAAAAATATTTATCTGACATTACTATCTTGAAATAAATGGGAACCGTAAATGGATAACAGCTAGATCACTTGAAAGCAGTACACGTGTCCAGCTAGACACTTAAACAATGGATATGATAAAAAAAACGCTTCAATAACAAATAAACAGTACGTATTGTTTAAAGAACGTGATGTGTATCAGATATAGCGTAATTAAAATATTCTTAATATACCATTCTTATATATCTTATATATGAAATTATCATATATCATATATCAATCATATATCTTATATATGAAATAACATAAACACGATATATATGAAAGGGGTTTCTTTGCCTTAGTTTCTCTGTATCTTTATAATTCTATTATGGTGTCGTCGTTCCTGTTGATGGGATCTCCCTTGAGCAACGCCGCAATCATACTGAAGACAAAATACATGTATAAATATATAAATATAACTCTTCCTTTTCTCTTTTTCTTTGCTGCATGTAAAAAGTAGTATATTGAATGTGCTAATAAATAATACCTACCAATAAAGATAAATGAAAAAGAAGACGAGGCAATATCCGAGATGAATCATGCTATCGCGCGTGTATCTCTTCAGCTGGCTGCGATTGTGAATTTCCGTGGGATCGTAAACCCCCATATTACCGCTGGGAACACTAAGGTACTCGTAAAACAACCACATTGTCATTGGTATGTTCACCAGCGTTAATATCAACTGTCCATGTATCAATAGAAGAAATACCAATAACGTGTGTACTATTAACTTCGGCAACACTCCCTGCAAATTAACAACAAATAATTTAATATCGTGATCATGTAATGAGGTATGTTATTGCGACGTGTATCATACCATATTCAACTTGGAACAACACTCTTGCGCATTCAGATAATCACACTCGAGATCCGACAGCGTTATGATCTTCACCTCTCGGTCAAGGAAAATAACGATTTGTATGTAATGACAATTAATTAACAGTACTTAATTGAGAAACATTGCCAACAAGCACCAATCAACATTACATATACATTATACTTACCACTCAACGACGTATAAATGTAATATAACACATGTTGTACATAAGTTGCAGTGTTGAGTGGTAAATTATAACATTGATGTAACATTGATGTAATATTGATGTAATGTCACTGTTTGCTGGTGTTTGCTGATCGTTTCTAATTTTTGTACAGAAAGGTTTGAAAATGGCGCCACTGTATGGCTGCCAACTGCCGGGATAACTTCACCGTCACGAAGAAAGTCCCTCGTTCGCGTATCGAGAGAACAGTCTCGCGAAGCCCAGCGCGACGGAGCGTCGAGAGGAGGATCGACAGGATACGCGACCGGGTGTGATGAAAAGGATACGTAATAAACCAGAAGGAACAGCACAGAGCCCGTGTTGATCAGCGCGATCCCGAAAAGAAACGGATCCGAGAGCATGACGCTGCTGTTTCTGTGCGAAGAACGCGGCCGATCACATGAGATACGCGGCTGCAGTGCCCGCCAAGCGCTCCCTCCGTAATTCTCGTCGAGCGAGTACTCGCTCGCCGGTCGGAACCTCTCAGAGGCTCTCACTGTAAACTTCCGGGATATTGTCGACTGTTGAAACGCACAACTTCGCGGTGCTGCCAACCACGCCTGTAGCTAGACGCTCAATCCCCTAGGCGATCCAACTCGTGTTTAGCTCGGGACCAATCTCCGATTAACTTATCGTGAAGCTGTTTGCACCGTTATCACGTTAATTTTGTTAACACGGATAACGGATTGTTTATCTATTTTGTCGTTTGACAGAAGAAAGATTATCAGGGATTTAATTGTAATTCATGAAATTCGCCGTAAATTCTGTCAATTGAATTAATCGCCGATTAGTTAATCGAAGTTTAGCCAACATTTAAGGATCGATTATCGCTACATTTTGCATGTCGAAGCCACATGCAAACTAGTTTTTTTAAATATATGTGAAATGTATACACCTGTACTTGACAATTAAAAACTGATGAGACTTTACAGTCTGATCAAATCGTTGGATTGTTTAGGCAGAGAGAAGACTGAGAGACGCCACGGGCCGGTTTTGGGTGATCCCTGAAAGCGATACGCCCTCTGTGGACATTAAAACGTGGACATTGAACTATATAGCCAATGTCCACGAATGTTCCCACTGGTAACGCATAATGTGCACATTTCTGGTTGCGTTCCGTGCTATGTGCACGAAATGTCGATAATACAGTTTTGTACTTCTCTAACAATAAGATATATATCTATATATATATATACAATATATAGATCGTATATATAGATACAATATATAGATAAGATATATATATCTTAGACCACCAGCCTTATATATTAAGTAATATAAATTAAGATTGAGGGGGAAAGATTATAATAAATTTTATTTTATTTCTATTTATTTTATATTTATTTTAAGAAAATATTTATATCACGATGTACATGTGTACATATAAATACTCTTTCATCATAAAATATATATTAATATATTATATTTTAATTTTATTTATTATAAGTAATAATATTGTCCCCCGCTTCCTTTTCCTTGTATTTCCCTTTTCCTTTGTATTTTCCTTGGAATTTTGGTATTTTTGTCCGATTCGCGCGTGTAACTTGGCGTTTGTGTTGTCGTGCTGTGGCCTCGGCGTAGAGTGACTTCGCGCGCATCGCTTGAGCTGTCGAATCCAACGGATGTCCCGTGCGTCGCATTACCTTTCGTAACACCGAACGAGACGGTGTGTTCAATCACTCTCTCACAATTAAGCGACGTCACGATTGAACTCTTCGATTCCATAGGTACCACGGAATATTGTTTTTGTTTCTCGGAGCAGAAAATACGGGAAAAGGATTGCGAAGGGAAATACAGATTGTTGCTTCGCGAATTTGATATTAACCGCGCGTGCACGTCGAACGTCAAAAAACGTCTCGTGTATCGCTTTACTTTTCGTATCGTATCTTTAAATTGAGCAAAGAAAAGCCGTAATGGTGTTGGTTGCTCGTCAACGTGTATATTTCTTTTCGTATTTACACGATTATTCTAGATACATCGCGTGAATGATTCTGAAATTCATGTTGCGTCGCTGATTTGGTTCGCGTAGTACTGTGCAGTGCTGGGAAACGTCGCCATGTTGGGCCACTGGCGGAACGTTACGAACAGTGGATCGATCTCGCGCAGATGGTTCGATGGTCGTTACTACACATTTAATTATTATTTAATTAAAATGAAATAGACAAATATGCTTAATAAAAAGTAATAAAATTAGTAATTTTTGATTAAATGTTGATTTAAAACACGCGATATAAAATTTTCATGAATGTTACGATAACTATTTCGGAGAAACAGTCGAAACTGACAACACAACCTTGGTGTTGTTTTCATCCTTGTATACGTGCTTTGTTCACACGAGGTCACCGCGGAATAAAGTCACCGGCAGACATAATACAGATCATTGTCGTCCCGTGTGTCGTAGCGTTAAGACGTATCGATCGCTCTTCGAATAATATATGCAATTACCTTCCGTACAAATAAACGCGCTCTTACGTTTAGTGATTCGTGCGGGTATCGATCATGCTGGTACTTGATCAAGCGGATACATGCACAAATGCATTGTTATCGAATTAATTTGTTACGTGCTGAATTGTAAGTTTACAGTGAAAAAACTTTGATAAGGAAAGAATGCATTGAAAAATATTTATGCGTGTTATTTTATTTTCCTCTCTTTTCCCTTCCCAAATATTTTTTAAATAAAGTCTGAAAGGCTTGCATTTAATATCTTTATTTTCTACCAGAATTAAAGATTCTCATTTATTCATATTTATATATTGATAATTTGATTTTATACCACTTGCAAAGTAAAGTACTTCCCTCCCATGGGTACGACCTCGACGCGGTGGGAGAGCCCAGTACCCCGAGGTTTTTACCCAAGCAAAATTCTTGTTTCGCTTGGATAAAAATCCAAAGACGGGGAAGCCAATGTACGGGGAAGCCCTCGTCGCCGATTTAACTGAATAAACGAACCGCAGCCGGTTCGTCGCGTTTGTTTCGGGAGTGCCGTTCCAGTAATCGGACTAAAGGACTTGCTTTGTAAACGGGAGTGTCACACAATATCGCGCGAAAACTTTTACTGCTAATTA
Organism: Crematogaster levior; assembly: GCA_901521435.1. Lineage (NCBI taxonomy): Eukaryota > Metazoa > Arthropoda > Insecta > Hymenoptera > Formicidae > Crematogaster > Crematogaster levior. The sequence continues at coordinate 8,577 of CABEGB010000858.1, read as the reverse complement.
GTCCGCGCGCGACTTATAGTTTATTCGCGTTTTCGCGAGTGCTCTCTGCAACAGGAAGAAGCAAGGCCCAAACGTCCTGAGAGGAAGAGGTCTGGGAAAGACATCGGGCCTCGGCGGAGGTCCTTGAGGTGAGTTTCATCTCTCCTTTATGTAAAATTAATAGTTCTTTTTCACTTAAAAAATTAATGTTTTATCTCATTAAATTAAAAATAATTAGAGAAAGAAAAGTCATTTAAAATTTTATTAAAGTTTATCCTTGTAAAGATCTTTTTTGGAAAATAGATAATTATACTAGTTATAAATCTAATTCTGAAAGACGAATTAACCGCGCGTATGAATTATCTTTTGAAACGTTACCGTTCTCACTATGAACGTTTCTTTAATTTGAATATTTCGCTTGTGTGTTGCAGTATCATCGTAGCTACGTGGCTGATGAACTCCGCCCGTTGCGCATCGGATCGATAAGTCAAAAATTTCTTTACTGAGGTTACGAATCTACGACGAATAAAAAATAAAGCAGAAGTATCTCGATACATGTCATATTTGGATAATAAGTTAGTAGTATAAAATATTAAATCTCGTAGATTCGTTGCCTTAAAATGGATAGGCTAAAAATAATTACGGAGCAAATATTTAATCTTGGTTTGTCGATTGGTTTGTACATCGTGCGACTGTGCTCGAGGAAATACTCGCACACTTCGCACACACGGAGCTCGCAAAAAGCTCATCATTCTTAATCGATGAACTGCCGTGTTCTGTAGTTAAAATAGTTTCGTAAATAAATTTTAAATTAAATAAATATATAACTATATATTTTAATTAAGTAAATATATAACAAAACATTTTATTTTGCGAATTTAAATTAGCACTAAGTACGTAAGAGATTGCATTTTTCAAGTTTTCTTCTATGATCAATCGACTTATTATTATAAATATTTTAGAAATTAGAATTATTTAGAATTATTATAATAAATATTTTAGAAATACAGAGAAAAAACAAAAAGTAAAATAACAGTGCTTTTACAGTTAAAATAAAAATAATTTTTTTTAAATATAAATTTTTATTTAAGTTAATTAAGTTAATTTTCTTATAAATAAAATACTCGCAATTAATTTTTTAAATTATTTTTTCATTTTTCTCGAGTAGGAAAAAAAATAAAGAAGATATTAGGTAGGTGCAATAAAAAAAATGTCAATAAATAGGGAAAAATTATGAAATTATTAGTTAGAATATGTTTTTATTTATACCTATCTGTTCCTTTCCCATATATTTAGCCAAGATTAAATATTGTATAAATCGATGCAAAATAGATCTATAGATTTTCATTACGTACAAATACAAGCGTGAATTTAAAAAGTTAGAATATTTTGGTTTTTATTGGGCAATTATTATATAGAAAACGCTATAATAATTATTAATTATTAAAATTTAATTTAATAAGAAGATATCAATCTTATCCTAATTTTTTATAACCTATTCATGTATTTTTAATTGAGAAATTGGCTTCATGCTGGATAAAGTCATATAACATGACGTGAGATTTAAATATTTTAAAAACTCTTTATATTGTTATAAAGTTTATCACGGTAAAACTAGAAAAAAATATATCTTAATAATTGAACATTTTAGTAGAATAAAAATATATGGAATGTAATTGTAATTCGAAAAATGAAATGTTAACTTGCTGCTGAAATGACCGCTATCGGAGGAAATCCGGAAGATATGGGATTTATTCCTTCCTACAACGGGGCCTTTGACATTCCATGGATGTCCTGTTGAAAATCGAGGACCTTGTTGCAGAATGAGAGTTAATCCTTGGTTTTTGTATATCTCAGATCCCTGCAAACAGTGATTTCGGTACAAGTACGCGACGTCTTCGCGAAGAATATTACACTTTAAAATATTTGATTTTGAAATATGATACATATTATACTAAAATAATTTTAACAAATACGATATAACATATAAAGAGATATCTTATCAGTTCTTATAAAAGGAAATCAATTAATCGATTCTCATACTATTCTCATAATATAAGAAATTTATTATCCTTCTTGGATCTCACATTATTTATTTAAATCATATTTGCATGCCTTTGTCATAAAACTCGGCAGCAAATCGTTCGAATCGAAAATACGCATATGGACCTTAGATTCCATCGAATGACGCGTCTAGTAATTTTTATTCATTTTTAAATTAAATTTTGTTATTTATACCATAAAAATTATATTGCATATAATTAAATATAAAATTCAGATAATACTTACAATCGAATTCTTTCGAATAAAAAATTACACTGTCCACGTAGAAATTTTTTTAAACTCAAAATTTTGGTTCTAGTTTATTTTACAATATTTACTGAATATACGTAAAAGCAAGCTAAAAATAAATGTAAAATTTGTATTTTATATACATATATATATAGAATTATTGTTGTTTTTAACTGTCAACTTGGTAATTTTTAATTAATGGCTCCTTCACGACGCGTTCGTGTTTCGCGCATCATACAAAAGCGTGAAATTTTACGCTTATTGCCAACGATTGTCGGCAATAAAAGGAGTATTTCTCCTTGCTGTCGATTTCTGGCTTTATGAAGCCAGGCTATGGCCAGGAACAACGAAAGGTAAGACCAATTTGGCCAGAAGAAAGAAGACGAAGAGGATCTTATAAGGTAGGTTGGTGTAGAACAACAATCAAAATATCAAAAAAGGTAAGGTCATAAGATTTTCTTGCATACGTGCGATTGTACGTAATTAGAGACGGAAAGTCCGTCTTGAATTAAATTCCGAGATTTAAATAATAAATTTAAAAACTCCCCGTATAAAATTCCCTTACTATTTAAACCAAATTCGCGCACTGTTCTTCGGATATTCGGATATTCGCGGTTCTTTGCTAGAGATAGGTACAAGTAAATAAAACTATATAAAAATCGAGTAGGTAAGGATACGGAAAATGAATAACGTAGTAATAACGGGTAGGTAGGGATACGGGCAGGAATGGGGAAATGCAAATAACGTTTAAAATTATTTTTAAGTTTTTAGCCTTCGCGGTATTATTTTTTTGTAAAATGTATGTAGCTAAAAATTTGTATACAACATAGCAAGTGTATATATTATGTAATTTTATATATAATGTAAATATGTAATAAATGTGAAATTTATATGATGCTATGTCATCCAGATAAATGTCATCATATTTATTTCTTAAAACGTTTATCGAATTATTTACATTTTAATATATTTACAGATATACATATCAAAGAAATCTGTTCGACATTAGCGTTTATCTGGATTTAGTAAATCAAATTATTATATTAGTGATTTAACTTATGCGAAATCGACGAAATACGTATGATAACATGAATTTTATTAGATATATCTGTGCTCGTATATTCAGAAAAGATATGTAATAAGATTTATAAGAGAGAAAAGATATGTAATAAGATTTAAATAAAATCTATGAAACTTTGCACTCGGGAAAGAATTTCTTCGCAAAATTATATAATCTTTATTCCCGATATTTACCTTTGAAAGACGAATATTATATTCTTATAGGAATTTAAAAAAAAAGAAAATGAAATAGACAAAATATGCTTAATACAAAGTAATAAAATTAGTAGTAAGTAATAAAATTAGTAATTTTTGATTAAATGTTGATTTAAAACACGCGATATAAAATTTTCATGAATGTTACGACAACTATTTCGGAGAAACAGTCGAAACTGACAACACAACCTTGGTATTGTTTTCATCCTTGTATACGTGCTTTGTTCACACGAGGTCACCGCGGAATAAAGTCACCGGCAGACATAATACAGATCATTGTCGTCCCGTGTATCGTAGCGTTAAGACGTATCGATCGCTCTTCGAATAATATACGCAATTACCTCCCGTACAATTAAACGCGCTCTTACGTTTAGTGATTCGGGTATCGAACTGATACTTGATCAAGCGGATACATGCACGAATGCATTGTTATCGGATGACAATTAATTTGTTACGTGCTGAATTGTAAGTGTGCAGTGAAAAAACTTTGATAAGGAAAGAATGCATTGAAAAATATTAATAAATATTTATGCGTGTTATTTTATTTTCCTCTCTTTTCCTTCCCCAAATATTTTTTAAACAAAGTCTGAAACGCTTGCATTTAATATCTCTATTTTCTACCAGAGTTAAATATTCTCATTTATTCATATTTATATATTGATAATTTGATTTTATACCACCAGCAAAGTAAAGTACTTCCCTCCCATGGGTACGACCTCGGCGCGGTGGGAGGGCCCAGTACCCCGAGGTTTTTACTCAAGCAAAATTCTTGTTTCGCTTGGATAAAAATCCAAAGACGGGGAAGCCAACGTACCCTCGTCGCCGATTTAACTGAATAAACGAGCCGCAGCCGGTTCGTCGCGTTTGTTTCGGGAGTGCCGTTCCAGTAATCGGACTAATTAATTTAATTTAATAAAATTTTCACGTGGATTTTGTCGGGAGTGTCGTACAATATCGCGCGAAAAACTTTTACTGCTAATTAGTCCACGCGCGACTTATAGTTATTCGCGTTTCGCGAGTGTCCTGTGTAACGGAGACAATTGAACATCCTGAGAGGCAAGTCTGGAAGAGACATCAGGCATCGGCAGGTGTAGCAAATTGATGTATCCCCTCCTTTTGTTAATTAATAGTTTTGTTCTTTATTTGAAAATTAATGTTGATCTCGTTAAATTAAATAATTAATTATCTAAGTACATTAAAGTTTATCTTATAAGATCTTTTAAAATGAATGGTCTGGTTATAAATCTATTGAAGACGAATTAATCACTTTTAAATTATCTTTTGAAACGTTATCATCACTATGAGCACCTCTGTTGATATTTCAACGTGTTGAGTATCATCATCATGTACGTGATGAACTCCTTGTGCGCATCGGTCAGTGAAGTCAAAATTTGCTAATTTGATCGACAAATAAAAATAAACGAAGAATCATTATAATATTTGGATAATAAGTTAGTAGTATAAATGTAATCTAGTTAATTTGCATGGATGACTAAAAATAATGCAGGCAAATCACAATCTTAGTTTGTCGATTGTTTTATGTATTGTATCATTATTGTCTCAGGAAATACTCTTTACTTCACACAGCTCTAAAACTCATCATTCTATTAACTTCTGCAGTATTCTATAGCATTAAAATAGTTTTAAATAATTTTACATAAAATATATATGAGCATTTATTCATATTTAAATGACCTAAAGTGTGTAAGAGATTTTCAAGTTTTAAAATCAATTTATTATTATTATAATAAAATTTGAAGAAAATTAATTATTTAGAATTATTATAATAAGTATCTAAAGAATGCTGATTAAATAAAGTTATTTTAAATATGTTTTTATTTAAGTTAATTAATTCATTCTATAAATAAATTCTAATGAGTGTTTTCAATTATTGTTGTTATTTTTCATGATGGAAAAATAGAAAGATAATCTAATAAAAATATCATGGACGGAAAATCATGAGGTATTAGATGGGATGTGTTTTCAGTGCTACCCATCTGTTTTGCTTTCCCACATATTTGTAAGATAATGTATAATCGATAAAATAGATCTATAGATTTTATTACATATAAATATAAGCATGACTTAAAAATTCAGAAAATATTCCTATTGAGCTATTTATTTTATAAAACGTTATCATTATTAATAACTAAAATTTATTTTAACAAATAGATATCGATCTTACCTAATTTTTGTAACTATCCATATTTTAATTGGTGGCTTTATATGGATGATAAGTTATACATATAACATGAGATTAAAAACTCTATTGAAACTCTTTATATTCTTTATATCGCGGTAAAATTATGAAAAATATATTTTAATAATAGACATTTAATAACCATAAGTATTTGTTGAAATATAATATATATTCTATTACTTAAAATAATTTAACACAAATACAGATCAGAATATCTTATCATTGTTACAATATTAATTTTATAATAGAAATTAATTAGTCAGTCTTATATGAAATTTATTATCACTTTCTGATCTCATAATGTTCTTTGAATCATATTTGCATGCTTTTGTAATAAAACTGCAACAAATCGTTCAGATCGGTAATACGCATATATAGACGCCCATTTCCATGAACAACGTGGCAATTTTATTTATTTTTAAATTAAATTTTGTTATTTATATTAAAAGGTATATTGCATACAATTAATATAAAGTTTAAATAATACTTACGATCAATTTTTGATTAATCACACTGTCAATCTGATTTTATTAAACAAATTTGTTTCTATTTAATATTTATTGGATATATAAAACAAGTTAAAACTTAGTGTTGATTAGCCCTTCAAACGCGTTAAGTATTTCTTATCTTAAAAGCATTAATTTTTGCTTATTACCTGGTGTCGGCAGTAAAGATATACTCCTTGCCCATTTCTACAAGCATATAAACCAGATATATTGAAACAACAACAAAGGTAGACCAATTGTGAAGAAAAAGACGAAAGGGATCGAATAATTAGGTGGTGTACAACTGATAAAAATATATGAAAGATATAGAAAATGAAGAATAGATCATGGAATTTTTGCCATTGCATATTGAACAATCAAATAATTAAATTACTTGTAAAATAATAAAATTAAAATACATTAAGGCAGCCCTATACAATATTTGAAGCTATTATTATTCGCGCTCTTCTAGTGGATACGCGATTCTCTGTTACAAAACACAGGTGGGTGATTAATAAAACTAAAAGAATGAAATGGTAGATAGAGATACGGGTAGAGATGAAGGGATGATTTAAAAGTATAAATTAAATTAAAATTAATTTATTTTATAATTTTAAAGGTGAACCTAGTGAGCTCATAATAAACTATATGATATATGTATTGGTAGAAATATACATGGACTTAATTCTGTTTGATTGAAAGGAAGGCTAGATTGAATATGACAAATTAATTTTTAAATTATTTTAAATTTTTAACTAATATGATATTTTTATAAAATGTAACTAACAATTTTATACAAGTATATATTATGTAATGTTATATATAATGTAAATATATTATTTAAAGTTGCTCATAGTCTGTATCAGGTCAAATATCATCATATTTATTCTTAAAACATCAATTATTTGCATTTAATATAGTTGAAATATACTAATCGAAGATCCTAATTAGCATTCTGGATTTAGTAATGCAAATCACGTTAATAAATTAACTTGCTTGAAATCGATAAATACATTATAAATGTAAATTTTACTAGATATCTCTGTGCTCATGGTTGAAAATATGTGAGTGATTATTTTTATTTATTATTTATGATTAAAGATAAATTAACAGATAAAACAGATAAAAGTTGTTAGTAATTTATATTAAGTAATAACGATTTAGCTTGTTAGAAATTCAACAGTAGTCTGATGAATCTTTAACAGGTGGGAAGTTAATAATATGCACAATATAAATTAAATTATAAACATACATAAAATAATGGCGTTCAACAAAGTCTCCTCGTAATGCTTCGTTATTCGATAATTTAAAATTACAAAAATTACAACAAATCTTGGATGTAACCTTACACTGTTGCTATATCTGTTCTAGACTTTCTATTATTTTGATCAATTCTTTAAATATCTTATTTTATATTGGAAAATATTATAAAATATTAAAATTTTATAGTATTTCAACTGATAAAATGTTATGTGCAGGTATATGTATACATTTATAAAATTCATATTTAAAGTTTTATACATAGTTGTATACAAAAATTAGTTGAAGTTTAATATCTCTTTACAAGTGCGCAAATCTTGTATACGTTTATATCTTCACAGTGGACTAAAGATGCCATTAGGTCTATAATGAAGCGCAGACTCTACCCTCATAACGTCATATCACCGTTCAGTAAAGTAAAGCAATGTGATTGTTACCGTGGTATATAATAACAATACATATCGAGGAAGGACCAGGCGATCAGGGCATTCAGGGAAATTCCGGTGGCTTCTGGGAACCCGGTAGTACCAGGCGCCAAACCAAAGTCTAGCGATGAATGACGGGAGGAAGAGGTATTTGACTAATTTCATCTGGTGCTAGATGTAATGCCGAAATCCGAGGTAGTATCGAACAATTCGCAGAGGAATCTCGGGTTGGTCAGGGCAATTCGAAGGTCTGGGATATGCTGCATTCAATTCTCACCCGATGCGCGCTATGGTGAAGTATAACACGTGACATGTACTATAACAACTACAGATGCCATAAGGTTGCGGTGGAAATCGAACCTGTGCCACGTGAACTTGCCGGATTCTGGCGGCTACAATCGATCAATCGATGACAAGATCGCCTTCTCTTATTATACATCTACTGTGCAGACCTTTATATAAAAGAAATAAATTTGTAAGTTAGGTATTGGTTTGTGCATTGTATACATTAGTCTGCGGCTACAAACTTGTGACTGACACGGTCATGATTTAAAATTCTGCCATCATGACAAGCTCATGGCAAACTGGTACAAAATCGTACCGTGTGTATAGGCTTTGGATTTGGCTGACGAACTGTGCTCAGGGCATTAATCTGTGTCGA